>CAUYUJ010011753.1:0-21248 GCA_963575745.1 Prorocentrum cordatum
GGAGGAGGAGGAGGAGGAGCAGGAGGAGGAGGGGAAGAGGAGTAGGAGGAGGAAGAGGAGGAGGAGGAGGAGGAGGAGCAGGAGGAGGAGGCGGAGGAGGAGGAGGAGGAGGAGCAGGAAGAGGAGGAGGAGCAGGAGGATGATGAGGATGATGATGATGATGAGGAGGAGGAGACGGAGGGGGAGGTGGCTGGAGCTCGTGCAAAGGTGCAGGCTGGCCTGGAAGCCGTCGCCGCTCTCTTCAGTCCGAGCGGTTGCTCCGCTCTGCCTGGTACCTCGAACCTGCCATCGCCTCCGCTCTTCCCCCCCAGTGGCATAGCGCGCACTCCCTGCCCCGCGGAGGCAAAACTCGACCGCCGCCTCTTCGTGCGCTTGCCCGACGCTCATCTTCCGACGACGAGGCTCCTCTGTACGACGAGGGGCTCCAGGTCTTAGCGGGCCAAATGGGCTCTCTCAGGCACGCCGTTGTCTCGCCTTGCACAGCAACAGCAGCAACTATTGGCACTGGCAGGTGCCGCCAGTGAGAGTACGCGCGCGCACGCTCTTCGACACTCGAACCACTGCCGAGGTCTCTGCTCCGCTCCACTCCCGAGCGGGCTTTGCCTCGGGTGTTCCCGCCAGCTCTGCGGAAGAAGGCCAGCGGCCGCGCCGCTCACAGAGACGGGCGTTCCCAAGCTCTCGACCCCGACTGGCCCTCACCGCCTTGACGATGTCCGCCGCGTAGGGAGCCTCTCCCGCCGGCAGAAACTGCACCTTTACCGAGAAGGAGGAGGAGGAGGAGGAGGGGGAGGAGGAGGAGGATGAGGAGGAGGAGGAGGAGGAGGAGGAGGAGGCGGAGGAGGAGGAGGAGGAGGAGGAGGCGGCGGCGGCGGCGGCCGGGAATAGGGAAAGTCCTTGCCCTATGGCCCCCCCCGCTGACCTGTTCGGTGTGCTTGAGAAGGGATTTGTGGGCCCCCGCGCGAAGAGGCCTCCGACTGCCCCACACATCCCTCACTGGCACATAGATCATTGGCGATGCTCTGTATGTCTGAGATCGGCCTCACCGCTCACAAAGACCCCATGCATAGGCCTCAACCCTTCCCTCTTGGAGGTTCTTAAGAAACCTGGCCATTGTGGACACGCCCTTCAGCTGGCGTACGTGGTTGAGTCTGGGTTCCCTGCTTTGTTCTGTTCCCGCTGCGGAGAATTCGGGACCCAGAAGGCCTTAAAGCTGAGGTCACAGTGTGAGCCTAGCAAGAGTAAAGAGAAGCGTGCCCTACTTGCAGGCGAGCTACCCTCTACTACTTGTCGAATTCATCTCGTCCAACAGGTCAGCGGCTCGGCGTTGGGGGAGTTTTGTTCTCGACTGTAACTGTTTTCTGGGCCAGTGCCCCAGGCGTAGTTGCACAGTGTCTGACTCCGCCTCTATGTACCCACAGTGCCCACAGGAGGAGGAGGAGGAGGAGGAGGAGGAGGAGGAGGAGGAGGAGGAGGAGGAGGAGGAGGAGGACAAGGAGGAGGAGGAGGAGGAGGAGGAGCAGGAGGAGGAGGAGGAGGAGGAGGAGGAGGAGGAGGAGGAGGAGGAGGAGGAGGAGGAGGTGGATGAACAGGACCCCAGCGAGACAGGCCCCGCCGAACCCCCACCCCTGCCACCCCTTGACGACCAGGCCAGCGCCTGCTGCCGACCACCCCGTCCGCGGGTCCCACCTGCGTCCTGGCGTCTGGCGGGCCCGGCTGGCCCCGCCCCCCCCGCAGGCCTCACTTGCGCCGTAAAAACAAAAATCACGACGCGATTCGTTTTGCTGTCGTCGGCCTCTGGGGGCCCTCGCTGGGCTCTAGGACCGTCAAACAACGATTCTGGATGGAAAGCCCAGAAGGAGCGGTTTTGGGGGCCCCTCGGGCCGTCTTGGAGCGTCGGAAACTTAACAAATCGAGGTCCCCCAAAACATTAAAAGACCGAAGGGGAAGCAATGCTTTGGGCCTCCCGGCGCCCTCTTGGGAAGGCTTCTGGGGCTCTTTGTGGGTGCCTGGAACGTTTCTTGGGCCGTCTTTGGGCAGTGCCCCATGGAGTAATCTTACGTCGGGCGTGTCCCTCTACAGGAGGAATGCTCAAACATGGTAAGTCAAATCGTCCAGGAACGTTTTTTGTTTTGTTGTTGTTGTTTTTTGTTTTTTGCTGTAAAGAAGCAGTAGTACGTTTTCCCGTTACTTGTTTGTATTCAGTCTTTTTTTGTTTTGGTGATCATTTTTGACTATGTTTTATGTTTCGCCCAATCTCCGCCTGAAGGGGGACACGCCCGACCTACGAGTAGCCGCCCGAGACTTCCCGTGGGTCCGCGCTGCGACAGCACCGCGGCGCCGTGGGCCTGGGCCTCGGGCCTCGCCGCCCGCCAGGGCTTCAGCACCGACCGCGACGAGCTGATGGAGGTGTTCCTGGTCATGGACACGGACGGGAACGGGATGCTGAACGCCACGGAGATTCAGGACTGGTCGGAGGGGGAGGATCTGGGCAAGAGCGCGTCCGTCGCCCACTCCTTGCGAAAAGGGGGGGCCCCAGCTTCGGGCTGCCCCCCCCCCCCCCTCCCTCGGAAGGGGGGGGGGGGCGGGGGGCTTCCGAAGCCCCCCTCCCCCCTGCCCCGCCTTCCTTCTGTGGGCCTGTTTTAGCGGGGGGGCCCTGGCAAGCGTGGGGGGGGGCTTGGAAGCTACCCCCTCCCCCTCCCCCACTTTTCGGAGCCCGGGGTCAGCCTGGGCTACCCTTTCAGAGGGGGGGGTCCGAAGCTACCCTCCCCCTTTGTTTGGATGTTGTAGCTGGGGGGTCCCTGGCTAAAGTGGGGGGGGCTTGAAAGCTACCCCTCCCCCTCCGCTCCTTTTCGGGGCGCGGGGTAAGCCTGGGCTCTCCTTTCACAAGGGGGAGGGGGCTTCCGAAGCTACACCCCGTCCCCCTCCTTCTATTAGTTTTGCTAGCTGGAGGGCCCTGGCTGAAGGGGGGCTTTGAAGCCACCTTTATTATTTGGTTTTCGGCGCCCCGTTGGCTTTCGGGGTGCTTGTGGTTTTCGGCGTCTTTTTGGTTTTCGGCGCATCGTTAGTTTTTGGCACCCCTTGAGTTTTTGGCGCCCCTTTGGTTTTTGGCGCTCCTTTGGTTTTCGGTGCTCCTGTGGTTTTCGGCACTCCTTTGGTTTTCGGCGCCCTTTTTGGTTTTCTGCGCGCCCTATGGTTTTCGGCGCATCGTTGGTTTTCGGCGCCCTCTTGGGTTCCGGCGCCCCTTTCGGTTTTCGGCGCCCTCGCCTTTTTGGTTTTCGGCGCCCATTTAGTAGTTTTCGGCGCCCTTTAAGTTTTGGGCGCTCTTTGGTTTTCGGCGCTCCTTTCGTTTTCGACGCCCTTTTGGTCATCGGCACCCGCTTGGTTTTTAGGCGCCCTTCTGGTTTTCGGCGCATCGTTAGTTTTTGGCGCCCCTTTGGTTGTCGGCGCCTCTTTGGTTTTCGGCGCCCCGTTGGTTTTCGGCGCCCTTTTGGTTCTCAGCGCCTAGTTGGTTTTCGGCGTTTTTTTTTCGGCCCCCTTTCCGTCTTCGGAGCTTCTGTTGTTTTCGGCGCCCCTTCGGTTTTCGGTGTTCTTTTGGTTGTCGGCGCCCCTGCGGTTTTTCGGCACACCCTTGGTTTTCGGCGCATCGTTGATTTTCGGCGCCCCTTTTGGTTTTCGGCGCCCTTTGGGTGTTTGGCGCCCCTTTGATTTTTGGCGCCCTCTTTGTTTTCGTCGCCCCTTTGGTTTTTGGTGTCCTGTTGGTTTCTGGCGCATCTTTGATTTTCGGCGCCCCTTTTTGTGGCCGGCGTTTTTTTTGGTTTCCGTCCTCCTTGTGGTTTTCTGTGCCCCCTTGGTGTTCGGGGCCCCTTTGGTATTCGGCGGGCGCCCTTTTGGTTTTCGGCGCTTCTTTGGTTCTCGGCGCCCTGGTTGTTTTCAGCGCTCCTTTGGTTTTCGGCGCTCCTTTGGTTTTCGGTGCCGTTTTGGTTTTCGGTAACCTTTGGGTGTGCGGCGCCCTTTTGGGTTTTCGACACTGTTTTGGTTATCGGCGCCCTTTTGGTGTGTGGTGACCCTTTGGTTGTTGGCACCCTATCGGGTTTCGGCGCCCCTTTGGTTTTCGGCGTCCTTTTCAAGTTCGGCGATCCTTTGGTTTTCGGCGCCTTTTTGGGTTTCGGCGCTCTTTGATTTTCGGCGCCCTGTTGGCTTTCGGCACCCCTTCGGCTTTCGGAGCTCTTTTGGTTTTCGGCGCCCCTTTGGTTTTCGGCGTCTGCTGGTTTTTGGAGGCGTTTTTGGTTTTCGGCGTCTTTTTGGTTTTCGGCTTTCTTTTGATTTTCAGCGCCTTTGGGTTTTGGGCGCCCCTTTGCTCTTCGGCGCTCTTTTTGTTTTCGGTGCTTCTTTGTTTTTCGGCTTCCTTTTGATTGTCGGCGCCCCTTTGGTTTTCGGCGCCCCTTTGGTTTTCGGCGCCCTCTTGGTTTTCGGCGCTCCTTTGGTTTTCGGTGTCTTTTTGGTTTTCGGCGCACTTTCGGTTTTCGGCGCCCTTTCGGTTTTTGGCGTTCCTTCGGTTTTCGGCACGCCCCTGGTTTTCGCACCCTTTCGGTTTTCGGTGGCCCTGTGTTTTTCGGCGCTCTGTTGGTTTTCGGCGCCCTTTTGGTCTTCTGCGCTCCTTCCTTCAGCCAAAGGGGGGGGTTCCAAGCCCCCCACCCCTCAGCCACAAAGGGGGCTCCCACAGTTCCGCTGCTTAGCTGGAGTGGCCGGCCTGGGGGCGAGCGTGGCTGCTTGCCACTGGCAGGAAGGCGCAAACCTGCGTCGCGCTCGGTGAAAACCCCCCAGGCGGCCCCGAGGCAGCCGCGCTGGGAACCCTACGCCTGTTCGCCGGCGAAGGATCCCGCCGCTTGCCTCGGGGGCGCCTGCGGGGGCTTCCTATGAGCAGATGGAAAGGCCCCTGCGCCTTCCCCCTGGTTGTGCATGGGCAATGCCGCCACCGCCGGCTGCCTGTGGCACGCTTGCCCTTGCACGTCCACCCATACCTTTGCCTCTCATCCCTGTCACGTCCTTCGCAACTTTCACCAGTTCAACTTACCTCGGAGGGCTAGGCAGATGCGCCTGGCGCCAACAGAGGGTGTTCGCAGCCGACGCAGTGCAAAATCCCACGTTCGGCTTTGTTTGCGTGGACACGGACGGTCTTCGCCGTACCTCGCTGCGTGCCAGCAGTGCGCGAGCCACCTCATCTGCATTCTGCTTTCTACCTCACGGCCCTACCGCCCAATTGTCTGCAGGTGGGACGCCTTGCCACGTTGTCCAAAATGGCACCTCTACGGAGGGGGACCCCGGGCACCCTCCAGAGCGCTGGCCCAACAGGGCCAGGCGATTCGTGGGAGGGGGGACCCGGCTCAGCCACAAGAAACAGACGGCCCAAGGGCCATCCCCCCGCTGTTGCAGCTGCCGCAGCCACACTCTTCACGCCTATGCCAGCATCTTCCCTTCACCCCCTCCCCTTCGAGATTCGACTTGTCCTCTCCTTTCCTCTCCCTTCTTGCCTGCGGGACCTGGATCCCTAATCTCTTCGATGTTGTTCTGCTCCCCCAGAAGGGGCCCGACCAGGTCTCCCTGCTGGAAGCGGCAGCGTTTGACGAAATCCGTTGCCATCAGTGTGTCAGTGTCTCAGTGTCTCAGTGTCTCAGGAGGAGGAGGAGGAGGAGGAGGAGGAGGAGGAGGAGGAGGAGGAGGACCTCCCAATCCTCCCTCGTCCCCCGTTCTACCTATGGTAGTGGTGGTTGAGAATTTGCCAATCGAATTCCTTTGAGGTTCCATTCAGCAGCGGCGCTGGTACACCCGTGGTCGAAATCAAGGCTGACCGCCACAGGCCCGCGGAATCGGGTTTGGTGTTGCCCAGTGGGTGTTGATTCTGGGCGCGCTCTGGCTTCATCTTGCTTGATGGCTCTTTGATCGGGCTTTCGAATAGGGGATCAACTACACAATTGGTTTACTCCAAAATTGATGTCCCCGCCGGGTATGCAAGAAACGCGTAGAGTGCTCGGATCTGTACAGGGCATTCTAGCATTTTCCGTAATTTCGGTGGGACAATCAATTTTGGGGTACATCTCTGTAGTCGATCCTCTCCTCGAGGCGTGATGTCCCTTCGTCGCTCTTTTGAAAAACCTCCCGGGGGTGGCCTCCTAACCTTAGGTCGGGCATGTCCCCCATACAGGCGGATTTTGGACGAAAAGTAACATCGGAAACATTCAAACCAAATCCAATTATCCCAGTGCGACCCTACCTAGGAGTTGGAGCCTCTAGGAAGGCAACATTAGTAGGAGCGGTAAACGCCGTCCTCCTCCTTCTCCTCATGGTCGTAGTTGTAGCAGTAGCGGTATTATTATTATTATTGTTATTATTATTATTACTATTATTCTTATTATTATTATTTTTATTATTATTATTATTATTATTATTATTATTATTATTATATTATTATTATTATTATTATTAGTAGTAGTAGTAGTAGTAGTCGTAGTAGTCGTAGTAGTCGTAGTAGTAGTAGTAGTAGTAGTAGTAGTAGTAGTAGTAGTAGTAGTAGTAGTAGAAGTAGTAGCAGTAGTAGTGGCAGTAGTGGCAGTAGTAGTAGTAGTAGTAGTAGTAGTAGTAGTAGTAGTAGTAGTAGTAGTAGTAGTAGTAGTAGTAGTAGTAGTAGCGCCAGAACCGCCGACGCCACGCCGTAAGTGAAGCAGCAGCAGCCAGTCGTCGGGTTCATGTCTCCCGGCCGGTGCTATGTGCGAAACCTTCGTGAATCCTAAGGGCTCAAGCTGCCCCACTAAGAGCTCAAGATGGCCCACAGACGGACAACATGCATGGAACATACGTGCGCACATACATGTAAGTACATATATATATATATACATAGCAGCAGCAATAGTGGATGCTGTGCTGCGCTATGCTATGCTATGCTATGCTATGCTCTGCTCTGCTCTGCTATGCTATGCTATGCTATGCTGCGCAATGCTAGGCTGGGCTAGGCATAGGCTATGCTATGCTATGCTATGCTATGCTGCGCTATGCTATGCTGCGCTATGCTATGCTATGCTATGCTATGCTTTTGCTTTGCCTTCGCTTTTGCCTTCACTTTTGCCTTTGCTTTTGCTTGGCACCCAGGGAGCGCAACTGGGGGAACCGCGCGTTTGCTTTTACCTTTGCTGTTGCTTTTGCTTGGCTCCCATGGGACTTGGGGAACCGCCCGGGGCGGTTTGCACTGCCCGGCCCCTTTAAGCCAAGCGAGCAGAGCCTAGGTAGGGAAAAATAGTCAAACAATCTGTCCCAGACTATCTTTGTATCATTTTTGAAAATTCCTCCTGTAGAGGGACACGCCCGACTTAATCCTGACCCTTCCTCGGGTCGGCCGGATCCAGGATCGAGGACCGAGGATCGAGGGCGCAAGATCGACCGTCGAGGATTGAGGACCGAGGATCCAGGATCGGGTCGAGCCTCGAGGGCCGAGGACCGACCCCCCCGCCCTCGAGGACACCATCGGCAGGCTGGGCGGCGGGTGGCTCTCCGGCGCGGAGCTGGAGCAGATGCTCGGCGACGCGCTCGCGAACTGCGACGGCGAGATAGACTTCAACGGATGGGGCGCGGGGCGCGGGGGTTTTGGACGAAAAATCAAAAATACCCCTAAAATGCCCAACCATGTTCAAATCTTGCTCAAAAAATGGTCCCCTACCTTTTTTGTAACTATTTTTGAACATGCCTCCTGTAGAGGGACGGGCCCAACTTACGATTTGACGAGTCTTGCGGAGGCGGGCGGCCAGCACCATCTCCACTGAGTCTCCATTTTTGGTGTATTTTTTATTTTTCGTCGAAAGTCCCCCTGTAGGGGGACACGCCCGACATAAGGGCAGCGGGTGGCGGCCGTCTCGGCCGAGCCCCTGCGAGGCCCCCGGGGGCCCGCGCGAGCTGCGAGAGCGGCCTCCGTCGCTGTAGCCCCGCCCTGCGCCAGGAGAGCGGCCTCCAGGAACGCTTGCGGGATTTTTTTGGGGGACACTGGAGCATCTGCGTCACATACCGTTGGCGGGCTGTATTTCAATCCCAGGGCCTTTTGAGGGTCGGGGACGACGTCGGGGTGGTGTGGTGTAGACTTTTTTGGCCGTGTTCCTAGGGAAGCGACGAAACATGTATACACCAGCGTCCCGTATACACCAGGATCCGCTTTCCTGTGCCAGCTTGATTGGCTCCCAGCTCGCCGAGTACCGCTTCGTCACGCGGAGTTCCGCCCAGAAAATGTTAGGCTTAAAAGGGTGGCTCCTAGAGAGCAGGCCACACAACAGCTTACAGGCCGAGCCTGGGGCGCTCCTCGCTACGATCGAAGTGGGTACGGAAAGAACGGGGACAAAGATCACGGGCGGCGAACACATCCGTATCCGCGCCCTCGCGGTCTGGATTCTGGGGCGCGATCACGCAGATACGCGGGCGCACGAATACGTTCCTCGCGGGGGATCCGCGAACAAATGCCCCGTATCCGCGGGCCCGGTCCGCGAGGCCGCGGATGCTGATATTCTTTTCGCCCACGAGGAGATTGACAGCAGTTTGTGCTCAGTTTGAACAGGGCTCGCTGTCGGTGCCGCCGCGGGCGGTATCCACTTGAGGCAGGGCTGCCTGCCCCACAGCGGCCGCTATCGGTTTTGGACAACATTTGCCGGTGGGCATTGTGCCCCTTTTTCGGTACCCAGTCCGGGCGTCCGAATGTCCGAAGAGGAGCAGGAAGGAGGACGAGGAGGAGGAGGAGGAGGAGGAGGAATAATTATAGCAACAAGAATAATATTTGCAATAATTTTATTAATCGTAATAGTCAGAATCAACATAAAAATAATGTGACTCAGGCAAATGATATAATAATGCGAATCCTTATGCGAAGAAGAGTAAGACTAAGAGAAATCACGCTACTTGTATTATGTATTAACGCGTATAATAATATGAAGAAGCAGAGTAATAAGCTACTAGTAATTCAGGTACTAATGTTAGTTAACACTAGTAAGAGCAATGATAGCACTAACGCAAACAAGTATAGTATTAGTATCAAAATTAGTAGGCTGATAACACTAGTCTTACTTATAGTAAGCACCGTACTAGTAACCGACTACTTCTAATATTGATACTACGATTAATATCCAGACTCGTACTAATATTAACATTCGTATGTCTGCT
Organism: Prorocentrum cordatum; assembly: GCA_963575745.1. NCBI lineage: Eukaryota > Dinophyceae > Prorocentrales > Prorocentraceae > Prorocentrum > Prorocentrum cordatum. The sequence continues at coordinate 9,190 of CAUYUJ010011753.1, forward strand.
GAAACTCATAATGCTAATGCTACTAGAATTATACGAATCATGTTACGGTCAAAAATGAGAAACACAAGAGTAATAACGATCGTATTAGTATTATTGTTCCCTACCTAGGCTCTGCCTAGAAGGGTTCTTACTCTCTGGGCTTAAAGGGGCCGGGCAGTGGAAAGCGCCCCGGGCGGTTCCCCCAGTATCCGCCCCGCGGTTTCCCCAGTTACGTCCCCTTAGCTTAGCTTGGCTTATCTCATTTTAGCTTAGCCTAGCCAAGCTGAACTTAGCTTAGCTTAGCTTAGCGTAGCTTAGCTTAGCCCAGCATAACTTAGCTTAGCCTAGCCTAGCCTAGCTTAGCTTAGCTTAGCTTAGCTTAACCTAGCCTAGCTTAGCTTAGCATAGCCTAGCTCAGCTTAGCTTAGCGCAGCGCAGCATTAGCATTAGCATAGCATAGCATAGCATAGCATAGCATAGCATAGCATAGCGCAGCATAGCATAGCGCAGCATAGCATATCATAACATATCATAGCATAGCGCAGCATAGCATAGCATAGCATAGCATAGCATAGCATAGCATAGCATAACATAGCACAGCTTAACCTAACACAGCACAGCACAGCATATCATAGCATAGCATAGCATAGCGCAGCATATCATAGCATAGCATAGTATAGTATAGCATAGCATCGCGCAGCACATCATAGCATAGCATCACATAGCATAGCATAGCGCAGTACAGCATATGATAGCATAGCCTAGCATAGCATAGCATAGCGCAGCATAACATAGCATAGCATAGCGCAGCATAGCATACCATATCATATCATAGCGCAGCATTGCATAGCATAGCATAGCCCAGCATAACACAGCGCAGCCAGCATACCCTAGCATATCATAGCATGGCATAGCGCAGCATAGCGCAGCATAGCGCAGCATATCATAGCATCGCATAGCATAGCGCAGCATAGCATAGCTTTGCATAGCATAGCATGGCTTAGCTTAACATAGCACATCGCAGCATAGCACAGCATAGCATAGCATAGCGCAGCATAGCATAGCTAGCTGTAGATGTAGATGTATATGCATGTGTACATGTAGATGTAGCTGTAGGTGTAGATGTTGATGTAGGTCTGGATGTATAGGCAGGTATTAAGCCGTACTACTACTACTACTACTACTACTACTACTACTACTACTACTACTACTACTATTACTACTACTACTGCTACTACTGCTACTACTGCTACTACTACAACTTCTACTACTGCTGCTGCTGCTACTACTACTACTACTACTACTACTACTACTACTACTACTACTACTACTACTACTACTACTACTACTACGCTACTACTACAACTGCGACGATGAGGAGAAGGATGAGGACGGCGTTTACCGTTACTACTAATATTGCTCTCCTCGTGGCTCCAACTCCTAGGTAGGATCGCTCTGGGATAATCGTTCTTAATATGAGCAACAATAAGACTACGACTGGCAAGACTAATAAGCAGGCAAATACTTACAACAATAGTTATACGACTCCTAGTAATAATCGTAATCATGATCGCACCAATAATTCTATTACTAGTACTACTACTACTACTACTACTACTACTACTACTACTACTACTACCACCACCACCACTATTACAACTACAACAACTACTACTATTATTACGACTACTACTACTACTACTACCACTACTACTACTACTACTACTACTACTACTACTACTACTACTACTACTACTACTACTACTACTATTACTACTACTACTACTACTACTACTACTACTACTACTACTACTACTACTACTACTACTACTACTACTACTACTTACACTTCTACTGTCTACTACTACTACTACTACTACTACTACTACTACTACTACTACTACTACTACTACTACTACTACTACTACTACTACTACTACTACTACTACTACTACTACTACTACTACTACTACTACTACTACTACTACCACTACTACTACTACTACTACTACTACTACTACTACTACTACTACTACTACTACTACTACTACTACTACTACTACTACTACTACTACTACTATGACTAGTAATAATAGCAAGAAGAGGGGGAGGAAGAGGAGGATGAGGAGGAGGAGGAGGAGGAGGGGCCTAGCTTGATAACATTTTTCGCTCTCGGAGGACGCGCAAGGGGGGGCGGTGCAAAGGGGGGGGGCAGCGCGGGCTGCCGAACAAGGGGCCCCTGAGGGCCCCTTGAAAGTGGCCCTCTAGGGCGCCAAAGGGGGCCTGGAGGGCCCGAGAAGGGCGCCTCTCTCTCTCTCTCTCTCTGTCCCCCCCCCATATATCGCTCCCCCCCCATTTATCGCCTCCCCCTATCCCCCCCCTTTCGATTGCCCCCCATAAATTCGCGCCCAGCGCTCTGACTAGCCGATTCGCGAGCTGCGCGCTTTTCCGCTTCTCGAGAGACGGTGGGGCGGCCGCAGTGCTGTCGGGCATGGGCGGCGGGCGCCCCCGGCTGGGCCGCGGGCTGGGGCTCTGCGGCCACCTGCGAGCCCTACCCCCTCGGGTCCCATATACGCCGAGGTATCGAGCACCCTTGCTCGGGTTCTTTCTGTTGCAGACATGCTTCAAGTTCTGCGTCCTGGCCCGTCTTTCTCGGGAAGACAATTGTCGGGTTGGGAGGCTGGGGTTGGGAGAAATGTGGATCTCATTACCCGTAGGCTGCCGAAGGTATCGTTCATTGCATCCGGATGCTATTGCTTATGCCCTTCATCCTCCCAACCCCTTCCCCCAACGCGAAAAGTGTTCTCCTCACTTTCAGAAGCCCGACCTACAGGGATTGGGTTCGCAGGTGGTTGCGTAACCCTGAGATCCGACGTTGCGAAAAAATCAGCCTGGCGAAGAACCCAACCGAATGCAGTTGTGAGTACCGCTGTTGTGGGTATCGTCTTCCGTGGAGCTTTCTTTGGGCCACGAAACGCCGTACTGGGTGGGGGGGACGCATGCGAACTGCGCCACCTGGGACCTTCGGCGGAGCTTCCTGGGGGGCGACGAAGCGCTGTACTGGGCGGGTAGGACGCATGCGAACTGCGCCACGGTGGAGCTCCCTCTGGGGCCACGAAGCGCTGTAGTGCGTAGGGGAAACGCATGCGAACTGCGCCACTGGGACCTTCGGTGGAGCTCCCTATGGGGCCGCGAAGCGCTGTACTGGGTTGGGGGGATGCATGCGGACTGCGCCACTGGTACCTTCGGTGGAGCTCGCTCTGGGGCCACGAAGCGCTGTACTGGGTGGGGGTGGGGCCACGAAGCGCTGTACTCGGTGGGGGGGACGTATGCGACCTGCGCTACTGACCTTCGGTGGAGCTCGCTCTGGGGCCAAGAACCGGTGTACTGGGTGTGGGGGGACGCATGCGATCTGCGCCACTGGGACCTTCGGTGGAGCTCTTCTGGGGCCACGAAACGCTGTACTGGGCGGGGGGGGCGCATGCGAACTGCGCCAGTGGGACCTTCGCTGGAGCTCCCTTGGGGGCCACGAACATCTGTACTGGGTGGGAGAGACGCATGCGAACTGCGGTGGAGGAAGGAGGGGGAGGAGGAGGGGAGGAGGAGGACAGGAGAGCAGAGGAGAGGAGGAACGCGGGGCGCTGTCTCTTCAACGCGACGATCCAGCACCACAGGATGGCTGGTAATTACAACATCGTGAACAACCGCGACTGGGGCCCTGGACCCCATCTTTCTGCGCCATTTCTCGAGCCGGATCGATCCGTGAGGGTCCCCGGGCCCGACAGGGGCCGAAGCCGCCTGGCGTGAAGGAGTTGCAGCGCCAGGGTCTCAGAGGGAGCGGTGGCCCGAGACAGGGGCCCTCAGCTGCGGAGAATCTGTATCAGCAGAGTACCAAGACGCTGAAGTGGGGGCTACGTTACGTTTGGCTCTGGGAGGGGCTCTGGAGCTAGGCCTCCCACGTCGGGTCCGAGTAGATCGGGTCGGAGGACTGCGTCGCATCGCCGATGTATCGGCGATGCGGCTCGATGTGGAGCCCTATTTTCTCCGCGCCGAGGCATCGGCGATGCATCGGAGATGCATCACCGATGCATCGCCGATGCCTCGGCGATGCGGTGCATTTCTCCGACCCCATCTGCTCTGAACCCATCTAACCAGGAGGCCTCTATCGACTACACGTCAGAGTGACCCTTCGCCGGAGTGACCTTCAGTGCGGACCCACTGGGCTCCCCCGATCGCCGAACGCGAGGCGTCAATGGCGTCTTGCGCGCTTGTGTTTGGTCCCCTCGCGGCCCCCAAGAAGCCGCGCACCAAAGGTCACTCTTACCCAGGGTCACTCTTGCGTGCAGCCGAAGGTGAGGTGTTGTCAGCAGCACTTGGGTTCGGGTATTCCCGAACCGGCCAGCACGTCTCTCTCTCTCTCACTAGCTGCGTCTGGCGCTTCCGACGCCAGCTCCCTTGGGGCACCAGCCCAATCCAGTCCTTCCTCTCTCTCTGTCTGCCCTCTCTCCTCCTCTGCCCTCCCCTCTGCCGCCAAGTTGTCTGTGCTCAGGAGCTCGCAGAGGCCCCGCCGGACCAGCTGATGTTCGGGGTGTTGCGGGGTCAAGTGTCAGCCAGACTGTCTCGGCTAGCGCACGATTGGTGATCTTTTTTTATTCATTGTTTTGCCGATCGGCGCGGGCCCCCCACCCCCCCCCTCCCCCCCTGGAGTAGATCTTGGCTTTCTTTGGGCGCCTGTTTCGAGCAGGTGGAGCTCTCCTCCATAGGACGCACGGTCCCAAAGAGGCGCACTAAACAGAGGTCTGGAGCCAGACCCTCCCCCTCCCCTCTTCGCTCAATGTCGAACCGCCGAATAATTATCCTGGCGAGAGACCCAACCATACGCAAGTGTGAGAACCGCAAGGCAGGTGGGACGAAGCAAGGGGATTTTCCTATGGGGCCACGAACCGTGTGAGGGGGTGCGCCAAAATGGGGCGGGGCCGCCATGCGAACCCTGCCACTGGGGCCTTCGGTGGAGCTCCCTATGGGGCCACGAACCGTGTGAGGGGTGCGCCAAAATGGCGCGGGGCCGCCATGAGAACCCTGCCTCTGGGGCCTTCCGTGGAGCCCTCTATGGGGCCACGAACCGTGTGAGGGGTGCGCCAAGATGGAGCGGGGCCACCATACGAACCCTGCCACTGGGGCCTCCGGTGGAGCCCTCTATGGGGCCACGAACCATGTGAGGGGTGCGCCAAAATGGGGCGGGGCCGCCATGCGAACCCTGCCACTGAGGCCTTCGATGACTCCCTATGGGGCCACGAACCGTGTGACGGGTGCGCCAAAATGGCGCGGGGCCGCCATGCGAACCCTTCCACTGGGGCCTTCGGTGGAGCTCCCTATGGGGCCACGAACAATGTGAGGGGTGCGCCAAAACGCGGGGCCGCCATGCGAACCCTGCCACTGGGGCCTTCGGTGGAGCTCCCTATGGGGCCACGAACCGTGTGAGGGGTGCGCCAAAATGGCGCGGGGCCGCCATGCGAACCCTGCCACTGGGGCCTTCGGTGGAGCTCCCTATGGGGCCACGAACCGTGTGAGGGGTGCGCCAAAATGGCGGGGCCGCCATGCGAACCCTGCCACTGGGGCCTTCGGTGGAGCTCCCTATGGGGCCACGAACCGTGTGAGGGGTGCGCCAAAACGCGGGGCCGCCATGCGAACCCTTCCACTGGGGCCTTCGGTGGAGCTCCCTATGGGGCCACGAACAATGTGAGGGGTGCGCCAAAACGCGGGGCCGCCATGCGAACCCTGCCGCTGGGGCCTTCGGTGGAGCTCCCTATGGGGCCACGAACCGTTTGAGGGGTGCGCCAAGATGGAGCGGGGCCACCATACGAACCCTGCCACTGGGGCCTCCGGTGGAGCCGTCTATGGGGCCACGAACCATGTGAGGGGTGCGCCAAAATGGGGCGGGGCCGCCATGCGAACCCTGCCACTGAGGCCTTCGATGACTCCCTATGGGGCCACGAACCGTGTGACGGGTGCGCCAAAATGGCGCGGGGCCGCCATGCGAACCCTTCCACTGGGGCCTTCGGTGGAGCTCCCTATGGGGCCACGAACAATGTGAGGGGTGCGCCAAAATGGCGCGGGGCCGCCATGCGAACCCTGCCACTGGGGCCTTCGGTGGAGCTCCCTGTGGGGCCACGAAGCGCTGTACTGGGCGGGTGAAACGCAGGGAGGAGGGAGGAAAAAGACGAGGAGGAGGAGGGGGAGGAGGAGGAGGAGGAGGAGGAGGAGGAGCAGGATGAGTAGGAGGAGGGAAGGAGGAACGCGGGGCACCGTCTCTTCAAAACGAGGACTCAACACCACAGGATGGTTGGGAAAAAAAACGTTCACTTGCACATTCTGCCATGTTGAAAGGCGATGGGATGCGCGGATTGGTCAAGCGGAGGCTTCAAATACGCCGTGACGAACTCGCACAAGGCTGGCTGGAACACCTTCGTTTGAATGATCAGCAAGCCTTCTCGGTCGGTCACTGGCTCCGAGCGTCCAGCACCGCCACTTGCTATCCTACACTGCCGCGAGCCTCTGTTGCGGCTGCTGCTTCGTCCCCTCGTCCCGTCCGCCTCTCATACCTTGATTCGTCTGTGTCCTCTCAGTTTTCAAGTGCATCCTGAATCTGAACACCGGCACATGCTTCTGTCTCCGTCGCTGCGTCTACGCCTTCCGTTTTCTTAGTGCTCACTGTTTCCTTCCCCCCCTTTTTTCGTTCTCTCTCTCTCTCTCTCGCTCTCTCTCGCTATCCCTCTGCCCCCCCGCGCTCTGTCTCTGTCTCTCCTTCCCCCCCTCGCTCCCTCTCTGTTTCTCCCCCCCCTCTTTTTCCTCTTCCATCTCTCCCCCTCTCTCCCTCGCAGTTGCTCGCCACCTCTGGGACACGAGGCGGAGGAGGAGGAGGAGGAGGAGGAGGAGGAGGAGGAGGAGGAGGAGGAGGAGGAGGAGGAGGAGGAGGAGGAGGAGGAGGAGGAGGAGGAGGAGGAGGAGGAGGAGGAGGAGGAGGAGGAGGAGGAGGAGGAGGAGGAGGAGGAGGGATGGAGGAGACGGAGGAGGCACTCGTGGAGCCTCCCCCTGCCCCCGATGCCCTGCCGAGGCCTCCCGTGCGCGCGCGGCGCGCGGCTGGTCGAACGACGAGTGGTGGCGGGACCCGGCCGCCCTGCTGCCGGCGAACATGCTCGACAACGCCACGCCGGAGGAAGCCGCCTTGTCTTCTCTCCTACTTCGCAGGCCTATGGAGGCTGGCACCAGCACCAATCTATGCGGTGTTCCTCCTCCGAGGGAAGAAGATCCCGATCTCGGTGATGGTGGTAATCTTCTGGCTTCCAAGGTGACCGAAATATTACCAACCCCGAAAGGATCGTCTTCCCCCTGTGGAGGCAAACCCCTGTGTTGGTGTTGGTGCCAATTTCCAGGCCTCCAACTTCTCCCGACGAAGAAAAGAGTTCGGCGGCGCGCGGAGGGGGGCATGGGTCTAGGCCTCCTAGGATGGGGTCCGAACAGATGGGGTCCGAGGATCGCGCCGCATCGCCGACGCATCGCCGGTGCGGCTCCATGTGTATCCCGATTTGCGTCGCGTCGACGTTGCCGATGCATCGCCAACGTCGACGATGCATCGCCAGTGCATCTCCGATGCATCGCCGATGCATCGCCGATGCATCGACGATGTATTGCCGATGTATCGGCGATGCGGCGCGATCCCCCGACCCCATCTACTCCGACCCCATCTAGAAGGCCTCTAATGGGGGAGTGGGGAAGGCTTCTGAGAAGCACCCCTGCTTCTTCGAAGGCAAAGGGCCTTCTCTCTAGATGCAGGGCCAGCGCCTTCTGAGAAGCAGCCTCCTTCTAAGCCTTCCCCCCCCCTACCCCCCCCTCTGCGCGCCGCCAAAGAACGGCGTAAACATGATCTTTCGGAACTCCGTGTGGATTTTCTCGGATCGGCGCTGGGCCCCCCACTTGCCAGGAAATGGTGCCCAGCGCCGATCCAAGAAATCCGTGGCGACCTCCGAAAATTTCATGTTTATGATTGTTTCTTCATCCTAGCCAGAGCAAGCCGTCCTATTTTTCGAGCCAGGCCATGTGAGCCAGTGCAGACCCGAAACAGGAAGTTACATTGTGGAAGCTTTGTGGTGCAATCTATGCGGTGTGAGCGATGTCGTGCAGTTTTCGTGTTGCACGCTGGAGGCGGCAACGAGGCGGCAATGAGCGGCAACGTAACGAAAAATCGCCAGACCCTCCCAACGCACGAGGCTGCAACGAGGCGGCAAGTTGGCGAAACCTCGCCAAACCCACCCAGCGCGCGAGGCGGCAACGAGGCTACAACGGGCGTCCACGTGGCGAAACCTCGCTGGAACAAGGGCGCGAGGAGGCAGCGAGGCTACAATAGGCGTCCACGTGTTGATACCTTGCTGGACCCACCCAGCGCGCGAGGCGGCAGCGAGGCTACAACGGGCGGCAACGTGGCGAAACCTCGCTGGACCCACCCAGCGCGCGAGGCGGCAACGAGGCGGCAATGGGCGGCAACGTGGCGATCCTTCGCTGGACTCGTCCAACGGACTGGGCGGCAGCGAGGCGGCAGCGCGGCGGCAGCGAGGCGAAACCTCGCGGGACCCACGCGGCGGCCACGCGGTGGCCACGGGCGGCAGTGTGGCAAGACCTCGCCGGACCGAGCCAGCGCACGAGGCGGACGGCAACGAGGCGGCAATTGGCGGCAACGTGGCGAAACCTCGCCGGACCCACCCATCGCACGAGGCGGCAACGAGGCGGCATCGGGGTCTAACGTAGCGAAGCCTCGCTGGACACACCCGACGCACGAGGCTGCAACGAGGCGGTAGCGGGCGGCAACGTGGCGAAACCTCGCGGGACCCACCCAACGCACGAGGCGGCAACGAGGTGGCAACGTGGCGAAACCTCGCCGGACCCACCCAGCGCACGGGGCGGCTACGAGGCGGCAGTTCGCGGCAAAGTGGCGAACAAGTGCCAGACCCACCCACCCAGCGCACGAGGCTGCAACGAGGCGGCAATGAGCGGCAACGTGGCGATCATTCGCTGGACTCGTCCAACGGACCGGGCGGCAACGAGGAGGCAACGGGCGGCAACATGGCGAGAAATCGCTGGACCCACACAACTGACGGGGCGGCAACGAGGTCGCAACTCGCGGCACCGTGGCGAAACCTCACGGGACCAGGCCAAGTCCGTAGGGAGACTAGCAAGAACTGTTTGGGGAAAACGGCGCAAACATAATTTTTGTGAGCTCCGCTCAGATCTCTTGTGGCGGCGCTGGGCCTCCCCGGCGGCGCTCCTGGCGCCGATCCAAGAAATCCGTGCGGACCTCCGAAGGTGTCTGTTCACGCATTTTTTTCCTCCAGAGGAGGAGGTTGAGGAGGGGAGGAGGAGGAGGAGGAGGAGGAGGAGGAGGAGGAGGAGGAGAGGAGGAGGGAGGAGGAGCAGGAGGAGAGGAGGAGGAGGAGGAGGAGAGGAGGGGGAGGACGAGGAGGAGGAAGATGAGGATGAGGATGGGAGGAGAGGAGGGATGAGGAGAGGAGGAGGAGGGAGGAGGAGGAGGGGAGGAGGAGGAGGAGGAGGAGGAGGAGGAGGGGGAGGAGGAGGAGGGGGGGGAGGAGGGAGGGGGAGGAGGAAGAGGAAGAGGAGGAGGGGGGGAGGAGGATGAGGTTGATGATGATGCTGATGATGATGACGAGGAGGAGGAGCAGGAGGAGGGGGAGGAGGATGAAGATGATGAGGAGGAGGACCAGTTGAAACCAAAGAGTCATCAACGATGTTGGAATAAGTCCTTTCTCCGAACTCCCTTTTCATAAGCCCCTACAACGGTTCATTTTGACTCGGGTAACTGCATCGTCGGAAGACAACCTCTTGAAATCCTTGAAGCATACCAAAACATTGTTCTCGGGATTCCAGCGCCACGGATCAACCTGACTGATGCGTCTTGACGATCTTGAATCGTGTCAGAACGCAATTCTTGGGACTCCAGCACCGCGAATCAGCGTAACGGTTGCACCCTCATAATCCGGAGTCCTTCCAAAGCGCAATTTCTGGTTTGTTGATCATGGGCGTCCGCGAAACTCTGTCAATTTGTATAAACGAATGTGCGCGGCGCTAAGGCGAAAACCGCATTTTGAAAACCACCCGCCCTCAATCCGTGGAGTTCTTCCTTAATTGCTAAAGCGAATGTGCGCGGCGCTAGGGCGAGAGCCACATTTTTGAAAACGACCCGCCCTCAACCCATGAAGCTCTTTCAAACTGCTAAAATGAATGTGCGCGGCGCTAAGGCGAGAGCCTTATTTTGAAAACGACCCGCCCTCCCTCTGTGAAATTGTTGTCACTTTTTAAGCTTCAGGGTCAAAAGTGGTGAGGAGGTCTCAGGCGAAACGCCCGGCCCGCTCTAAAAACTAGCCTCGGGGTGCGACAGGGAAACATTATTTATAAGGAAAAGGAATGGAGGAGATGGAGGAGGGGGAGGACCAGTGTAAACCCAGACCGTACCAACGATGTTGGAATATACCCTCCTTCCAAGCTCCCTCTTAAGAGGCCTTCACAAAGTGTTTATTTCCACTGAGGTGCCCCGTTGGGGGACAATCGTGAGAAAATCGTAAAGCGTGCTAGACTCCCATTCCAGGACAAGAGCTCCATGAGTCAACCTGCTTGTTGCGGTTGGATCCCCAATCGTGCCAGGACGCCATTCGTGGGAAATCAACATCGCGAATTAACGTAGCCGTTGCGCCCTGATAATCCTGAATCATTCCAAAGCACCATGTCTGGTACGGTGGCCAGGAGAACCAACGACATTCTCGTAATGTGTAAAGCGAATGTGCGCGGCGCGAAGGCGATATCCACATTTTGAAGGGGGACCGCCCTCAATCCGTAAAGCTCTTGGATTTTTGGTGCAGCTAATGTGCGCGGCGCTAAGACGAGCGCCACATGATGTAAAGAAACCGCCCTGAATCAGCGAAACTCTTACTAAAACGAACGCGCGCCGCGCTGTGACGAGAGCCATACTTTGAAACGTAGCCGTCCTGAATCCGTTAAACTCTTTGCGCATCTTCACAACAAGTGTGCGCGGCGCTAAGGCTAAAGCCACATGGCAAAAATCATTTGTCCTCACTCCGTAACGCGCTTGCACGTTTTTGAAACGGATGTGTGCGGCGCTGTTGCCAGCGCCACAATTTGGAAGCGGCCCGCCCTCAATGTGTGAAACCGTTGCCAGTTTGGTAAATTTGAGGCCCAAGCATGGTAAGGAAGTTTCAGGCGAAACGCCTGGCCCGCCCTTCCGACTGCGGTCGGGGTGCGACAGGGAGGAGTTATTGATAAGGATAAGGAGAAGGATTGGAAAAGGAATTGAGGAGGAGGAGGAGGAGGAAGAGGAGGAGGAGGGGGGGGGGAAGGAGGAGGAGGAGGAGGAGTTGGAGGAGGAGGAAGAGGAATCCGAAGATCAATATTAGTGATACTATCGATGCTAATATTCACGATGCTACTACTACTACTACTACTACTACTACTACTACTACTACCACTACCACTACCACTACCACTACTACTACTACTACTACTACCACTACTACTACTACTACTACTACTGCTACTACTACTAAAACTACTACTACTACATAATACTAACTACTACTAATTATTCCTACTGTGCTACTATCGCTGCTACTACTACTAACTCTATACTACTACTCTCTAATATGTTCTTACTACTACTACCGCTACTCTGAAAAAAAATCCCTACTACTACTACTACTACTACTACTACTACTACCACTACTACTACTACTACTAATACTACTATGACTACTACTACTACTACTACTACTACTACTACTACTACTACTACTACTACTACTACTACTACTACTACTACTACTACTACTACTTACTACTACTTACTACTACTTACTACTACTTACTACTACTTACTACTACTTACTACTACTACTACTACTACTACTACTACTACTACTACTACTACTACTACTACTACTATACTATACTACTACTACTACTACTACTACTACTACTACTACTACTACTACTACTACTAC
>CAUYUJ010011754.1:5000-21241 GCA_963575745.1 Prorocentrum cordatum
GTGGCGGGCGCATGATGGCGGTCCCACTGGGACCTCCGGTGGAACTCCCTATTGGGCCACGAAACGCTGTACTGGGTGTGGCGGACGCATGCGGGCACCCCCACTGGGGCCTTCGATGGAGCTCCCTGTGGGGCCACGTAACGCTGTTCTGGGTGTGGCGGACGCATGCGGGCACCCCCACTGGGGCCTTCGGTGGAACTCTCTATGGAGCCACGAAACTCTGTACAGGGTGCGGCGGGTGCATGCGGGCACCCCCACTGGGGCCGTCGGTGGAGTTCCCTATGGGGCCACGAAACGCTGTACTGGGTGTGACGGACGCATGCGGGTGGTCCCACTTGGGTGGACCACCCGATGGGGCCACGAAGCGGTGTACTGTGTGTGGCGGACGCATGCGAGCACCTTCACTGGGGCCTTCGGTGGAAACCCCTATCGAGCCACGAAACGCTGTGCTGGGTGTGGCGGACACATGCGGGCACCCCCACTGGGGCCTTCGATGGAGTTCCCTATGGGGCCACGAAACGCTGTACTGGTTGTGGCGGACGCATGTGGCCACCCTCACTGGGGCCTTCGGTGGAGCTCCCTATGGGGCCACGAAACGCTGTACCCGGTGTGGCGGACGCATGCGGGCACCCCCAATTGGGCCTTCAGAGGGGCTCCTTATGGGGCCACGAAACGCTGTAGTGCGTGTGGCGGACGCATGCGGGCACCCCCACTGTGGCCTTCGGTGGAACTCCTTGTTGGGCCACGAAACGCTGTACTGGGTGTGGCGGACGCATGCGAGCACCTTCGTTGGGGCCTTCGGTGGAATTCCCTATGAGGCGGCGAAACGTTGTACTGGGTGTGGCAGACGCATGCCGGCACCCCCACTGGGGCCTTCGGTTGAATTCCCTACGGGGCCACGAAACGCTGTGCTGGGAGTGGCAGACGCACGCGGGCACCCCCACTTGGGCCTTCGGAGGAGCTACCTATGGGGCAACGAAACGCTGTGCTGGGTGTGGCTGGCGCACGCGGGCACCCCCACTGGGGCCTTCGGTGGAGCCTCCTTTTATGGGGCCACGAAACACTGCACTGGGTGTGGCAAACGCATGTGGCCACCCGCACTGAGCTCCCTATAGGGCCACGAAACGCTGTAGTGGGTGTGGCGGACGCATGCGGGCACCCCCACTAGTGGGACCGCCCGCATGCGTCCCCCACACCCAAATTGGCACTGTCACCCACCCAGTAGCGCTTCGTGGCCCCATAGGGAGCTCCACCGAACCCCCCAGTGGGACCGCCCGCATGCGTCCCCCACGCCAGTTTTGGCATATTCACCCACCCAGCACAACGCTTCGTGACCCCATACGGAGCTCCACCGAAGCCCCCAATGGTACCGCCCACACGCGTCCCCAACATCCAATTTTGGCATTTTCACCCCCCAGTACAGCGCTTCGTGGCCCAATAGGGAAGCCCCACCGAAGCCCCCAGTGGGACCGCCCGATGCGTCCCCCACACCCAACTTGGCGTTGTCAACCCACCCCAGCACAGCGCTTCGTGGCCCATAGAGAGCCCCACCGAAGCCCCCAGTGGACCACCCGCATGCGTCTCCCACACCCAATGTAACATTTTCACCCACCCGTACAGCGCTTCGTGGGCCCCATAGGGAGCTCCACCGAAGCCCCCAGTGGATCGCCCGCATGCGTCCCCCACACCCAATTTGGCATTTTCCCCGAGGGCGCGCCGCGGGATGCCCCCCCCGGGGTGGGGGGGGGGGGAACCCCCCCCTTTCCCCGATCCGTCGTCGGGAACACCCCCTCCCCTCCTTTGCCGATCCGTCGTCGGGGACCCCCCCCCCTCCCCCTTTTCCCGGTCCGTCGTCGGGGACCCCCCCCCTCCCCATCCCCCCTTTGGCCGCCAAATTCACCCCCCCCCCCTTTCGCCACGGCGCCCCCGGTCTCGGGAACCCGACCCTTATCACCCCGAACACAAATCCTCACCCTTGCCCTAACCCCTAACCCTAACCCCAAACCCAAACCCTAGCGCCAAACAGTACTCACTACTCATTACGCACTACTCACTACCCACAGTCTACTACTCGCTACGCACGACTCACTTCTCACTACTCACTACTCACGACTCACTACTCACTACCCACGACTCACTGCCCACGACGCATTTCTCACTACCCCCTACTCCCCACCCACTACTCGCTACTCACTACAAACTACTCACTTCTCACTACCCACTTCTCAATACTCACTACTCACTAAACACAACTCGCTACCCACCACTCGCTACTCACAAACCACTACTCACTACCCACTAACCATTTTCCACAACTCGCTACTCACACTTCACTACTCACTACTCACTGCCCACAACTCACCACTCACTATCCACTACTCGCTACTCGCTACTCCCTACTCCCTACACAGTACTCACTACTCACTACTCACTACTCGCTACTCCCTACGCCCTACTCGCTACCCGATACGCAATATTCACTACCCACTACTCACTACTCACTACGCTCCCACTACTCCCTACTCACTACTCCCTACTCCCGACTCACTAGTCCCAACTCACTACTCACTACTCACTACCCAGTGCTCAATACTCACTACTCACTACTCACTATTCACTGCCCACTACTCACTACTCACTACGCACTACTCACTACCCACTAACCACTAGCCGCTGCTTACTACCCAGAACTCACAGTTCACTACTCACTACGCACTGCCCAGAACTCACTACTCACTATCCGCTACTCGCTACCCAATAGGACATATTCACTACAAACTACGCACTCCTCGCTACTCACTACTCACTACTCCCTACTCCCTACTCACTAGTCACTAGTCGCACGTCACTACTCACTACTCACGAGTCCCAACTCACTACTCACTAATTTCTACTCGCAACTCCCTACTCACTACTGACTACTCAATACCCACTTCTCGTTTCTCACTACTCACTACTCACCACTCACTACTCACTATTCTCTACTCACTGCTCACTACTCGCTACTCCCTACTCGCTACGCACTACTCACTACTCACTACTCACTACTGACTCCTGACTACCCCCTCCTCACTACTCACTACGCACAACGCCCTACTCGCTACCCACTACTCACTACTCGCTACTCCCTACTCGCTACTCCCTACTCGCTACTCGCTACTCGATACTCACCACTCACTACTTACTACTCTCTACTCATTGCGCACTACTCACTACTCACTACTCACTACTCACTACTCCCTCCTCGCTACTCGCTACTGTCTACTCCCTCATCCCTACTTCCTGCTTACTTCTCACTATGCACTATTCATTACACTACTCACTCCTCACGACTCATTACTCACAATTCCTTACTCACTACTTCCTGCCCACTACTCACTACCCGCTACTCACTACTCACTAATCACTACATCTCTACGCGCTACTCATCACTACCACCACCCATTACCCACTACCCACTGCCGACCACTCACGACTCACTGCGCACTACTCACTATCAAATATCCACTACTCACCAATCGCTACTCAAAACACTCTACTCTCTACTCCCTACCCGAGAGGCCCCCTCCCCAGCCCCCTGTGCGGCGCAAAGGCGGGGAGAGGGGGGGTCGAACCCCCCTCCCCCTTTCCAGCGCCAAGGGGGGAGGGGGGGGGTCCGGAACACCCTCCCCCTTCAAGGGAGGGGGGGGGATTCGGACCCCCCCCCCCTCTTAAGGGGGGGGAGGGGGGGGTCGAAAATCTCACTCCCTCTTTGAAGGAGGAGATGGGGGGGGGTTCTGCGAGCACCCCCCCCTTTAGTGTATTCAGGGCCATCCACTGGCGCGCTTTCATTTTCACCCGCCCAGTACAACGCTTCGCGACCCAATAGGGAGCCCCACCGAAGCCGCCAGTGGGACCGCCCGCACGCGCCCCCCCCCCCACATCCAATTTGACATTTTCACCCACCCAGTACAGCGCTTCGTGGCCCAATAGGGAGCATCCCCACCGTGGCATTGTCAGTACAGCCGTGGCCCCATAGGGAGCTGGGACCGCCCGCATGCGTCCCCCACACCCAATTTGGCATTTTCACCCACACAGCACAGCGCTTCGTGGCCCCATAGGGAGCCCCACCGAAGCCCCCAATGGGACCGCCCGCATACGTCACCCACACGCCCGTGGCCCCATTTTGGCATTTTCACCCGCCCAGTACAGCGCTTCGTGACCCCATAGGGAGCTACACCGAAGCCCCCAGTGGGACCGTCCGCATGCGTCCCCCACAGGGAGCTCCACCGAAGCCTCCAGTGGAACCGCCCGCATGCGTCCCCCACAACCAACTTGGCATTTTCACAGACCCAGTACAGCGCTTCGTGGCCCCATAGGGAGCTCCACCGAAGCCCCCAGTGGGGCCGCCCGCATGCGTCCCCCACACCCAATTTGGCATTCTCACCCACCCTTTACAACGCTTCGCGGCCCCATGGAGAGCTCCACCGAAGCCCCCAGTGGGACCGCCCGCATGCGTCCCCACACGTCTAATTTGGTATTTTCACCCACCCAGTGCAGCGTTTCGTGGCCTCATAGGCTCATAGGGAGCTTCACCGACGGCCCCAGTGCTACCGCCCGCATTGTTTTCCCCCCCCCCCCCGCCCAGCGCAGCGCTTCGTGGCCCCATTAGGAGCTTCACCGAAGAAGACATTCACAATTGCGGTACCCACAACTTCATATGGTTGGGTCCTTCGCCAGGATAAGTTATTCATGACGTCGACCCCCAGAAGTCTCGACCCACGGGAACGGTTTCTCCTCCCGAGTCGTTTTAGGACGGCCCCGGGGCCCCCAGAGGCGGAAAACAGCGACCAAAACCTTCCGTCGTGATTTCTGTCGTGACTCGAGGGGGTCTGCAGAGGCCTCCCAGATGGGGTCCGAGTAGATTGGGTCGGAGGATCGCGTCACGTCGCCGATGCATCGGCGATGCATCGGCGATGCATCGGCGACGCATCGGCGACGCATCGGCGACGTCGGCGGTGCATCGGCGACGTCGGCGTGGGGAAACCCGGTCCCCGCATCGAGCCGCACCGCCGATGCATGGGCGGTGCGGCGCGCTCCTCCGACCCCCACCTGCCCCGACCCCACCTGGGGAGGCCCGGAGGCTGGGGCTGCAGGTCGCAGCGATGGCGGCCGCGAGGCTCGGCCGCGCGGCCGCCCGAGGGCTGGGGGGCGGAAAGATACGGATACGTGTTGTCCCCGGGCCTCTCTTGGGGTGCGTTCTGACCAGAATTTCGAGGCGAATCCCGCGGTGACAACGAGGATTCCCTAGGAGGATCAGGAAAGGCCGAAAACGACGGGGGACAACACGTATCCGTATTTTTGTTCCTCCCCCGAGAGGGCCCCCCCCCGGGGCGCTGAGCAGCTCGCGGACCACGGCCCGCGGGTGCCCGCGCCACCGCTCCGCGAGGCGTCGCGGGAGGCGCTCGCCCCAGGTGAACACGACCTGCGCGGTGGGCGGCGGCGGTGAGGAGGGGCGGTGAGGAGGAGGAGGAGGAGGAGGAGGAGGAGGAGGAGGAGGAGGAGGGGCAGTAGGAGGAGGAGGAGGAGGAGCAGGAGGAGGGCTGCTCACTGGACAGCTCACACGGTGAAAGGCCCCTCAGGGCCACGAGCGCTCCACCGCGGGCGCCAACGCAGCTGGGGGTCGGCGGGCCAGCGCCCCCCCGAACACGCCCAGGCCCAGGCCCCCTCGAGCAAGGACAAAATCACGACGTGAGGGGTTTCGCTATGTTCGGCCTCTGGGGGCCCCCACGGGCCTCAAGACCATCAGAAAACGACTCGGGATGGAAAAACCGGTCCCGGGGAATAGGTCGAAACCTCTGGGGGTCGACGTCATGAAAAAACATGACGTCGGGAATCTGGGAGCTGGGTGTCGCTCACAGTGGGGGACCTTCCACAAGAAACCCAACCCTGAGACCCCAGGACATCCGCGAATGTTTGGTGTGGGAGCGTCACGCTTTCCAGTTAGCAAAACCATCGAAACCCAAGAAACCCAGGGCACCCTGGAGGCAAGCAGGGTCTCCACTGTATTGGGGGCGATGCATGGATGTTTCTTGGCATGGGTCTCCACTGTACTGGGGGGGCGATGCATGGCGGAGGGAGAAAGGTGCCCTCTTCGGGCCCTACAGGCCCCCTTTAAGGGCCCCCTTTAAGGGCCCCCTTTAAGGGCCCCTTTCTGCAGCCCTCGCCGCCCCCCCCAGATCGCCCCCCCACTGCGCGCCCCCCGACAGGGGGTCGGGCCCTCAGATCCGGGCGCCGCAATTTTGTTTTCACGACGGGCGGTTTAAAGCCCAGTTTCGGGCCCTGGGACCCTCACAGATCGAGTCGGTTCGAAACATGGCGCAGAAATCAGGATCGGGGGCGGCGGCCGTGATTTTCCGCGATGTTAGATGTTGTTGGCAACGTCGGATCTGAGGGTAGGTGGCGACATGCGAACCTTACCCCCACCAACCATCGATTTCGGATTTCGCCACGTCTTCGACTCCGCCATTTCGCCACGCCTTCTACGAGCTCCAAACGCTGCCCCCACCGCCCATCGAGTTCTCTGAATCGTTGATCGGCGAAGGTAGATTCGGATTTCGTCGACGACGTGTCGAGTCCCTCTACAGGAGGATTACTCTCTTTGCACAGTTGTGTGCTAGAGCTCGGACCTCTTTATTTTCGTGGTTCGTCGTCGTCCCCCTGGCTCTGGCTTCCCTGTATTGGATGACTGCTGCTTCTGCCGCCGGGAGGGGCAACAAATCGTGCCCCCCCGCCCTCACTTGAACGAAGGATTGCAAAAACGAAGGATTGCAAGGGTTTTTTGCAATCCGAGGGTTTTTGTTGCAATCCTTCGTTTTTTTGCAATCCTTCGTTTTTTTGCAATCCCTCGTCGTCGTCTCCCTGCCCCCCATCCCCTGTGTCGTCGGCGGCGTGGGGGGGGGTTGCATGGAGGCGGGGGCAGGCTCCGAGACCACAGCGGCTCCGAGACCAGAGCACGACGGAAGGTTTGCAGCCGTGTTCGGCCTCCAGAGGCCCTCGCCGGGCCCCGGGGCCGTCTGGAAACGACCCGGGATGAAAAACCGGCCCTGGGGAAAGGGTCGGCGCTTCCAGGGACCTCGCACTGAATTCGCCGGCCCAACGGGCCAGAGGCGTGCTAAGATCTCCGGTAACTTGTTAACAATATTTCTAGTTCGCGCGCGCGGAGCGGCCCCTGGGGGCCCCCGGACGAAAAGTACCCCGGCAAGGTCCCGAGAGAAGCCCGGGAGAAGCCACCAGACCACTCCAGGGGAGGGTATTTTTCGACACCCCTCACGAGGATCGTGGCCTCCGAGGGGGGAGCCGCAATCGACTACCCCCAAGAGCCCCCCAAGAGGCCCTGGGGGCCTCCAAAACGCCGCCAAGGAGCCCCAAGAGACTCCCAAGAGGTCCCCAAGAGGCCCCCAAGAGGCCCTAAAGATGGCTCCAGGGCCGGCGGCATGAGCGAAGCGATTAAATAAGTCAATACATCGAAGATCAGGGCCACGACAGCACGAGAAGGCGCCAAGCCGACTTTCGACGAGGGCGATGGGTGGACTGGTGACATCTGCCCTTGCCCCCCGCCGCAAGATCGATGCCTTCCCGGGACGCCTTGGCGCTGTGGCTGGGAAGGCACGGGTGGGTGAGTGGGCAGAGGCTGCTGCCCTTCGTGGCGCATTACGTCACGCAGACCCGCGAGGCACCTCCACCTCCTCTGCAACCCCTGGGGGGGTGGAAGGGGAACGCGCAAGCCTGGCCCTGGGACACAGTCCGCTTTGGTGCACGGGTTGGCAGTCGCTGCGACCGTGGCGGCCCGCGCGCTTGGGTTCGCCCACCCACCCCCCGCGCGAGGGCCCTTGCAGTGTGAGGAGGGGGGGGGGGAGAGAACGGGGGAGGAGGGAGGAGTGAGGAGGAAGGGAGGAGGGAAGGAGGAGGAGGAGGAGGAGGCGGAGGAGGAGGAGGAGGAGGCCCCCCCCCCGGGACAGCCGAACGCCGCGCAACAAAGGTCACTCTGGCGAAGGGTCGCTCGTATACGTGCAGCCGGAGTTAAGGGCGGCTTCTCCTCCGCGCCTCACCTCGACGGAGGGGAGGTCCGTCGCCGGCACCTGCGGGGCCAAGAGGTCAAGGTGGTCGGGGACCTCGGCGGGGATGAGGGAGGAGGGGAGGAGGAGGAGAGGGCCGAAAGGGGCACAGGAGGTGAGGGGAGGGGAGAGGAGGAGAGGCTCAAGCCAGATGCGCTCGCGCCAGGTCCGACATCCTACCCCTCCCACAGATCTCGTCTCATCGCGCTGTGCTTGTTCCTCTATCCGCCGACGCGTGTCATGGCGGACCTGGAACTCCAAAGGGGACCTCATGGTGTTTTTTGCGCAGTCGGGACAAAGGAGCTGCGCACACTGGAGGAGAAGGGTTTTGAGCAGGGGGCTGACTGGGGAGGAAGAGGAGGAGCGGGGAGGTCGGGAAAAGTGGCACGCGCTGGAGCGAGAGCACCACTCTGGAAGACGGGAGCGAAGCGCCGCTGCGAAAACGAGGCCCACGCTGAGCACCATGCTGAAGCACAGGAAAGGCCGGCCTGTACAAAACAAAAAAAGTGAAAAACGAACGTTGACACCATGCGAAAAAACATCACGCGGAGAGGGCCGAACGTCTTCCGGACAGTCAGGGGAGAGAGGAGAATCCCACCAACCCTCTGGGCGTGAGTGGCTTAGCGAGTTTCATCTTCCATCTTCCCCGTTCCCCTTCGGGGAGGGGTTGATCATTGTTCCCTATCGATATACACCCCCTGCCCCAGGCGACCGGCAGCCGACCAGGAACAATGCCGACCCTATGCTCCCCACCCCCCAACCATCCCTTTCAAAAAACAATACGATACACACTCTGCCTCCAAATTCGGAGCCTGCGCAACCAACCCGATGCGGGTCCCACCCACCATCCCTGTCAGAAAACCATACAAAATACATTTTGGGGCAAAGTCTTGAGTCATCTTCGTCAGGCCCGCGGGTACTTTGTATTGTTGTTTGATAGGGACGCCAGGGGTGTCAGCATATTGCCTGCTGTGCGCAGGGCCACCACCCCTTGTCAAAACACTATACAAAATGCACCTCGCCGCTAAATCTGGATCATGCGCGGCCACCCGCGATCACTGCCAAGTGGTTTTTGAAAGGGACGGCGGGGGTGGTGGCGCATGACCTGCTGCGTGCAGGCCCACCAGACACCATGATGAACATTGGTTTTCGACAAGGATGGTGGGGGCCGACATGTTTCCCGATGTGTGCTGTCACGTGCGCATGAGCACCTGACACTCTCTGCACGTGCCCCGAACGTGGTGCACCTGGCGCGGCTGGAGCATGCGGCACACCTGGCGCACGCGGAGCACGGAGCGCATCTGGCGCACCAGGCGTGCCTGGCGCGTTTGGGCCCCAGGGGTGCCTGGCGCGCGTGGCGCGCCTGGCACGCGTGGCGCACCCCGCCCCAGCGTCGCGCACACTGGGTCGGTTTTGGTTCCCATCAGCTGCCCATCCAAAGATGATCGCTGAACATGCTGAGGCTCGGGTGTTACTTATGTGTTGAGAAGGCTGGTGGGAGTGAGCTAGACGGCTTGCTAAATAGGAGGGTGTTTCGACGCCTCCCCCTACCAACTCCCCTCTGGGTCTGGAGGGGGGGGAGCGTCGCGAACCATTGGAGCGTCCAGAACGGCCTGGACGAGAAGGCAAAAATCATGCATGTTACTTACGTTTGGGGCCCATTTTGGCCTCTCTGTGATCGAGTTCCTCCAAGATGGCCCCAAGATGACCCCCGAGAACTCCAGGAGTGCCCCGAGAGGGCCCCAAGCGGCGCCCAGGAGGCCCCAAGAGGCCCCCAAGAGGCTCCCAAGAACTCCCCGAGAGGCTCCCCTAAGGCACCCAAGACGCGCCAAGAGCCCCCTGGGCCCACCAAGAGATCACCAAGACGCCCCAAAAGGAACCCAAAAAGCTTTCAATAAACATCCAACGAGACCCCGAGAGGCATCCAAAAGGCATCTGGCCTTTCTGCTCGCCCTCCTCCTCAACTTTTTCCCCTGAAGAATAACTCTTCCCTGTCACGGGCCGGGCGTTTCGCCTGAGACCTCCTTACCGCTTGTGAGCCTGAAGCTTACAAACTTACAACAGTTGGACAGATGGAGGGCGGGTGGCTTCCAAAATGAAACTCTCGCCTTGGCGCTACGCACACTCGCCGTAAACATTTGCAAGACGTTCACGGATTGAGGGCGGGTGGTTTTCAAAATGTGGCTCTCGATCTAGCGCCGCGCACACTCGTCTTAAGAAAGTGCCAGACTTGAGCGGATTGAAGGCCGGTGGCTTCATGGCTTCACCACAGAAGCGCTGTCGCGATGCACTTGCGAATTACTCCGACAGAAGGACCCCACATGATAATCTGTTTAGCTTGCCCTTACCCATTCCTTCCTCGCCCTGACGGACACTCTCCTCTCGCCCGCCGTTCTGCCCTCACCTACTCGGGAGTAATTACAGGTTGCCGATGACCCGCCCGGATTACCAACATGAAGTGCGGGACCCATCGGGAGGGGGCTCCCGCCTGAGATTTCCTCACAATTCACTCACAAACGAGGCTCCCGATTTATACTTCCTTCAAGTTCAGGCCTGGGAACCCCAAAAAATGACGACAGTTACAAGTTGCCGATGACCCGCTCGGATTACCAACATGAAGTGCGGGACCCATAGGGAGGGGGCTCCCGCCTGAGACTTCCTCACAATTCACTCACAGACGAGGCTCCCGCTTCATACTTTCTCCAAATTCAGGCCTGGGAACCCCAAAAATTACGACAGTTACAGGTTGCCGATGACCCGCCCGGATTACCAACATGAAGTGCGGGACCCATCGCGAGGGGGCTCCCGCCTGAGACTTCCTCACAATTCACTCACAGACGAGGCTCCCGCTTGATACTTTCTCCAAATTCAAGCCTGGTGAACCCTTAAAAATGACGACAGTTACAGGTTGCCGATGGCCCGCTCGGACTACCAACATGAAATGCGGCACCCATCGGAAGGGGGCTCCCGCCTGAGACTTCCTCACAATTCACTCACAGACGAGGCTCCCGCTTCATACTTCCTCCAAATTCAAGCCTGGTGAACCCAAAAATGACGACAGTTACAGGTTGCCGATGACCCGCTCGGATTACCAATATGAGATGCGGGACCCATTGAGAGGGGGTTCCCGCCTGAGACTTCCTCACAAATCACTCATAAACGAAGCTCCCGCTTGACACTTCCTCCAAATTCAAACCTTAGAACCCAAAAAATGACGACAGTTACAAGCTTCCGATGGCCCGTTCGGATTACCAACATGAAGTGCGGGAACCATAGGGAGGGGGCTCCCGCCTGAGACTTCCTCACAGTTCACTCACAGACGAGGCTCCCGCTTGATGCTTCCTCCAAATGCAGGCGTGAGGAGCCCAGAAGTGACGACAGTTACAGGTTGCCGATGACCCGCTCGGATTACCAACATGAAGTGCGGGACCCATAGGGAGGGGGCTCCCGCCTGAGACTTCCTCACAATTCACTCACAGACGAGTGAGTGATGACGAAGTGATGAGTGAGTGATGATGATGAGTGAGTGAGTGATGATGATAATGATGAGTGAGTCAGTGAGTGATCGAGTGATGATGATGATGGTGATGATGATGATGATGAGTTTCGTACGATGCTGATGGTGACTGGTGGTGATGATGATGATGATGATGGTGAAGTGATGAGTCAGCGTGTAGTGATGATGATGACGATGATGATGATGATGTTGATCGTGCGATATTGATGATAATGAATGATCGTGCGATGCTGATGGTGATGCTGATGGTGATGCTGATGATGATGACGATGGTGATGATGATGATAATGACGGTGATGATGATGATGATGATGGTGATGATGATGATGATGATGAGTGGGGAGTGATGGTGACGGTGATGATGATGATGAGGAGGAGGAGGAAGCAAGGAGGAGGAGGGGAGAGGGAGGAGGAGGAGGAGGAAGAGGAGGAGGAGGAGGAGGAGAAGGAGACAAGAACCCCACTTAGGATGTGGGGAAAATCACCCGCCGCGCTTCCCACGCCGCATCCGATGCCGCCGCCCCGAACTCAACCAGCCCGCCGGACCCGCCCGCCAACGCGGGGGCGTGCACGTGGACCAGCCCGGCCGCACGTCCTGCAACAACGAACAACACCATGCGGCGCCGAGCAACACGGCCCAGCAACCCACGCCCCGCCGCACCGCACGCGCTGCCCAACCCCAAGGCAGATAGCGCGAGCGCTGGGTCGGAAGGCAGCGGCACTGTGGCACCGAAGAGGCACCGACATTGCGGCGACAACCTGCCCAGCAGGCGGCTCCGCTCGCGCGCGGTGGGCCGAGCGATCCCCCCCACGACAGCGCCATAGGCAGCCTGGAGCACCAGCGGCAACCTGCCACGAGCTAGCGGCTTCATTCCCCGACGGGGTCAGACAGCCCATGGGCCGCAATAGTGACGTTTTGCCCAGCACTCACGACACGCGAACCAGGGCGGCGTAGCGCACGGCCGCGCCCGCGTCGCCGAGCGGCGCACGGCCGCGGCGGCGGCCTCCGGCGCCGCGGCGCCCAGCGCCTGCAGCGCGTGCGCCGCCGCGACGCGAAGGCCGTCGCGGTGCTGGAGCCGAGCGCGGCCTGTAGCAGCCCAGCGCCCCGGCAGCGCAAGGCCTTCCCGCGCGGCAGCCCCCGCGGCAGGTAGCAGGCCCAGGCCGCATCCCCCGGAGCAGCCTCAGCGCAGCCCAGCCGCGCGCCGCAGCTGGTGGGCCAGCGCCCGCTGCAGCGCGCAGCCGAGCACCCAGCAGGCTCACGCAAGCTCTTCTCGCTGCGAGTCCCCTGGGAGCTCGCATGCCGGCGTCAGATCCTGCCTCCTCCCTCCTTCCATCCTTCTGTTTTCTCCGCCCTGACGCTTCTAGCGCTTCGCGCACTCCGCCACCACATCGTTCCTGTGCGCTGGGCCGCCTGGGGCTCCAGGTTGGGCCTCCCTTCGCTGGAGAGGGTGGCGGTCGAAACGGGAGCACCACCCTTGGGTCTCGGGGTGAGCAGACAGACAAAAAACTGCACAAACATGATGTATCGGAGGTCCGCGCAGATTTCTTGGATCGGGCCTGGGCCCCCCCCATGGCGCGCGGAGCGCTCCAGAGGCGGCGCCAGAGGCGCCGCCAGGGGGGGGAGCCCGGACCTCCGAGCAGCCACGAGAAACCACAGGCGGGCTGGATTGGAGAGAACACGCGAGAGCACACCAGACCCTTCCGAGGGTCGCCTGGCCACAGGAATGTGCCAAGGGCACGGGCCTGCAAAGACGGGACACGAGGGCACCCTTGACTTGGCAGGGCCGACCCACTTATCAAGGCCGACTGTACCCTGAGATCCGACGTTGCAAAAAAATGGCAACATAGCAAAAAGCATCGCGACCAGAGCCCCAGACCCCATCTTTCTGCGGCGAAATCGTCGTCGTCGTCGTCGTCGTCGTCGTCGTCGTCGTCGTCGTCGTCGTCGTCGTCGTCGTCGTCGTCGTCGTCGTCCGTCGTCGTCGTCGTCGTCGTCGTCGTCGTCGTTGGTCGTCGTCGTCGTCGGTCGTCGTCGACGTCGTCGCCGTCACCGCCGCCGTCCTTTTTCGAGCCGCATCGATCTGCGAGGCTCCCCGGGGCCCGAAGCGGAGCGAAAACGCCCCCCCGCGGTGCAAAAAACTGCAGCGCCAGCGAGCTCGGGGCAGACCTGTGCCGCTCTTTGCTCTTCGAGCCCGCCGCGGCGCCGAGTGCGGCCGACTGGCCCTGCCGCCTCCTGCCTCCCGCGGGCCCCGCGGCCGTCCGGGAGGGGAGCCGCGGCGGCGCGCCGCCCGAGCCCCCGGCGACGCCCAGCACCGTGACCCCCTCCTCGGAGATGCAGCGCCGGAGGTCGTCCACCTCGGTGACCTGCGCGGTGCGCGACAGGCTCTGATCACGCACGAGAGGCAATAGGAAATCAGTGGTTTCAAGCACCTCGTGGCGAGGATGAAGAGGAGACAGAGAATAAGCTCGATAGATGATGAGAAAGGTTCTCTCTTCCTGTCTCTCTCGCTCTCTACCTCTCTCTCTCTCTCTCTCTCTCTCTCCAATGCGAAAGAGTAGAAGGTATGTAAATGAGATCCTCTCAACGAGATTGAAGCTTCAAAAACAGAAGTTCGGCAATCTACCGACCCAGGTCCATCCAGACCTCGGGCGTTGCAGGATCCTGCAGAAGCCTGCACCCAAGCTCAGGATCAGTGCACCCCTGGCCCTGCATCAAGATGCGGCGCTCTGGCTGACCCCCCGTTTGCCTTGACCCCCGTCTCTCTATAGGCTTTCGGAGGTCCGAGCGGACTTCTTGGTTGGCTCGGCGCTGGGCCCCCCCTCCCTGGTGGAGCGCGCCAGGGGCGGCGCCGGAGGCGGCGCTATGGGGGCCTGGCACAGGTCCAGAAGATCTGGGCGGAGCTCCGAAAGTGTGCGCTTATGTTATGAAGTCTATCCTCCTTCGTCGTGGGGGGGGTGAGGGCGCCCCCCACCAAAAGAAAGCACATCGGGGACTTACCCACGTCCGCCGATGTCCTCGGGGGGCGTGCCCCACGAGTGGCCTCGGGGGTGGCGTTGGGCGTGGGCGACCTTCCGCCCCCATCGGGGTGGGAGGGCACCAACACACCTCGCGCCAGGGACTTCTCGACGTCTACCGATCCTGGGGCGTGCCCCACGATGATCTCGGGTTAGGTCGGGCATGTCCTCCTATAGGCGGATTTGGGACGAAAAATGAACCATAGCTGTTAGAACAAATCATCAAAATATAGAAAATAGCAGAAAAATCGTGCCCAGACTACTCTTACAAACCATTCAGGCATATTCCTCCTGTAGAGGGACATGCCCGATTTAAACCTCGGGTGGCGTTGGCCGCGGGTGCCCTCCCGCCCCCGTCGGAGCGGGAGGGCCCCGCGCACCCGGCGCTCTGCGCGGGTTCCTCCTCGGGGGGGGGAGGGGGGGAGGCGGGCACCGCCCGCAGGTCGGTGGGCCGCCGAGCGCGGAAAAAGCAGGCCGAAAAGCGCTCGGAGCGGCGCGCAGGCTCTCATCCCAGACCCCCCGACGCCCAGATCCCCTCGAGCAATGAGAAAAATCATGACAGAAGGTTTTCCGCTATTTTCAACATCTGGGGGCCCTTTCCGGGCTCAGGACCGTCAAGGAACGACTCAGACTGAAAAACCCGTCCCGCGGAATAGGTGGACACTTCTGGGAGTCGGCTACATGAAAAAGTCAGGACGTCGGGGGTCTGGGCGTCGTGATTCCTTCACGACGTGCCCCTCGAAAGCCTGGACCGGTTCTTACCCTGAGTCGTGTTCTGATGGTCCCTATATGAGCCCGGGCAGGACCCCGGGAGGCCGAAAATCGCGAGAAGCCCCCCGGCGCGATTTCGTCACCGCGCGAGGGGGTCTGGGTTGGTGCCTGTTTTTCTCTGGATTCGGGCAAGTTTACTTGCATGGACGGGGGGGGGGGGGCTGAGTCTGAAGCAAGCCGAAAACAATTCGACGTGCGGAGATCACGCAAGTCGAAAGGCACTTGCACGCTCGTGTACGATTGAAGAGGGGCGAGGGGGGAGAGGGGGGAGAGGGGGGGGGGGGGGGGCGACGCCATGCTAAGTACACTCGCGCCCTGGATCAGACGACAAACAAGGCTTTCATGGTGTGGGGGGGGGGGGGGGGCAACACGCCCCCGCAGGCCGGCGGGCCGCCGAGCGCGGCCGCAGCGAAGGCGCGCCGGAGGGGCGCTCTCGGAGGGCCGCGCAGGCTCCCCTCGGAGCAGGGCGCGCGGACGGCGCCTCCCCAGCGCGCGGGCGTCGTGTGTGTGTTTTTTCTTGTCTCGCGACGTAGGACCCCTGGGGGCCTGGGCCCCAGACCCCCTTGAGTATTGGAAAAATCACGACGGGAGGTTTTTCGCTACTTTCGGCCTCCAGGGGCCCTCACCGGGGCCTCGGGAGCGTCACAAAACGACTCAGGGTGCAAAGCCGGTCATGGGGAAAGGGTCGGGACCTCTGGGGGTCGACGTAATGAAAAAAGCATCACGTCGGGGGTCTGGGGCCCCCCTTCCACGGGCACCCCGTCCCGAGCCGTTTCCTGGCGGTCCTGGGGCCCAGTGAGGGCCCCCGGACGCAGGGCACTGCCCAGGACTTGTCCTGGCTC
>CAUYUJ010011755.1:5000-21229 GCA_963575745.1 Prorocentrum cordatum
GCCCCAAAAGGCCGTGCTCGCCAGGTGCTGCGCCTCGCAGCTGCGGATCACCGGGGAACGAAACAGCTGCACAGGCACAGGCTTTCGGAGGTCCGCGCGGACTTATGGGACGTCTGGGGTTCCTGGGAGGGGGTTCCGCGCCGCTCCAGGGAATACCGCGCGGACCTCCGACCGCTTGTGTCCATGTGCTGTTTCTCCTCCTCGAGGATGGCCGAGGCCGTGGCGGAGGCGACGGCGTCCAGCAGCGGGGCGTCCCGCAGCCGCAGGGTGGCAAACGCCCACGCGGTGTTCGCCAGCTCCTGGGGCTTGAAGGGCTGCCGGTCTCCGCCGTTGCCGATGCGGCGGGCAGCCTCCCGCGAGATGGCCTGCAGCAGCGGCACGTCGGGCTGCAGCAGGGCCGCGAACGACCACGCGGTGTTCGCCAGGTGCCGCGGTTCGAACGCGGGGAGCGTCCGCAGCCCGGCCTGCGAGAGGGCCGCAAGCAGCGGCCCGTGGTGCAGCGGCAGCGTGGCGAACGCCCACGACGTGTTGGCCACGTCGCGCGCGCCGAACTGCGGCATGCGGGGCATCGATGGCGCCGCGATGGCCTGCAGCAGAGGCGCGTCGCGCCCCCTGAGCGTGGCCAGGGACCACGCGGCACTCGCCAGCGCCCGCGGCTGCAGGTCGGACGGCCCCGCCGCCGCCTCTTCCAGGGCGTCGGCCAGCCTTCGGGACAACTGCGACCAGCCACACACCCCACCCTGGCCGACCGACTCTTCCCCCCCCACGGGGATGGGTTCCGCCCCCCTCGAGCTCCGCGGCTCCCATGCGCACGAGGGAGTGCGCTTGGATAGCTGGCCTACCATGTCCCAGCAGGGGCTGGGGCGTAAGCATGGCTGGCGGCACGCGCAAGCGGGTGGCGCGAGGCTTGGGGTCTTCGAAGAAGGCGGGGGAACTTCTTGGACGGCAAGGGCTTTCTTCTCCGGGTTCGTGCGGGGCCTCCAGGACCTTCTGAGAAAGCCTCCCCTTCTGAGAAGCCCCCAGACTTCTTACAAGGCCACCCTCATCGAGCCTCCCCTTCCAGGCCTCCCAAACGTGGCCGGAGTTAATGGGGTCGGAGGCTCGCGCCGCATCGCAAATGCATCGGCGATGCGGCTCGATGTGGATCCCGACTTTCCCCACACCGACGGCGCCAATGCATCGACGACGTCGCCGACACATCGCCGATGCATCGGCGATTCGGCGCGATTCTCCAACCCCTCCTCCAAATTTGGGAGGCCTCCACTTACATCCGCTGACGCCACCTTGCTCTCCATCCCCTGCCGCAAAGGTCTCAACCGCTTCCCTGGAGGTAATTAATTGTCCCGAGCCCATGTTTGATGGTCCTGGGGCCCAATAGCGGCCCCCGGAGGCCGAAATCGAAGAAACAAACTCCAGCTGGCTACGTTTAGGTGTATATGTACACAGTTGTCTACACAGTTCTACTCATGTAGGTATGTATGCATGTATGTATGTATGTATGTATGTATGTATGTATTTATGTATGTATGTATGTATACATGCATGCATGTATGTATGTATGTATGCATGTATGTATGTATGTATGTATGTATGTATGTATGTATGTATGTGTATGTATGCGTGTATATGTGTATGTCTATGTGTATGTGTATGTGTATGTGTATGTGTATGTGTATATGTATGTATGTATGTATGTATGTATGTATGTATGTATGTATGTATGTGTGTATGTATGTATGTATGTATGTATGTATGTATGTATGCATGTTTGTTTGTTTGTTTGTTTGTTTGTGTGTTTGTTTGTTTGTATGTGTGTATGTATGTATGTATGCATGTATGTATGTATGTATGTATGTATGTGTCTATGTATGTGTGTATGTATGTATGCATGTATGTTTGCTTGTATGTATTATGTATGTATGTATGCATGCATGCATGCATGCATGTAGGTATGTATGTATGTGTGACTGTATGTGTGAATGTATGTCTGTATGTCTGAATGTCTGCATGTATGTATAGATGCATGCTTGGCGATAAACATGGAAATATGTATGCATGCATGCATCTGTATGTATGTACGTATGCATGTAGATATGTATGTACGTATGTATACATGCATGTGTGGATGCAAGTACGTGTGTACTATGTATGTCTGCATGTCTGTATGCATACATCTATGTATGTGTGCATGTATGTATGTTTGGATACGCGCATGCATGTACATGTGCATGTACGTATGCATGCATGCATGCATGCATGCATGCATGTATGTATGTATGTGTTCATGTGTGTATATGTATACATGAAGCACTGTTGTTTGTGTATGCATGCATGTATGGATGCATGTATGTATGCTTGTACGTACGTGCGAACGTACGTGTGTAAATTTACATGCATGCATGCATTTATGTATGCATGTTTGTGTATGTATGTCTGTATGCGTATGTGTACAATACACCAGCAAAAACCATCAGTGGATGGTTTCATGAGATCGATGGTGAGATCGATTGAGCGAGATGAACAGTGAGATCGATCATGAGATCGATAATGAATCGTGGGATCGATAAAGAGATCGACCGGGAAGCCGGGAACCCAAAACCCACCGAAATCGGCCCGGAACCAATGACCGGGAACCCGGAACCGGGAACACGGGAACTCAGCCTGCTACCAGAATCGGCGGGAAACTTTCGCCAAACCTTTCAACTTCCGCTAGGACCCTCTCAGTGCAAGCACTGATTGGGGAATATATACAAATAACACCGGAGAAAACCTCAATCAGTGGATGATTTGAAAATTGGCACTACGGATCTTGAGGTCGATTGTGAGATCGATAATGAGATCGATAGTGGAATCGATAGCGAGGACGATTGTAAGGTCGATCGTGAGACCGAGAGTGAAATCGATTCAATGAGATCGATAGTGAGATCGATCGCGAGATCGCTCATGCGATTTCTAATAAGATCGCTTGCGAGATCGATAGTGAGATCGCTTGTGAGATCGATGGTGAGATCGATAAAGAAGTAGTGAAAACGATGGTGAGACCCGATCGATAAGAAGATCGACCAAAAACCCGGGAACCCGGGAACCTCGCCGCCCTCCGAAATCGGCCCGGAACCCAGAACCGGGAACTCGGGAACCCGGAACCAGGAAGCCCAGCGTGCGACCAAAATCGGCGGGAAACTTTCGCCAAATCCTTGAATTTCCGCAAGGACCCCTTCAGTGCAAGCACTGATTGGGGAATCTACATATATGAATGTATGTACGTATGTATGTGTGTATTATGTGTGTGTATGTATGCATGTATGGGTGTATGGTTGCATATATCCATATGTCTATGTAAATGTATGTATGTATGTATGTGCTTATGCATGTATGTAAATATGTATGCAAGTGTGCATCGATGTATGTAGGTAGGTAGGTGGGCAGGTAGGTAGGTAGGTCGGTGTGCGTGTGTGTACGTATGGATGTGTATATATATATATAAATATATATATATAATGTATAGCTGTACCAGCACCACCGGCTCCCTCACGAATGCAAAACTGATATGGCACAAATTCGGTCCCGACCGGGGAGCCTGAGTCCGGAGCGCCCCAGGAGAGCCGAACGCGGCCCCAGATGGCCCCAAGACGGCCGCGGAGGGCCCCAGGAGGCCTCAGGAGGGCGAGCGCCCCAAGTCGGCCACGATGAGCCCAAGATGGCGAATCGACTATCCAATGGGCTCCCCAGGTGGCCCCAGGGGGCCCGAAGCCGAAGAAGATTCCCAAGAGGCCCCGGGGAAGCAACATTTATACTCGGCTTCTCGGTCTCCAGAGCGCTCGAGACGACCGAAGAGGCCCCCAAGATCGCTCCAAGATAACCCAAGTGGCGCCCAAAGGGGCGGCAAGACGAGCCCAGAACGGCCCAAGAGGGGCCCAATCTGCTACAAGAGGCCCTCCCCTGAAGGGGCTCGAGACGGCCCAAGAGGACCCCAAAACAGCCCAACAGGGCCACTAGACCGCCCCAGAACAGCCCCAAGAGGCCCCGAAGATTGCCCAGAGGGACCACGACGGCCCCAGAAGGCCCCAAGACGGCCTGACAACGGTCAAGAGAGCCCAGTCGGGACGCTGCATTAGTACGGCGACGGCCAGAAACTTAATATAACACAAATCCAGGGTCTCTTCGGGCCGTTTTCAGGCTGTCTTGGCGAGCCTCCTGGGCCCTCTGGGGCCCTCTCGGGGCGTCGTGGTGCAATATTGGGGGCCTCTTGGGGCTGTTCTGGGGCGGTCTGGGGGCCCTGTTGGGCTGTCTTGGGGCCCTCCTGGGCAGTCAGGCTCTCCTTGGGGGGGCCTCTTGCAGCATATTGGGGCCGTCTCAGTCCCCTCTCGGGCCGTTCTGGGCCCGTCTTGGCGCCCTCTTGGGCGCCCATCCGGCCAGCTGGAGCGTTCTTGGGGGCACCTCGGCCGCCTCGAGCGCTCTGGAGACCGAGAAGATCAGCGAAGCCGAACATGCGAAAACGGCACCGAAACCTAGGAAAAATTCAAACAATCTGCCTCCGGGGAACCCCGTGGGAGTCGTTTTCGGGCCCCCCAGGGCCATCTGGGGAGCCCGTTGGGCCGTCGATTGGCCATCCTGAGCCCATCTTGGGCCCATCGAGGCCGTCTGGGAGCGCTCGCCAGGCCCTCCTGAGGCCTCCCGGGGCCCTCCGCGGCCGTCTTGGGGGGCCGTGCTGGGCCCTCCTGGAGCGCTCCAGAATCAGGCTCCCTGGCCGGGCCCGCACTTGTCCCAGATCAATGTTCTGTGAATGCGGGAGCCGACTGAATCAGTACAGCTCTCTCTCTCTCTCTCTCTCTTTTTTCTCTCTCTCTCTCTCTCTCTTTCTCTCTCTCTCTCTCTCTCTCTCTCTTTCTCTCCATGCATATATATATATATATATATGTATGTATATATATACACACACCTATACGACCGCCCTGCGGGCGATAAGGAGGTTGGGGGGGGATTGAGATCAAATGCTCACCCTGACTGACCTCCAGCCTGTCACCTTGATCTCATCTCTCTCTTTCTCTCTGTCTCTCTCTCTCTCTCTCTGTCTCTCTCTCTCTCTCGCGGGGACACCCGGGACACCCGGGACGCCCGGGACACCCGGGACACCCTGGACAACACCGCCTGGCCCAACTGAGACACCTCCCAGCCACCAGCGGATGGGAAACGGACTTTCGCTCCTAGAGACACCCGGGACACCCTGGACATCGCCCGGCCCAACTGGGACACCTTCCGGCCACCGGCGGACGGGAAACAGACTTTCGCTCCTACTTCGGCCTAGCTACTGGAAGATCACGCGCAGCTTCGCCTCACCCGCACGCACGGCACGAACACGAAACCGAAACCGTTTCCCCTGTGGGGGGTCTCCGTTTCACTGCGATCTCACCCCCCAACCTCTGATATATATATATATATATATATATATATATATATATACACACATATTTATACACACACACACCTAAGCGACCATCCTCTAGGTGATAAGGAGAATGGGGGGGGAAGGGGGGGAACCAACATCATATTCAATCGATCTCACAATCGACCTCACTCAACGGGACACCACGGGACACTTGTCGATCTCACTATCGATCTCACCATCAATCTCACTATCGATCTCACTCAGCGGGACACGACGGGACACCACGGGAAACTTGTCGATCTCACTATCGATCCCACTCAGCGGGACACCATGGGACACCACGGGCCACCACGGGACACCACGGGACTCCGCGGGACACCACATCGATCTCACTATCGATCTCACGATAGATCTCACTATCGATTTCACTCAGCGGGACATCACGGGACACCTCGGGATCTCACCATCGATCTCACTATCGATCTCACTATCGATCTCACTCAGCGGGACACCACGGGACATCTCGGGGCACCACATTGATCTCAGTATCGATTTCACTATCGATCTCACTCAACGGGACACCACGGGACACCACGGGACACCTGTCGATCTCACTATCGATCTCACTCAACGGGACACCACGGGACACCTCGGGGCACCACATCGATCTCAATATAGATCTCACTATCGATCTCACGATCGATCTCACCCAACGGGACACCACGGGACACCACGGGACACCGACGGGACACCGCGGGCCCAGTCCCAGCCACCGGCGGACAGGACACCACGGGACACCACGGGACACCACGGGACACCGGCGGGACACCGCGGGCCCAGTCCCAGCCACCAGCTTCTGGGCGCACGGACTTTCGCTCCTACTTCGGCCTACCTACAGGAGGATCACGCGCAGCTTCGCCTCGCCCGCGCGCACGACACGAACACGAAACCGAAACCGATTTCCCGGTGGGGGGTCTCCGTTTCACTGCGATCTCACCCCCCCAACCTCCGATATGTGTGTGTGCGTATGTACATAAGTATGTAAGTATGTATGTATGTATGTAAGTAAGTATGTATGTATGTCTGTCTGTCTGTCTGTCTGTATGTATGTATGCATGCATGTACATATGCATATATATATATATATATACACAAGACTGCATTGGCGCTTCGCGCCATGCGCCTTGTTCCTTGTGGGTTCGAATGCAGGCGGCGTGCGCGCGCGTGGACGTGGGGCCGGCCACCGCCAAGTCGGAGTGGGTCAGGATCTCCTAAGCGGGAGCTACTTGACAACGCCAGCTCTGGCAAGCTCAGGGCGTTTCTGTGCCCAGAGGCGCGAGTAAGTCTCAGGCGACTGGTTGGGGTAGCATGAAGCAGGGCATCCTCCTCTTGCTGTTCCTCCGTATTTTCCTCCCCCCTCTTTCTCCTCTTCATCTTCATCCTCTTTCTGCTCTTCCCTCCTTATCCTCATTCCGCTTCCAAGGCTGGCGCAACTGGGCCCGGAGAGTGGGACCCAAGGACGGACAACTTTAGGAAAATCATTGGAAAAAAACATGTTTTGGCCTTCTCGCCTTGTCGCTGCCAGTTAGCTCTTGAGGCGTCCAGACAGCTCCAAGATGTCTCCAAATGAGTCTCCAGGCAAGCCCCCAAGAGGCCCAAGGCTGGCGCAACAGGGCCCGGAGACGGCGCATCTCGGCCCGGGGAGAGGGGCCCAAGAATAGACAAATGTAGGAAAATCATTGGAAAATCAAGGTTTTGGGTCTTCTCGGCTTGTCGATTTCGATTGGCTCTTGAGGCGTCGAGACAGCTCCAACACGTCTCCAACTGAGTCCCCTGACGAGCCCCAAAGAGGCCCAAGGCTGGCGCAACAGGGCACGGAGAGTGGGAAAACCAGAGAAACACTATAGAAAAGCAATATTTTCGGCCTTCTCGCTTTTTCACTTCCGGTTGACTCGGGGGGCGTCCAGACGACCCCAGGACGGTCACAGGGAGGCGCAACACAGGGGGGCGCTCCCCGGCCCTATAGGGCCCGGAGAGGGAGGCCCAGAGATGGACAAATGTAGGAGAATCATGGGAAAAGCAAGGTTTCTGGTCTTCTCGCTTTGTCGCTTCCGATTGGCTCTTGAGGCGCCCAGATGTCTCCAAGACGACTCCAGATGAGACCCCAGACGAGCCCCGAAGAGGCCCAAGGCTGGCGCAACAGGGCCCGAAGAGTGGGAAAACCAGAGAAAACGCTATAAAAAGCAATGTTTTGGCTTTTTCGCTTGTACACATCCGCTTGACTCCGGGGGCGTCAAGACGACCCCAGGATGACCACAGCAAGGCGAAAGACAGGCCCGAGGAGGCGAAATTCGTTGGGGGGGGGGGGCGCTGGGGTGTGGGCTCCCCGGCCTTGTAAAATTATTCACTGCGTGGGGCTCCCCATATGTGCATCTATTCGCATGGACCTGTCCCCCGTGAATGTTTAGGCGCAAGAGCTTTCGAATATAAACGGGCTTCAGTTGTGGCGGTCTGGTCATGAATCTAACTGCGAATGAAGTGGAGTGTGAATGAGCCTCAGTAGTACGAGCGCGTCTCTGCGCATGAGCCTGGGGCCTCCTGCGGCCTCCTACACACGTAAAGCACAAAGGACTCGTGCCCCAGGAGAGGCCCAACATATAGGAACATACATAAAACATTTTGGATTGTGTTCACAGGAGAAGGACAATCTATAGAAACATACGTATAACGCCAAGGATTCGTGCTCCAGGTGAGGCCCAATCTATAGGAGCATACGTAAAACACATGGGATTGGAGCCACTCCTGTTGCCTTCTGAGGCCTCCTGCTCCTGGGGCCTCTCGGGGCCTCCTGTTGCCTTCCGAAGTCTCCTGGCGCTTCCTGTGGCCTCCTGGGGCCTCCTGTTGCTTCCTGAGGCCTCCTGGAGCTTCCTGGGGGCCGCCTGGAGCCTCTTGGGACATCTTGTGGCCTCTTGAGTCTTTCTGTGGCCTCCTGATGCCTCCTGGGACCTCATGTGGTCCCCAGGGGCCCCCTGCAGCCTGTTGGAGCATCCTGTGGCATCCTGAGGAGAACCTGTGCCCACGAGTCTCGCCACCAAAACAAGCAAACCGAACGAGACATCCTCAAAATCTGGCTCACCTGGGGGGTGAAAATGAGTGCCTCGCTCGAGACATCCTCCAAATCTGCTCCGAAAGCGAAGGATGTTGGGACAGAAAACAAGCAAACCGCTTGAGACATCCCCACAAACCGGCCGCGAACGGGACCGTGTCATACCCCTCGGCGGCCCCCCTTAGGGGCGTGAAAATGAGCACCTCGCTCGAGACATCCTCCAAATCTGCTCCGAAAACGAAGGATGTTGGGACAGAAAACAAGCAAACCGCTTGAGACATCCCCAGAAAACGGCCGCGAACGGGACCGTGTCATACCCCTCGGCGGCTCCCTTTGGGGCGTGAAAATGAACGCATCGCTCGAGACATCCTCCAAATCTGCTCCGAAAGCGAAGGATGTTGGGACAGAAAACGAGCAAACCGCTTGAGACATCCCCACATAACGGCCGCGATCCTCCAAATCTGCTCCGAAAGCGAAGGACGTTGGGACAGAAAACATGCAAACCGCTCAATAAGTCTGGGTATGAGTAAGTCTTAATATGAGAATCTGCTGTGTGTTGAGTCAGTCAGAACATCAGAAGGTCCGAGTATGAGTAGGTCTGAGTATGAGTAGGTCTGAGTATGAGTAGGTCTGACTATGAGTATGCCTGAGTATGAACTGGTCTGAATATGAGTAGCTCTGAGTATGATTAAGTCTGTGTATGAGTAAGTCTGTGTATGAGTAAGTCTGGGTATGAGGAGGAAGAGGAGAAGAAGAAGAGGAAGAGGAAGAAGGAGTAGGAGGCGCCCAAGTAATAACAATAACCCCATCTTATGATATGTGGAAACAAATACATATGGATATACACACATATGCATATATGGTGTTTATGTATATGTCTATATATATATGTATATGTGTACGAATAGGTATATGTATATGTATGTGTATATGCATATGCATATGTATATGTATATGTATATTGTATGTATATGAAACATGTAAATGTATATGTCTATGTGAAATAATGGTATATGTATATGTATATGCACGTGTGTATATGTATGTGTATTCTCTATATGTTTTATAAGGCCGGGGTCGTCGGAAAAAGCCCCCCCTCCCCCCCAGCGAATTTGGCCCTCCCCGGGCCTCGGGGAAACTCTTCAGACGACGCGGGAGAACCTCACGAGAGCCCGAAGACGGCCCCAGACGGGTTCCAGGCGTTCCGGCGCGCGACGACCCCCAAGAAGCTGTCACTCCCCCAAAGATGGCTCCAAAACGTCCCAAGAGGCCTCCAAGAGCAGTCCCAAGAAGGCCCCAAGAGGCAAACATTTTTTTGTTCTTTTTTTTTGTGTGTGTGTGTGTGTGTGTGTGTGTGTGTGTGTGTGTGTGTGTGTGTGTGTGTGTGTGTGTGTGTGTGTGAATTTTGGGGTTCTCCTCTTTTCGGCTTCCCGACGCTCCAAGACGGCGGTCTTCTGGGCGTCCGAAGCCGCCTGGGAGGCTCCCAAATCACCCCACCGAAAAAACTTTCAGGCAGTCCAAGAGAGCCCCAAAACGGCAAAACAGGGGTCCATGGCGGCCCAAGATGGCCCGCAAGACGCCCCCCGAAGCATTCCAAATCGTGAACCTGTCTTTCAGGGAGACCGCAGTTGTGGAGGCAGGGTGGCCCGAGGAAGCCCCCAGAGGCCCCCAGAACACGCCCAGGATGCCTCCAGAAGGCTTTAAGAAAGCCTGAACAACTC
Organism: Prorocentrum cordatum; assembly: GCA_963575745.1. NCBI lineage: Eukaryota > Dinophyceae > Prorocentrales > Prorocentraceae > Prorocentrum > Prorocentrum cordatum. Next base: position 15,214 of record CAUYUJ010011755.1, read on the forward strand.
TTGTGAGGCTCCCAGATGCTTTCCAAGGAGGAGCCTCCGCAAAAAGAGCTGAGGAGGATGGGGACAATGCGCAGGGTATGGCGAGAATGAGGAAAAACAAACATGTAGGAAGAACAACGAATAGCATGATAATAACGGCGATGCTGGAAAAGGCAACAAGAAGTTATCGCTAAATTGTCGGCTTGACCTTCCTGCCATTCCACCTGCACCCCAAACTTCAAGGACCAAGGTGCATGGCGAGAAGCGCCACTGCAGTCTTGTGTATGTGTATGTATGTATGCATGTATATATGTAAGTATGTTAGTATGTACATACATAACTATGTATGCACATATCTGTTTATAACACATGAACACACACATATATACACACATACACATTCCGATTCAAATATTTTGATAAGGCCGGGGACGCGGACCCCCCCCCCAACGAATTTGGCCGTCCCCAGGCCTCCGGGCAACCCATCAGACGATGCGGGAGAACCTCACGAGAGCCCGAAGACGGCTCCAGACGGGTTCCAGGCCTTCCGGCGCGCTCCCGAAACGACACCAGAGAGCCCCGATACGGTCCACGACGACCCCCAAGAAGCCGTCATACCCCAAAGATCGCTCCAAAACGTCCCAAGAGGCCTCCAAGAGCACTCCCAAGACAATCATTGAACTTCTGTGGGTTTGTTGTGAATTTTGGGGTTCTCCTCTTTTCGGCTTCCCGACGCTCCAAGATGGGGGTTTTCTGGGCGTCCGAAGCCGCCTGGGAGGCTCCCAAATCGCCCCACAACCATCCGAAGGAGCTTCCAGGCAGTCAAAGAGAGCCCCAAAACGGCACAACAGGGGTCCAAGATGGCCCTAAGAGAGCCCCATGGCGGCCCAAGACGGCCCACAAGACGCCCCCCGAAGCAGTCCAAATCGTGACCCTGTAGTTCAGGGAGACCGCGGTTGGAGGCAGGGTGGCCCGAGGAAGCCCCCACAGGCCCCCAGAACGCGCCCAGGAGGCTTCCAGAAGACTTCAAGAAAGCATGAAAAACTTGTGCGAAGCCACCAAAGGCTCTCCAAGGAGGAGCCTCAGCAAAAAGAGCTGAGGAGGATGGGGACAATGCGCAGGGTATGGCGAGAAGGAAGAAAAGAAAGCGTGGAGGAAGGATAACGAATAGCATGATAATAACGGCGATGCCAGAAAAGGCAACAAGGAGTTATCGCTAAATTGTCGGCTTGACCTTCCTGCCATTCCGCCTGCACCCAGAACTTCAAGGACCAAGGTGCATGGCGCGAAGCGCCACTGTAGTCTTGTGTGTATATAGATATGACAACGCTCAACCCCAACAGGGTTCAAGCGAGGCGTCTACAACTTGTTATAGTCTTCCTGCGGCACCACGGGCGCGGCGAGGCATCGCCCGCAGCGCTGGTCACCTCTGTGACCAGGCTCTGCCACGAGCGACCCGCTCCACACCTCTGTGCAGAGCCTCGGTCCCTCGCAACCCTTCTGAAACAGATTACTTTCCCTTCTTGGCCTTCTTCTTGGCCGAGGGACCACCTTTCGAATTCTTTGATTTGAACGCAAGGGCCGCCACCTCCTTTGCAGCAGCAGCAGCAGTCCTCGGAGCAGCCCTTTGCAATGTATATATACATATATACAAATAAATAAATAAACATACATATATATCCGCAACCGTGCCCTCGAGGCACGAGTTGGAGTGCCCTCAGGTCCCCTGTTGGAGTTCCTGGGGCCTCTCAGTCCTGAGGATTATGTGATGAGCCCGGGCCCTCAATTCACAACTCTCCTGGGCCGCGTAGCGTGGCCCCTGGGGCGCGTCTCGGCTTCTCGCGTGACCTGTTCGGCCCCAAGAAGGCCTCGATGGGGCCACGAGAGCCCTAAGAGGCTTCCAAGACGGTCTAAGGCGGCCCCGAATCGCCGAGCACTCGGTCCAGGACGCCCAAGATGGCCTCCAGTCGGACGAAAAAGCGCTGAAGGTGCCCCAAGATGTCCCAACAGGCCTCCAAGAGCCTTCCCAAGAGAGCTTTGAGAAGCAACAGTCGTTGATGTTCTTTAGGTCTTTCAACGTGGAGCGACCCCCAAGACCGCCCAAAGACGAGGTCCTCGGTTCTTTTTCTAAAGAACTCCCCGTAGGGCTTCGGCCCAGCCCGCCAGCCACCAGGAAAACGCCGTGATCATCGGTTTTCGGCTATTGGATGGCCTCCAAGACGGCCAAGATGGCCTCCAAGATGGTGCCGAGACGCCTCCAAGACAGCCAAGATGGCCCAAGAGAGCCTAAGAGCCCAAGGTGGCGCCAAGACATCTCCAAACCAGCCCAATATGCATGGCCTCAAGATGGCCGAAAACGGCCCAAGAAGGCCCGAAGGGGCCTCCAAGACGTCCTGGGAGGCCTCCAAGAGGACCCACAAGAGGGCAGAATGAGCCAACATCATTGATTTCCCATGGGTGTTTGAAGGAGTTTGGGGTTTGCTCCGTTTTGGCTTTCCGACGGCCCAAGAAGGTCCAAGAGGCCACCAAGATCGCCACAAGAGGCACCCCATCTAGTCCCAGGACGACCCAAGCGGCCCCCAAGAGTGCCCAAGAGGGCCCAAAGACGGCCCAGGAGGCTTCCAAGGCGCCCAAGATGGCCATCAAGACGGCCAAGATGGCCCCAAGAGAGCCCAAGATGGCCCCAACATGTTTCCAAGATGGCTATAGACTGCTCAAGATGCACCCAAGACGGCCCAAGATAGCCCCAAGATGGCCAAAGGCGGCCCAAGGAACCCCCACGAGGCCTCCACGACAGCCCAAGAGGTCTCAAAGAGGACATCCAGGAAGGCCCATCGAAGAGGCTCAAACCATTGATTGCCCTTAGGTGTTTGAAGGATCATCGGGTTGGCGTCGAAATTGCTTTCCGACGGCCGCCCCAAGAGGCTCCCAAGATTGCCCCAATATCGCACAAGAGGCCTCCAATATGGCCCCAGAACGGCCCAAGAGAAAGGCTGCCAAGACGGCCCCCCAAAGGCCCCAAGACGGCCCAAGAGGCCCCCAAGCCGCCCGAGATGGCCATCAAGACGACTCTGCAGCGCCCCAAAAAGCGAAAAGACGGCCCTGAGAAGCTCCCAAGCCGGCTTCTGTCGGCGTCAGACGGGCCAGGAACGCCGCAAGACAGCCGAAGAGGCCCTCAAGAAGCCCCCAAAAGCCCCCAAGAGGCCCAAGGAGAGGCCCCCACGAGGCTTCCAAGAGGCCCCCGTGAAGCTCCCAGGATGTCATAAAAATGAAAAGCAGGGGGCGGCAGTGTTTCGCCGTAGGCGTCTTCGATATACTGCACAACGAGCCCGCCGCAGGCGTCGATTTTTCGTCAAAGAAACGGTGGTGGGTCGCGGGTGGGTCACGGAGTGCGTCGCGGGTGGGTCGCGGAGGGGCCGACGACAACAGCACCAAGCAGAATCTGGGCCACGGAATCCCGCTTCACCCACGCACACAGCAATGGTGTAAGACCGTTCACCCCCCACCCCCGCTCTGATCTCTCTCTCTCTCTCTCTCTCTCTCTCTCTCTCTCTATATATATATACACACATATCTGTGAAATATTCACATACATTTGCACACACACACACACATATGTGTACACACATATAAGCTATGTTAAGCATGACTGTATACATCTGCATGCATGCATTACCGTGCACCTTTATAGTCACATAATTACATACATGTATGTATGTACACGTGTGAATGCCTGTATACGCATGCGCATAACTGCATACATATGTGTAAGTATATACATACATATACATGTACGTAAATACATGTGAGTAAATGCATATGTGAATGTATGTTGAGTGTGTTCATATTCATGTGCACATGTGTGCACATGTAAGTGTACATGTAATTAGGTTTGTGTATACTTACACATGCGATTACATTTACACATACATCATCAATACACACAAGAACAAAGATTCCCGGATAGCTCGTGGAGCTGAGAGGGATTCAAAGAAGACGCCGGCAAGCGAAGATAATTAGGCCAACTTTCTCTCCACTGCTGCCGTGCAGGGATCCCCGCAGCGCCTTGCCAAGCGCTCTAGCTTCTCCTGGAAGCGTTTCCCGACTCGTGCCCAACACGTGTGCGGCAAGCCTTTGCGAAGTTCCTTCGCGCAACGCTCCCTGGATTCGCGCGCAACTTCCGTTGCAAGCTTGCAAGCTTGCCGGGTATCCTTCCATGCTTGCTTGGAAACTTCTCTTGCAAACTTTCGGGCGCCTAGGGTGGCTGCTGCGAGCACAAGACTGCTCCGCGACTTGGGTGTTGGACGCCACAAGCGCACGTACTTCTACACATGTGTATACATATGTACAGATATTCGTTATATGTGCATGTATGTATGTATAAGTGTATGTGCGTATGCATGCATGCATGTATGCATGTATGGATGTGTGCACGTATGTATGTGTGCAGTTATGTATGTATGCATGCATGTATGAATGTATGTGTTTACGTACGTATAGATGTATATACGTATGTGTGTATGTATGCATGTATGTATGAATGAATGTATGTGTGTATATGTATGTATGTGTCTATGTGTATATGAGGGTGTGCGTACGCATGTATGTATGTGAATGGATGCTGTATGTATGTATGTATGTATGTATGAATGTAGGTAGGTAGGTAGGTAGGTAGGTAGGTAGGTAGGTTGGTATGTATGCATGTATGGCATATATGTATGCGTGCATGCATGTTTGTATGTCTGTATGTCTGTATGTCTGTACGTATGTACGTATGTACGTATGTACGCATGTACGCATGTGTGTATGTATGTATGTATGCATGCATGCATGCATGTATGTATGTATGTATGTATGTATGTATGTATGCATCCATGTGCGTATGCGAATATATAGATATAGATATGCAGATGTGTGTATGCGTGTGCGTGTGCGTGTGCGTGTGTGCGTGTCTGTAAGTGTGTGTAAGTGTGTGTGAGTGTGTGCGTGTCTGTAAGTGTGTGTGTGTGTGTGCGCGTGCGTGTGTGCGTGCGTGCGTGCGTGTGTGTGTGTGTGAGTGTGTGTGTGTGTGTGTGAGTGTGTGTTCGTGCGTGCGTGCGTGCGTGCGTGCCTGCGTGCGTGCGTGCGTGGGACCCCCCTCGTGCCCGCCGCCGAGTTCCGACCACGGCGAGGCCTCGAGGCCCGCGCCATCTCCCCGGCGGGCCGGGGCCGCCCTGCCGCCCCGCGGCACCCTCCGCGGGCGGCTGCCACCCGCGCCCGACAAGGCGGGCGGCTGCCGGCCGACGGCGGCCGCCCCGCTCGGGCTGGGCGAAAGGGGCGGATAGCGAAGGGGGGGGTTGAGCATCAGCTCGTGTAGCTGATCTTCCCGGCGCAGGGAGGCGCCCACGCACCGAGGAATGGGCCCAGCGGCGGGGCCGAAACCAGCATGCAGCAGATTTCGTACCCCCCCCCCCTTTTCCCTATCCCCCCCTTTCGTTCGGCCCGACCCGCCCTGGACCCACACCCCCGATGCTATGACTTTTTCATGACGCGACCCTTAGGTCGGGCATGTCCTCCTACAGGCAGATTTTGGTAGGAAGGTAGAACATCATCCAAAACACACGCAAAAATGGTAGGAAAGTACGTCCTCCGACTATTCTTGAGCATTCCTCCTGTAGAGGGGGACGTGCCCGACTGAACGCGACCCCCAGAGGTCCGGACCCATTGCTCGGGACCGGCCTTTCATCCCGAGTCGTTTTCTGACGGTTCCGCGGGCCTGGCAAGGGCCCCCCCCAGGGCAAGGCCCCCCCCCCCCCAGGTGCCGAAAGTAGCGAAAAACCCTTCGCTGTGATTTTGTCCACCGCGCGAGGGGCCTCTGGGGATGCCAGCGGGCGCCCCGACCGAGCCCGATCGACGCCGGCGCCCGCCGGCCGAGGCGCGCCCGCCCGGCGGGCGCCGCAGCGGCTTGCCCCGAGATCCGACGTCTCAAACAAAAACGGAAACGCCGTGAGAAATCGAGCCTGGAGCCTCTGCGCCACGAGCCGCACCGAGTTATGAG
>CAUYUJ010011756.1:0-10000 GCA_963575745.1 Prorocentrum cordatum
GGCTGCTCGACATGATGCGCGCGGTGGACGCGGAGGCGGTCGTGGAGCTCACCGACGTGGACGACGCCTCGAGCAGGGGCGAGGGGAGGTCGACCCCAGCCCCGGTCCTCGAGCCGGGCGAGGAGCCCCGGTCCTCGAGCCGGGCGAGGACGCCGTGACCGCGGCGCTGGCGCGCGCGGCCACCCAGGCTGCAGCGCGGCCCCCGCGGTCCCCGGGGCAGGAGCGCCTCGCCGAGGAGGTCCGCAAGCGTGAGAGGCGCCCTGCGCCCTTGCGCTCGCCCTCGCGCGCGAGGCGCCGCGATCGCGAGCGCGATGAGCCTCGCGATCGCGGGCGCAGGGGACGGGAGGAGGAGGCCGTCTTGAAGCCCAAGACGGGCGGCGCCCCCCCGAAGGCCGACATCGTGAAGCGTGAGGCCGTCCTGAAGCCCAAGAGCGGGGGGGCGCCGCCGCGGTCCTTCGAGGTGAAGACTGAGGTGGAGGAGACGGCGGCGCCAGGCGCGGGGGACGGTCCGCCCCAGCGCCAGCCGCGCTCGAGGAGCCGCCGTAGGCGCAAAGAGGAGCAGCGCCAGGGCGCCCAGCAGCAGCCCAGTGACCAGCACGACGAGGGCGAGTCCATCATCCGCATCGAGCGGGTGCCGCGCCACGTCGACGCCGAGGTGGTCAGGCAGGTGGTCGTGCCCTTTGGGGTCGTCAAACACATCGCCTTCCTGTACGACCACCGCCACAAGCGGGAGCCGTGTGTGCTCGTGGAGTTCCAGCGCCGCGCTGATGCAAAGCGCGCGCGGGAGTGCATGAGGTCGAACTATCGGTTCTACAAGACGGACCCGTGCACAGTGGTCACGGAGTGGGCGAGTCGACCTCGCGGCCCTGACCCAGGCAGCGACGTGGAGGATGGCCCGACCATCCAGCCGCCTGCCTGCCCGACGTGCGCTCTCAAGATGCGCTGGAGCTCCTTTGACCCGGGAGACGGTTGGGGTTGCGAAATGTGCCCCGCGGGCGGAGCTAACAGCGGAGCCCTGCGGTGGCACTGTAAGGGGTGCGACGTGAGCTACTGCGAGGCCTGCCGCGTCGCCTTCGGCAAACCCAAGACGGTGGTGGAGAAGGCCCGGCAGAGCGGCCACACCGTGCGGGAGGCGCCGGGCCCCAGTGCCGGCCACGGAGAGCGCCCCAGCACGGGTGCCACGGGTGCGGGGGCTGAGGGGGGCCGCCCGCCAGGCGACCTCAGCTGGCCCAAGCGTGAGAGGTCGCCCAGCCGCAACCGGCCCAAGCGCGAGAGGTCGCCCAGCCGCAGTCTGGCGCGGGACCCAGCGTGGGTGCGGCGCGGCGACACCCCCCCCGGCCGCACGCGGCGTAAGACCGGGAAGCACGCTGGGCAGCTTCGCGCTCCTCGCGGCGGCTGGTACGAGCAGGAGAAAAAGCGGCGGCGCGCTGCCGCTGCGGAGGCTGCCGCGGGCGGGGGTGGGATCCCAGCCTGGCGTGGCAAGGGCGCGGGCGACAAGGGCGGCAAGGGCGGCAAGATCAAGGGCAAGCACTCCGGCAAGGCCGCCAAGGGCACCAAGAGCGGCGGCAAGGGCGACAAGAGCGGCAAGGGCGGCCACTCCAAGGGCGACCAGGGCAGCCGCGGCCGGAGTGAGCGTGACAGGCCCAGCGCGGGCGGTCGCGCGTCGAGGGGCGGCATTGGCGGCAGCCCCCGGGACCACAGTGAGCGCGGCGGAGACCGCAGCGGCGACGAGAGCCGCGATCGCCAGGGGAACACGCCATCCATCTAGGCGTGGAGCACCCCATATCCCGACGCCAGCGCCCGCGGCATCGCGGGCTGCGGGCTGAAGACGGCGGCCCATTGAGGCGGACCGCTACTCGGGGCAAGCCCGTGAGTGAGCCGGCTTTCCTCTCAGCCTACCGCGCGCAGGTGGCGCCTGCGATCCTTTCAGCCTACGGTGCGCAGGTGGCGCCTGCGATCCTCTTTCTTTTAGCCTACGGTACGCAGGTGGCGCCTGCGATCCTCTTTCTTTTGAGGATTTTGAACGTTGCGCGCACGTCGCGCGCTTCCTGGACCCGGCCGCGCCGCGCGTCCTGCGCGCCGCGCGGTCGGGGCCACACTTGCGCTCTGCGCCCGGCGCATCATGCGCCGCTCTTTTCTTGTTCTTTTGCGCGCTTCGCGCACGCGCCGCGCCCGCGCTCTGGGTGCGCGGGGCGCGGAAGGCCTCAAGGTTGCAGGCAAGTGGCCGCGCGCGCGAGGCTTTTTTCTGCCTCAGGATCCGCCCTCGCACTTCGGGCTGGGCGTCCCCGCGCGCGCGGCTGCGCTCTCTCTTCTCATGGCCAAGCGGCCGCAGGCGTGCCAGAGCGCGAGCGCGCGGTCCGTCGGGGCCCACGCGCTCGCGTTGGGCGTGGGCCGTCAGGGCCCACGCCCAGGTGGAGATGCGCGTCGCCACGCTGCCATGAAAATACCATCGCCCTGTCCTGGTCCCTCTCTCGTCCCCTCCTCTCCCCCTCTCCCTCCGTTGAGTGCACGCGTATCTCACTTAACTTGTATAGTCTGATTGGTTGTAGACTGCAGGTTCAGTGGGAGGGGGTGTGGGCTCAGGTAGCCATTTTGGGTCCGTAGCGTTCGGCTCTGGCCGACGCGCGGGTGCCCACCCACCCCGCTTTGCTCCCAGACGCCTGCGCGGGCCAAGCGGCCGCAGGCGTGCCAGAGCGCGAGCGCGCGGTCCGTCGGGGCCCACGCGGTCGCGTCGGGCGTGGGCCGTCAGGGCCCACGCCCAGGTGGAGATGCGCGTCGCCACGCTGCCATGAAAATACCATCGCCCTGTCCTGGTCCCTCTCTCGTCCCCTCCTCTCCACCTCTCCCTCCGTTGAGTGCACGCGTATCTCACTTAACCACTGTTTCGATACTTTTCTGGGTGCTCGAAGCTGTTTTTGGGATGTGGTCCTGAAGTACGATGGGAACAGCATCAGCCCAGGGCCATGAGTGCGTGAAGCCGAAGGGGGTTCTGTCCCCTCCCCCCCGGGGCCAAGAGGTTGCAGTGGCCTGTTGAGGAGGAGGAGGAGGAGGAGGAGGAGGAGGAGGAGAGGAGGAGGAGGAGGAGGAGGAGGAGGAGGAGATGAGAGGAGGAGGAGGAGAGAGGAGGAGGAGGAGGAGGAGGAGGAGGAGGAGGAGGAGGGAGGAGGAGGAGGAGGAGGAGGAGGAAAGGAGGAGGAGGAGGAGGAGGAGGAGAAGGAGGAGGGAGGAGGAGGGGAGGAGGAGGAGAGAGGAGGGGCAGGAGGAGGAGGAGGAGGAGGAGGAGGAGGAGGAGGAGGAGGAGGAGGAGGAGGGAGGAGGAGGAGGCGGCGGAGGAGGAGGAGGAAGGAAGGAGGAGGAGGAGGAGGAGGAGGAGGAAGGGGAGCGGGGGAGGAGGGAGGAGGAGGAGGAGGAGGAGGAGCAGGAGGAGGGAGGAGGAGAGGAGAGGAGGAGGGCGCAGAAGGAGAGGAGGAGGAGGAGGAGGAGGAGACCAGCGTATGATAAAGAGGAGGAGGAGGAGACCAGCGTTATGATGAAGGAGGAGGAAGGAGGAGGCGGAGGAGGAGGAGGAGGAGGCGGCGGAGGAGGCGGAGGATGGAGGCGGAGGAGGAGGGCGGAGGAGGAGGAGGAGGGGAGGAGGAGGCCGCCGCGGAGCCGTAGGCCACAGCAGCCCACGCCAAAAGAGTGCGGCTCTGGCTTCGGCGGGGGAGCGGGACGAGACAACTCGGGCAAGAGGGCACGGCCGGCCACGCAGCGGCAGTCTAGGACGTCGTGTAGCGGGCTTTGCTTTCCCCGGGTAGCCTCCTCCTCATCCCTCTCCTCCCCTTCCCCTCCTCACTCCCCTCCTCCTCCCTCCCTCTCCCTCCTCCTCCCATCCTCCTCCTCCTCCTCCTCCTCATCCTGCTCCTCCTCCTCCTCCTCCTCCTCCTCCTGCTCCTCCTCCTGCTCCTCCTCCTCCTGCGGCCCCACGAGTGGTTCCAGCTGGCCTCAACAGGCCCCCCGAGTACAGTCAACCCGCCTAGCGAGGATGGGAAGCCTTCCCAAGGGTACCTTTGCATCCCTGCCTCCTGGGCCCATCCTTGGCCACTTTCGTGGGCCGCGCTCCGCCTGGAAAGCTTCGACATGGGCGTCCACGGCCCTTGCAACCTTACCGCATCCTTGCCCAAGACTCCGGAGTGAGCTCGGCCGCGGCAACAAGGGGAGGCAGGGCGGCGGCGGCGGCACCTCTTCCCCTAATGCTCCGCCGCTTCTCCTCAGGCGGCGACGGCGACGGCGTGGTCGGCGGCAGCAGCGTGTAGCCGATTCTGACACGGGCCAACGGGCCCAACGAGTCGCTCCAGCTGGCCTCCACAGGTCCCCCGAGCGGAGCGCCCTCCAGGGCGCCGCCAGAGGTTCGGGGGCGGCAAAGAGGGGGGGAGGGGGGTGATGACTAGGGGGGGTGGGATACCATGGCGTGGGCCATGATATTGAATCGCTTCGCTCATTCCGCCGGCCCGTATTGTGCCATCGCGGGGTCTTGGGAGGTCTTGGGAGACCTTGGAATCTTCGTGGTAACTTCTTAGGAACTTTGGGAGGCCTCGTGGATGGCTCTGGGTGGGCCCTCTTGGTGGTCTCTTGGGGGGGGGTCTGCCTGGCCTCTTGGGGGCCTCCTGGGAGCTTCCTGGGGGTCTCTTGGGGGCCTCTTGGGGTTTTCTTGCGGCCTGTTGGGGGCCTCTTGGGGCTCTCTTGGGGGCTTCGTGTGGCTACTTGGGGGCTTGTAGGGGCATTTCGGGGGCGTGTTTGGGCGGGAGGCTCAAAATTTCCGTTCAGGTTGCCCCTGTGGACCTAATCATGGGGCCGTCTTGGGGCCTCTTGGACCGTCTTGACGGTTTCTTGGGCCTTCTTGGAGCGGTCTTGGGCCGTCTTTGAGCGGTCTTGAGGGTCTCTCGGGCCGTCTTGGGGTGATCTTGGGGGCCTCTTGGACCGCCTTGAAAGGTGTGAAAGACGAAGAGGCGATGTGTTCAAAGTGCACGTTTTCCTCAGGGAATGGGACGATTTTTGCTAGTGGGAGCCCTCTTGGGACGCCGCGTAGGGACCTCTTGGGGCGTCTTGAAGGCTTGTTGGGCCGTCTTGAGGCCATCGTAGGCGCTTGGGGGTGATATTTCGGCGTCTCCCGGCTCTCTTGGACCGTCTGGAGGGCTTCTCGGGCCCCTCTTGGACCGATTTGGAGCCCTCCTGGGCTCCGAAAAAGAGTTCTTGAGGGTTCCTTGGGCCTTCTTGGAGCGCTCTTGGGCCGTCTTTGAGCGGTCTAGAGGGTCTCTCGGGCCGTCTTGGGGTGATCTTTGGGGCCTCTTGGACCGCCTTGAAAGGTGTGAAAGACGAAGAGGCGGATATGTTAAAAGTGCACGTTTTCCTCAGGGAATGGGACGATTTTTGCTAGTGGGAGCCCTCTTGGGACGCCGCTTAGGGACCTCTTAGGGACCTCTTGGGGCGTCTTGAAGGCCTGTTGGGCCGTCTTGAGGCCATCGTAGGCGTTTGGGGGTGATATTTCGGCGTCTCCCGGCTCTCTTGGACCGTCTGGAGGGCTTCTCGGGCCCCTCTTGGACCGATTTGGAGCCCTCCTGGGCTCCGAAAAAGAGTTCTTGAGGGTTTCTTGGGCCTTCTTGGAGCGCTCTTGGGCCGTCTTTGAGCGGTCTAGAGGGTCTCTCGGGCCGTCTTGGGGTGATCTTGGGGGCCTCTTGGACCGCCTTGAAAGGTGTGAAAGACGAAGAGGCGGATATGTTAAAAATGCACGTTTTCCTAAGGGAATGGGACGATTTTTGCTTGTGGGAGCCCTCTTGGGGCGCCGCTTAGGGACCTCTTGGGGCGTCTTGAAGGCCTGTTGGGCCGTCTTGAGGCCATCGCAGGCGTTTGGGAGTGATATTTCGGCGTCTCCCGGCTCTCTTGGACCGTCTGGAGGGCTTCTCGGGCCTCTCTTGGACCGTTTGGAGCCCTCCTGGGCTCCGAAAAGGGACCTTGCCGGGACCTTGCCGGGGTACTTTTCGTCCGGGGACCCCCAGGGCCCGCCCCGCGCGCGCGAACTAGAAATATTGTTGAGCAGTTACCGGAGATCTTAGCACGCCTCTGGCCCGTTGGGCCGGCATATTTCCTCAGATCTCATGGCGCCTCTTCTTATTTCATTACGTCCCTGGCCCCCCCGCTGGGCCGCGCACGTGCCGCCAGTCATGATTTGCACCCCCCCCTCTTGGACACCCCCCTCTTGGCCGCTCCCGAGAGGCGGCGCCAGGGTGTCGAGACCGCCTCGGGCTGCTCGGGGGGCCTGCTGAGGCCAGCTGGGACTGCTTTGCCCGGGCAGCTCGCGGAGGGCCCCATTGACAGCTCGCGGAGGGCTACACGAGGGCTTCAGCTTCAGAAGCCAGAGCCGCAGGGCAGCCCCAGAGGTCGTTCAGGCGTCGGTGACAAATCCCCGGCGGGGCCTGCTTGAGCCGGCAGCGCGTCACGAGAGCCTGTTTCAAGGCGTTTCCCAACACGCGTGCCCAGAAGCTCTCCAGAAGGTCATTCGGAAGCTCACTCCGGGTCCTTCCATAGATCTTCGACAGGCCTGCACGCCCTTCTGGCGCCCTGTTATCGGACCCCACAAGTTGCTCCCTCGCGTAGTGCCTGTGGCCTGGTAAGTCCCCCCGGCGGCCGACAATTGTCAAGCGTTTTCCGCCAGGGTGCCCGCTCCTACCCGAGTGTGGGGGATAGTAGATCACGGAAGCGTCCTCTCGTCCTGCATCGAATGTATACCGGCGCGCCCAGTGGCGCGCGCATCGCGCCCAATGGCGCGCGCATCGCGCCCAATATTACCCAATAGCGCTCGATAGCGCCCACTCTAGCACCCAAATGGCGCACATTGGCGCCCAAATGGCGCACTCTGGCGCGAAATAGCCCAACGGCGCCAAGTAGTGCCCAATGGCGCCCAGTAGCGCCGAACACCGCCGTGGGGGCGACCACGAGCTTGCGCGAGCTGCTTTGTACGAGAGTGGGTGGCGTGGGGGGGGCCCGGGGGGGCGGCTTCTCATCCTGCGAGTTGGTTTGGACGGCCCCAGGGCCCGGGAAGTTTGCCCGGAGGCCGAACATGGACAAAGTTTGTCCGTGGTGTTGTTTCCATTGTGGGAGGGTGTCAGGGTGCCCGCCTCTGCCTACCAGGGAGTGTGGGTGACAAGCTGACACCTAGCACCCAGACCTAGGTTGCCCTAGATTTCTCGGGGTGTACCTCCGTGGGGGGGATATAGATGGGTGTGTTGTCGGGCGTTGTCAGATGGGAATCCCCGCTAGACTGGGAGCCCCCTTCGGGGTCCGACAACCCGCACCCATACCTGCAGCGCCTTCACCTCCTTGCCCTTCCCCACAACTCCTCCTTACAGGTTTGAGCAGCTTTTGTTCTCTCATGACGGCGGGGGGAGGCGGGGTGTTGTTCTGTCTCTCGGCGGCGAGCGAGGAAGTGAGAAGGAGAAGGCCTTCTCAGAAGGCGGCGGGGCTTCTCAGAAGCCCTCGCGCCTTCCGAGAAGTGTCGTTTTGTCTCCGGGGAAGGCCGCCAGACGCCCGAGCCTCATGCGAAGGCTTTCTTCTCCTCGCGTTCCCCCCGGGCTCGCCGCCGATCCTCCTCCTCCTCCTCCTCCTCCTCCTCCTCCTCCTCCTCCTCCTCCTCCTCCTCCTCCTCCTCCTCCTCCTCCGCCCCCTCAGCCTCCACATCTCACCCCTCCTCCTCCACCTCCTCATCCTACCCTCCTCCTCCCCCTCCTCCTCCTCATCCTCCGCCCTCCGCCTCTCTCCTCCTCCATCTCCTCTCCTCCTCCTCCTCCTTCTCTGCCTCCTCCTCCTCCTCCTCCTCCCCATCCTCCTCCCTCCTCCTCCTCCCCTCCTCCTCCCCCTCCTCCTCCTCCTTCCTCCTCCTCTCCTCCTCATCCTTCTCCTCCTCCGACCTCCTCCTCCTCCTCCTCCTCCTCCTCCTCCTCCATTCTCCTCCCGCCTCCTCCTCCTCCTCCTCCTCCTTCCTCCTCCTCCTCCTCCTCCTCCTTCTCCTCCTCCTCCTTCCTCCTCCTCCTCCTCCTCCTCCTCCTCCTCCTCCTCCTCCCCTCCTCCCCCTGCGCGGCCCTCCCCCTCGCTCGCCGCCGATGCATGACGGCGGAGGTCGGCGGGGGCGGGGGCGGCAGCCGTTTTCAAGCGGCCCGCCCCGCTGCGGCCTCCCCGAGGTGCAGCGGCGGCAGGCGTCGGTGACGTCCGGCCCAGCGCAGGCCGCGCCGCGGCGGGGGTGGCGCCGCTCCTCCTCCTCCTCCTCCTCCTCCTCCTCCTCCTCCTCCTCCTCCTCCTCCTCCTCCTCCTCCTCCTCCTCCTCCTCCTCCGTTTTCTTTTCCTCCTCATCATCATCGTCATCGTGATCATTATTATCATCATCAGCAGCAGCACCATCACCACCCTCATCATCATCATCAGCAGCAGCAGCAGCATCGTCCTCATCCTCATCCTCATTCTCATCATAAACATTACCACCACCACCACCACCACCATCACCATCACCATCACCATCACCATCACCATCATCATCATCATCATCATCATCATCATCATCATCATCATCATCATCATGATCATCATCATCATCATCATCATCATCATCATCATCAGCTTCATCATCATCACCATCATCATCATCATCATCATCATCATCATCGTCATCATCATCATCGCCATCATCATCATCATCATCATCATCATCAGCATCATCATCGTCATCATCATCAGCATCATCATCATCACCATCATCATCATCATCAGCATCATCATCATCGTCGTCGTCGTCATCAGCATCATCATCATCATCCTCATCAGCACCATCCGTATCATCATCAGCATCATCAGCAGCAGCAGCATCATCATCATCACCAGCATCGTCCATAGCCATTTTGGCTCAAGTGCTCTCTTCTTCAGGTATATTGCAGGCGCCCACGCTTTGTGGCCAGCGGCGCGCGATTGGGAGATGAGCACTGGCTACGGGGGGCTGCCCGCAGGAGCGACGGCGGGGTGGCCCGTCAGGCGTATCAGGCGTGTCAGTGCGCTGCGCTGGAAGGAGGAGGCCGAGGTTGGCGCCTCGGTCGCCCGCCGTCGGGCGCGGGCGAGGCGCCCCCTCGCGGCCGAGTCGGCAGTCAGCAAGGCGGACAGAGGCGGCCCAGGTTCTTGGCAGGACCGTGAGACTGCCGCGCGCCCTGCCATGCGCCTCGCCGCCGTGGGATGTCGCGTCCTGGGCGCAATGAGGCGGCGGCGGAACGCCGCGTGGCATGCGATACTGGCCCCTGCGGGCGGATTCGCGCGCGCGTCCGCAGCGGGCATAGCGCGGGCCACCGCAGGCCCTCGCCTGGGCTGGGTGCCCCCGCTCCCTGAGGCGGCCGCGGTGTCCTTCGGCGACTTCGAGGCGGCACCCGAAGAGCACTGCCAGGCATTCGGTGCCGAGGACGAGGGCCTCTGCGAGGACAGGCTGGAGGGCGTGAAGGGCAGGCTCCTGCGCAAGTTCGGCCTGGACCTGGACGAGGACGAAGGCCTCTGCGAGGATAGGCGGGACGACATGAAAGGCCTGCACAAGCGCAAGGTCGGTCTGGACCTGGACAGTCTCTACGAGGACAGGCTGGAGGACCCGAAGGGCCCGTACATGCGCGAGTTCGGCCTGGACGTGGGCGCGGACGCGAGCCCCTGCGAGGACAGGCCCGACGACCCGAGGGGCACGTGCAGGTGCAAGTTCGGGCGGGACCAGGACGGGGTCGAGAACCTCTGCGAGGATAGGCTGGAAGACCAAGCGCAAGTTCGGCCTGGACCTGGACGTGGACGAGGGCCTCTGCGAGGGCAGGCTGGAGGACCCGAAGGGCCCGTGCAAGCGCGAGTTCGGCCTGGACCTGGGCGAGGACGAGGGCCTCGTCGAGGGCAGGCTGGGCGACACGAAGGGCCCGCATAAGCGCAAGTTCGGCCTGGACCTGGACGAGGACGAGAA
>CAUYUJ010011756.1:15000-21228 GCA_963575745.1 Prorocentrum cordatum
GATGCGGACGCGCGGCGGCGGTCGGCGGCGGTGCGTCGGCGCTGCGCTTGTGAGGCTGGGCGGAACGACCTCGTCGGCCGGCTCAAGGAGCCGGCTTATTCCGTGTCGTCGGAGTCTGCGGCGGAGGCGGAGAGTTCCTCTATCCACCGCCCTCCCCGCGCTGTACCACATCCCTGCACCGGAACACGTTTTAAGGTCTAATCTGCCTCTGGGGGGGCCCTTCGCGGGCCTTGGGGCCGTCCCAAAAAATGATTCGGGATGAAAAACGGGTCCTAGGGGAGGCGCCCAGACCTCTGGGGGTCGCCTTTGTAAAGAAAACCACTACGCGTTGGGGGGTCTGAGTCTGCGACGAGCGAGAGGGGGAAGTGAGAAGGAGAAGGCCTTCTCAGAAGTTTCGGAATCCCCCCGGCCTTCCGAGAAGTTTTCTGAGCATTCCCCGATGACACCAAAGAAACTTCTCGGAAGGCGCGAGGGCGAGGGCTTCTCACAGGTCCCGCCGCCTTCTGAGAGGGCCTTCTCCTTCTCACTTCTCCCCCTCGCTCGCCGCCGACTCTAGGCCTCCTAGATGCGGAGTAGATGTGGTCGGAGGGTCGTGCCGCATCGCCGATGCATCGGCGATGCGGCTCGATGTGGAGCCCGATGTTCTCCACGCCGGCCTCGCCGATGCATCGCCGATTCAGCCGATGCATCTCCGATGCATCGCTGGTACATTGCCGATGCATCGGCGATGCGGTGCAACCCTACGGCCCCACCTGCTCGGAACCCAGCTGGGAGGCCTCTAGTCTCGGAGATGGGGGCCCGCCAAGGCTGGGCATCGCTCGGACGTGAGCATTTGTCCTCGGCGAGAGCCATCGAGCGAAAGAAAAAGCAGACATGATTTCGGCTTCCTCGCCGAGGCCGTTTTTGGCGCTTTAACTACCCGCGACCGGCCCCGTCCAGGTCCAGGGGAGTGGTAGGAAGGAGGGGTGAAACCCTCCCCGAAGGGGAAGAGGGAGCGGTGGAAGAGGAAACTCCCCAAACCCCCCACGCCCAGAGGGCTGGTGGGATTCTGGGGTAAACCAGTCCTGCAGCCGATCTCTTATCCGAGGGAAGGCGCACTGCGAGAGAGCGCCCACGCAGACAGCTCGACGGATGAGATCTGCACGGGGTTCGCTCTGCTTTTTTTCGGGCACCCCGACGTGCCGGTGCAGTCCGCAGTCGGCCTCGCTAGTGGACGTGCGCGTCGCAGGATACACGTCGGCTGTTTGCACACTTCGAGGAGCTGCCCCGCTGGGGCCTCCTCGGAGTGCGGCGCCGCGCGCACGGGGGAGGGAGTCTCTCAGCGAGCGGGGGCGGCCGAGAGGGGGCGACGACGAGGGGCCAGCGCCACGGACCAGCAGGGCTGGGGGTGGTCAGGGGCAGCTCCTGGCTGGTGCCTCGGGGGCCCACGCAGGATTCGTCCCCGACTGGAGTTGTCTGGGATACTCGGGGCGTGCAACGTACCACTCCCGAATCACCGGGGCTGGGGGTGGTCAGGGCCAGCTGAGGGGCTGGAAGTTGGGGTCGGCTGGGGGTCTGGTCCTGGCTTCGTCTAACGACGGGAGGCTGCGATGGCCTGGAGGCCCCTGACGGGTGGAGGCGCCCGCAGCAGGGCGGACATCGCCCTGCGGGGGGGAAGCAGTCCACTGAGACTCAAATTGGGAGTCTCTTCCCCCTCGCGGGGGCTCCCGTAGTACGGTCGAGCATCTGATTAAGAAACTACTTCCCGAGAAGCTGGGCCAGCGTTTCTGAGCCAACGTGCCAGAAGGCTGGTCCAATTTCTGGAGTACGTTCGCGCTTCCAGCGTGAACAACAGGAATTCGCCCAGGTTTGTGGCAATAGATTTCTGGGAGTGGGGCGCAGATTTCTTAGATGTTATTGTTCTATGTATCCGTAAGAGCTTCATTCCCTGCCGCTGGCCTCTTCTCGGAGAATGGGGAATGCAAGAGCTATCTTGTGAGGCCTCTGGGAGCCGTCGTGAAGCAGCGTCGGAACTTGAATTCCAACGTGGGTCTGTTACTAAAGAGAGGGTCGTGCAACAAACGTTGAAACACATATTATGACGATATGTGCATATGCGGTCTGGCAAATCGGGGCGGCATCGACGCGACGCCAAGGGGCGTCGTGGACTCGAGACTTTGGCCTGGAAGCACGAGGCGCACGATTACCCATATCATGAATCTCCGCTACCGGTCGCAGTGTTCTGGGGGGTGCACGGACACACAAAACACTGTTCAACTAAGCGTTTGCGGGCGCCGGCCTCGAACTCTTGCCCCATCCCCCGCCTCCTCCCATATCCCTTCGCTGTGGCCCCACCCTCCTCATGCCCCTCCGACTACCCCCAGTCCTCATCAGGCCCCTCGCCCACACTGTCACCCCCCCATGTGCCAATTCAGAGAACACGAGAGGTGTCACATGTCATGGACCTCTTAATAGTCAAAGCTCCACGCGTCGCCATGCAGACCACTGCACTGGCAATGGGGCGGACCTTGCCGCAGGCACCTATACATTTACATGTTACCGATGCGACTGCGCTCGGCGGCCGTGTCGCCCGCGTTTGGAGTGCGCCCCGAACGCTCGCATTGGCAATCCCCTCTGTTTGGTTGCGCCGCTTGGCTCGGATATCGAAAAGGCGATATACTGCTGACACGGGCACGCGGCACCAGGGATTTCACTTTTCGAACAAGGAGGGAAGACGAGGTCGGACGACGGACGGCGGAGCAGGGAGGCAAAGAGGAAAGAGGAATAATGGGGGAGGTGGAAAGGGGCACTCCCCCGCCCGAGCCGCGGACGCTTTCGACGCCATCCAAGGGGGGAAGAAAGGAAGGGCAACGGAGCGAGAGCGAGGACGACGACGGGAAGCAAACTGTCATGGGTCCGCATACAGCCAAATGCTTGCGATTCGGGCGCGCGTGCTTTCTTCGAGGCGCGTCAAGCCCGACCCACACTGAATTCACTAATTCCTCCAAACTGTGTAAACACCCTGTCCTCTGTACCCCCTCCTATACAACTGCTTCAGAACAGAGGGGCAGTGGATTCCAAGTCGGAACTCCGAACGGGGACCACTTGAGACATCCAAGTGCATCTTGCGTGATTTACGAGACGACGGAAGCATTGACTCGGCGACGTGAATCTTGAATCAACTTCTACGACTTATGATTTCGGAAGCGCGAACGCAATCGAATCTGCGAGGGTTTATGGCCTCGGGGACGCGACGACTGCATAATCTACAAAGCCCAGAAATTCTCAGAACCCCCCCAGGTGAAGGTAACCAGGGCCCTTTTCGGCCCCTTTTCGGCTTCCCCCCCTCGCGCGGACTTCAACAAGTCAGGGTAGAAACAGAACACATAATTGCAACATCGGAGACTGGAATCAAACTGGAGCAGGGAGCAGCAAGCCTCAGTCGCGGAGCCTCATGGTCCGGCAAAGGTACCGACGGATAGATCCGGCTGTAAAAAAGATCAGGACGGGAGGCGGTCGGCCGTTTTCGGGTTTGGGGGGCTTTCATTGGGCCCTGGGGCCGTCGAACAACGGCTCGGGATGGAAAGCCAGCCCTGGGGACGGGGGTCGGGACTTCCATCGACAACCATCGGGAGCCAATGCAGACGCCATCCAGGTGCGCGAAGTCTGCGAGGTGCGCCGCCCATGCCAGGTGCGCCGCGCGCACAAGGTCAAGGCGCGCCAAAGTCGGAAAGTTGTCGACCCCCCTTCCGTCCCTGTCAAACATTGCGCAGTGACGGCCTGTTTGCGAGCGTTCTGTCTTGTGTGCGGGCTTGAACAAAATGAGGACGTCGCACGTTTGGGACATGAGAGGAGCAGCGGCAGCAGAGGGATGGCTCGCTGCTGTCTGTCGAGGAGCGCCTCCTCGCACTGGTAGAAGCGCAGGGCCCTCTCATTGGCCCTAGTGCCTTCGTGGGCAGCCGTCACGCTGCTTCTGTTCGTGGGCGAAGAACATATCCGGATGCGCTGCCTCGCGGAGCGGGCCATTGCAGCGACCTCGCAGATACGGGGCCCTTTTTGTCGCAGATGCCCCGCGCAGAACGTAGTCGTGCGACCGCGTACCCGCGCGAGGGCGCGGATGCGTATACGTTCGCCGCTCGTGACTCGCCCGCGTGGCCCGTGTGGCTGGGAGCCAGAGGGGGCCTCGAGAGTCCAGGCTCGAGCATCCCCGACCTCCTCGCGCCGCGGACAGAAGCAGCGGCGGCAGGCTGACTTGCACGCGGGGGCGTCGGGGGGTGGCGGGGTGGCGTGACGTGACGAGGCCCGAAAGGAAATGTGAGCCTCTCGCGAGCCGGGGCTCATTTGCACGCCGTTCCGGCCCAGCGGTGGTTGGAAAAACAGGAGTTGGTCGGACATCGCCTCACATCCTGCGTTCCTTGAGGCACTCTGTGGCGGCAGCGTTGTTTCAGATGAGTGCTACTTCCGCGGAGGGGTGAATGTATGATATCGGTAGTTTGATTCAGGATTGCACTCTCCGCATTCGGGAGCGTGCGGACGGTGACATGCAAGTGAATTTGCCAGAATCAAAGAAAAGTGGCCCAAGCGAATTTGCCGGAATCTGAGAAGAAGCGGCCACCAGGAGCCAGAGTGCCTCGAGCGAGAGTCGAGGCTGGAGTCCCTGACACCTTCGCGTCGCGGGGCAGAAAGATCTCGACGACGGTTTTTGTTGCAGCTTTCGGCCTCCGCGGGCCCTTGCTGGGCCGGGCAGTCAAACAACGACCCGGGATGAAAAGTCGGCCCCCAGCAAAGGATCCAGATGGTCCGCAGACCTCTTGAGAGCCACTCGTGGAAACAGGCACGACGTCGGATGTCTGGACTCGAGGGTCTCGAGGTGGGGGTGGGGGGGCCCTCTGGGGGGGCCTGCTGGGGCTCCCTCGACGCCCCAGATGGGCTTCCCTCGGGGTCCTGCCCAGGGCGCACGCATCCCCCGGTCCAGGGGTCAGTTTTCAACCTCCAGACCTGGACCTCCGGCGCCTCGAAACAGATCTGGGCGGCCAGTCCGTCGCCACCTTCGCCCTCCGGAGGCGGACCCCCGGCCGGCGTCCTGCTTTTTGCACTGCGAGGGCCCCCAAGCAGGTCTGAATCCCTAGCCCGGGGACCGGCGTCTCGTCCCCCCGAGTTTTTTTCCAACCCTCCTATGGTTGGGTACTCGTTTTGAATAGAGCAGTGTGGTCGCCCCGGCCTCCTTCTTCTCCTCCCCCCTCCTCCCCTCCTGTTTCCTGTGTTCCCCTCTCCTCTGCTCTCGTGCCGTCGGGCTGCGATCTGCGCAACTGTCGCCACTTTCGTGGGCTCCTGGGAGGCCCAGCGGAGGTACGTCCAACGCGGATTACCTCGAGAACGGCCCAGGGACTGGCGACGGCCCCCATGCAGAAGCCGAGAACGCCAAACGATTCCCGTCGTGATTGTCACGAGTTTCCGGCGGGCCTGTGGAGGACGGCTCTCCAGGACGTGAAGCCGCAGCGGAAAAAAACAAAGCAACAACAAAAGACGCTTCGGACTGGAAGCTTTGCTTTGTGGGCGGGATCGAGAGGTGGGGTCCCCATGTCGACACGAAGCATCGAAAGAGTCGAAGTAATCGGAACGGAAGATATCGGCCACGCATGGGAAGAATCATACGCCCGATGTCGTGGGCCTTCTCGCCGTCGCGACCAAACAGGTCACAGCACGGACAGAGCCTTTGTCTGTCTTTTCGGCTTCCGAGGGGTCGCTGTGCCAGGCCCCCCCGGCCGTCGAGGGCGGCTCGGGACGGAACGCCACTGTTCCTGCAAGGGGTCGGGCGAGGGCCCACGTTGTGAACGGGTCACGAGCGCCTGGGAGGCAGGTTACCAGCCTCGAACTTATCCCTATCCCTAAGATTGACACGCCAAAAGGCGATGACAATCTTAGGGATGCGCCCTCAAAAAATAAGGGAATCCCTAAGATTGGCACCGTGATGAGGAAATGCCCAGCATAGGGATAGGGATATGTTCCAGGCTGGTAAGCAGGGGGGCAGGAGGAAGAGCAGCCGGCGCAGGAAGACGTACACCGGGCCACTGCGAATTCATACGGTCCACCCGAGGAGGGCAGGACTGGCGGCGCATGGATCTTCCGTCCAGAGGAAGAGGACTGGAAGGAAGAGGAAGCGGAGGAGGTGGAGGGAGGCAGACGTTGGAAGATGATGCGGAGGAGGAGGAGGAGGAGGAGGAGGAGGAGGAGGAGGAGGAGGAGGAG
>CAUYUJ010011757.1:0-21221 GCA_963575745.1 Prorocentrum cordatum
TCGAGCGCGGCAGGCTCTCCCCGACCCGCCCTGTGCCGCGGCTTTCGCGCGCCCCGCCCCCCGCGGCAGGTGCTGCTCGGGCGGCGGCCCTCGCAGCCGGCGTCGTCCAGTGGCCCCGCAAGGGGGGGGATCGGCATCGTCCGCTCTGGGTGGCGTCTTGCGAAGGCCACGCGGCTGGTGCCGCCGACTCTGAAGGGGGGACGGCCCTGGAGAGCGACGTCGGATGCTGGGGTCGAGAACCGGGTGCAGGATCGAGGCGGAGGGATTGTGAGGACTCGAGGTCAAGGATCGATATCAAGCAGCGGCGAAGCGTCCCGACTTCCCTATAAGTCCACCAGCGAATGTTCTAAGAACCTTTTGTGGTCTGCGCGAAATATTCTTAGAACCTTTCCGGCTGAGTCTGTCTTGGTTTAAACACATCGGGTTTATGTTCTAAGAACGTTGTTTTTCCCCATATCCAAAGGATGGGTTTTTTGTCATTCTCCTACCGCGCCGGACCACCCATACCACCTCCCTCTCTGCACTAGACGATGCTGATGACTGTCATGATGATGACCATGGTATGGTGAGAGTATGATGTGAGTATGCTGGTGATGGTGAATGATGGATGAGTATGATGCTGCTGCTGACGACGATGATGATGATGCTGATGCTGCTGCTGCTGCTGCTGCTGCTGATGATGATGATGATGATGATGATGATGATGATGATGATGATGATGATGACGATGATAACTCTTCTGCTGCTGCTGCTGCTGCTGATGATGATGATGATGATGCTGATGATGATGATGATGATGATGATGATGATGATGATGATGATGATGATGATGATGATGATGATGATGATGATGACGACGAGCAGATGATGAGGATGTCTCGAGCGGTTTGCTGGTTTCAGCACTCCTAAGGGGCCGCCAGGGGTATCTCACGGCCTCCGTTCGCGCCCAAATAGGGGGGAATCCTCAGGCGGTTTGCCTGTTTTGGTCCCCAACATCCTCCGCTTTCGGAGCAGATTTTGAGGATGTCTCGTGCGAGGCGCCTCCTAAGGGGGGGCCGCCAGGGGTGTCTCACGGCATCCGTTCGCGCCAAAATGGGAGGAATCCTCAGGCGGTTTGCCCGTTTTGTCCCCAACATCCTCCGCTTTCGGAGCAGATTTGGAGGATGTCTCGAGCGAGGCGCTCATTTTGAGGATGTCTCGATCGGTTTGCCTGTTTTGGTAGCCAGGCTCGTGGGCACATATTCTCCCCAGGATGCCTCAGGAGGCTCCAGCAGGCTCCAGGAGGCCCCAGGAGGCCACATGAGGTCCCAGGAGGCATCAGGAGGCCACAGGAAGATTCAAGAGGCCACAGGATGTCCCAAGAGGCTCCAGGAGGCCCCAGGAAGCTCCAGGAGGCCTCAGGAAGCCCCAGGAGGCCCCAGGAGGCCACGGGAAACGCCAGGAGGCCCAGGCAACAGGAGGCCCGGAGAGGCCCCAGGAGCAGGAGGCCTCAGAAGGCAACAGGAGTGGCTCCAATCCAATGTGTTTTACGTATGCTCGTATAGATTGGGCCTCACCCGGAGCACGAATTTTTGATGTTATACGTATGTTTCTACACATTGTCCTTCTCCTGTGTATACAATCCTAAATGTTTTACGTCTGTTCCTATAGGTTGAGCCTCCCCTGGGGCACGAGTCCTTGGTGTTTCACGTGTGCTCCTTTAGACTGCCCTTCTCCTGTGGCTCCAATCCGCAATGTTTTATGTACGTCTGTTCCTATAGATCGGGCTTCTCCTGGGGCACCAATCCTCCCTAGAAGGTCCCAGGAGGCTCCAGGAGGCTCTAGGAGGCCACGCGAGGCTCCAGGAGGCCTCAGGAGGCCACTCGAAGCCCCAAGAGGCCCTAGGAGGCCCCAAGAGGCTCCTGGAGGCCCCAGGAAGGCCCATGAGGTTTCTGGAGGCCCCAGGAGGCTCCAGGCTCATGCGCAGAGACGCGCTCGTACTACCGAGACTCATTCACGCTCCAATCCGTTCGAAGTTAGATTCATGACCAGACCGTCACAACTCAAGCCCGCTCATATTCGAAAACTCTTGCGCCTAGACTCCCACGGCGGACAGGTCCGTGCGAATCTATGCACATATGGGGAGCTCCGCGCAGTGAATAGTGTTCTTAGAACGTTCTTGGGGTCTGGGTGAATTTTGTGGTAGGCCTGTAGGAATGCCAGGACGGTCGGTCACTGCTCAACGAGGGGACGATCGAGGAGCGAAGAACGAGGGCGCACGACGCCAGCATTCCTTCGCGGGCGTGGGGGGGGAGTACCCTTGAGTCGGGCATGCCCCTCTACATCAGGAAGATACATAAGTACTCAAAAAGATGGTCAGTGGACGAGTGTTCCACCGATTTTCGATTATTTTTGCGTTTATTATTATCATATTCTTATTATTGTCATTAGGATCATTCTTATTTTTTGTTGTTATTATTTTTATTATTACAATTAATATTACCTAACAGCGAAGACTGATAGGTTTCTAGTGGTGTCAAAAGAGAGCAGCAGATGACTCCACAGGGGGGTCTGGGCAGCCGTTGGGGAGGTGTTGGGGGGCCGTTGGAGGGCCGTTGGGGATTGCCGGGGAACCTCGTTTTTCGCAAACAGTCACACACTTTGTGCTCTTCGACCTCCCAGAACTCCATTCTTCGACCTCCCAGAACTCCATTCCCGGGCCACATTCTGAATGCCCGGAGCCAACTGTAGGCCACTTCGTGCTCTTCGACTTCCCAGAACTCCATTCCCGGGCCACATTATGAATGCCCGGAGCCAACTGTAGGCCACTTCGTGGTCTTCGAGTCCCCAGAACTCCATTCCCGGGCCAGATTTTGGATGCCCGGAGCCAACTGTAGGCCACTTCGTGGTCTTCGAGTTCCCAGAACTCCATTCCCGGGCCAGATTTTGGATGCCCGGAGCCAACTGTAGGCGACTTCGTGTGCTTTTTCTTTTCATTCTTTTTCTTTTTTTTTTTTTTCTTTTCTTTTACTTTTTTTCTTCGAGTTCCAGAACTCCATTCCTGGGCATGATTTTGAATGCCCGGAGCCAACTGTAGGCCACTTCGTGTTCTTCGAGTTCCCAGAATTCCATTCCCGGGCCACATTTTGAATGATGAGGCAGGCTGAGGCTGAGGCAGGCTGAGGCTGAGGCTTGCTGAGGCTGAGGCCGAGGCTGAAGGCAGACTGAGGCTGAGGCTGAAGCAGGCTGAGGCTGAGGCAGGCTGAGGCTGAGGCTGAGGCAGGCTGATGCTGAGGCAGGCTGAGGCTGAGGCTGAGGCTGATGCAGGCTGAGGCTGAGGCAGGCTGAGGCTGAGGCCGAGGCTGAAGGCAGAATGAGGCTGAGGCTGAAGCAGGCTGAGGCTGAGGCTGAGGCAGGCTGAGGCTGAGGCTGAGGCAGGCTGAGGCTGAGGCTGAGGCTGATGCAGGCAGAGGCTGAGGCAGGCCGAGGCTGAGGCCGAGGCTGAAGGCAGACTGAGGCTGAGGCTGAAGCAGGCTGAGGCTGAGGCTGAGGCTGAGGCAGGCTGAGGCTGAGGCTGAGACTGGGGGATGCTGAGGCAGGCTGAGGCTGAGGCTGAGGCTGAGGCTGATGCGGGCTGAGGCTGAGGCAGGCTGAGGCTGAGGCCGAGGCTGAAGGCAGACTGAGGCTGAGGCTGAAGCAGGCTGAGGCTGAGGCTGAGGCAGGCTGAGGCTGAGGCAGGCTGAGGCTGAGGCAGGCTGAGGCTGAGGCGGAGGCTGAAGGCAGACTGAGGCTGAGGCTGAAGCAGGCTGAGGCTGAGGCAGAGGCAGGCTGAGGCTGAGGCAGGCTGATGCTGAGGCAGGCTGAGGCTGAGGCTGAGGCTGATGCAGGCTGAGGCTGAGGCAGGCTGAGGCTGAGGCCGAGGCTGAAGGCAGACTGAGGTTGAGGCTGAAGCAGGCTGAGGCTGAGGCTGAGGCAGGCTGAGGCTGAGGCTGAGGCAGGCTGATGCTGAGGCAGGCTGTGGCTGAGGCTGAGGCTGATGCAGGCTGAGGGTGAGGCAGGCTGAGGCTGAGGCCGAGGCCGACGGCAGACTGAGGCTGAGGCTGAAGCAGGCTGAGGCTGAGGCTGAGGCAGGCTGAGGCTGAGGCTGAGGCAGGCTGAGGCTGAGGCAGGCTGAGGCTGAGGCAGGCTGAGGCTGAGGCTGAGGCTGATGCAGGATGAGGCTGAGGCAGGCTGAGGCTGAGGCCGAGGCTGAAGGCAGACTGAGGCTGAGGCTGAAGCAGGCTGAGGCTGAGGCTGAGGCAGGCTGAGGCTGAGGCTGAGGCAGGCTGATGCTGAGACAGGCTGAGGCTGAGGCTGAGGCTGATGCAGGCTGAGGCTGAGGCAGGCTGAGGCTGAGGCCGAGGCTGAAGGCAGACTGAGGCTGAGGCTGAAGCAGGCTGAGGTTGAGGCTGAGGCAGGCTGAGGCTGAGGCAGGCTGAGGCTGAGGCTGAGGCAGGCTGAGGCTGAGGCTGAGGCTGATGCAGGCTGAGGCTGAGGCAGGCCGAGGCTGAGGCCGAGGCTGAAGGCAGGCTGAGGCTGAGGCTGAAGCAGGCTGAGGCTAAGGCTGAGGCTGAGGCTGAGGCTGAGGCTGAGGCTGAGGCTGGCTGATGCTGAGGCAGGCTGAGGCTGAGGCTGAGGCTGAGGCAGGCTCAGGCTGAGGCAGGCTGAGGCTGAGGCCGAGGCTGCAGGCAGACTGAGGCTGATGCAGGAGCAGGCTGAGGCTGATGCTGAGGCAGGCTGAAGCTGAGGCTGAGGCTGATGCTGAGGCAGGCTGAGGCTGAGGCTGAGGCTAATGCAGGCAACTGCGACTGTCATCGCGAATGCGACTACGACTGCGAGAACAGCAGAACTCTACAACTGGATTCTCATCTGAATCTTCAGGGGGATGCTTCCAGATATGCTCCTACACATCGCTGTTAGGTTGCTTTGCCGGGATAATTAGTATTAGTATTAATATTACTATTATCATTAGTATTAGTATTCGTACTGTTGTTGTTGTTGTTGTTGCTGTTGCTGCTGCTGCTGCTGCTGCTGTTGTTGTTGTTGTTGTTGTTGTTGTTGTTGTTGTTGTTGTTGTTGATATCGTTGTTGTTGCTGCTGCTGCTGCTGCTGCTGCTGTTGTTGTTGTTGTTGTTGTTGTTGTTGTTGTTGATGTGGTTGAAACATTATTAACTTCTAAAGAATAATCGCTCTGGCGGACCCCGGGTTGCATGGACCCCCGCGCGCCCGGGCCCCGCAGCCACGTTTTCCCGTGTTTCGTTGAAGGACGTCTCAGGTTAAAACGATGTCATCCGGATCCGGTTGTGTTGTTACGATCGGTTTTCCCTTGCAAAAAATAAGCTAAAGTGGACATTTCTAGTTCTAACATAACCAAACTTCAAGAATCCCTTGCAAAAAATAAGGTAAAGTGGACATTCGCGCGCGCACGACGAAATCCTTCCAAAACCTTAGTGTTCGTAGCGATTTTAACATAAAAACATCAAAAAACCAATGGTTTTTCAACAAAAAATTGTCAAAATCTCATCCCGCGCGCTCTTGCGGATTCGTAGGAAACCCAACACTTTTTAAACATTTCTGTCAAACGGGCCTTTGCGAGCAACTTTTTCGAACTTCTGCGACAACGGTTGCGCACCTGCCAGGGCCATCATCCCTGTCAAATAATACCATGCGGGACACATTCGTTTTTTCTTCGCGCGCGCACGCCGTCGTAGTCGGCCGCGGGGCCCTGAATAGTAGCCACGGTCGTCCGCATGCCACGAAGTGAAGTGTCCGAACGTCATAGGGCGGGAAGCTGGGTGTGGGTGGTGGCGAAGAGTCGTTTGGAATTTTGGTAGAGCTTGAACCGGCCCCCCCACAAAGTGGGGGTATTGCCCGCCTCCTATGAAAACCCTGGCACTGGTGAGAACGGAGTGTCCCCACGTGCTAGTAATTGTTGTTGTTGTTGTTGTTGTTGTTGTTGTTGTTGTTGTTGTTGTTGTTGAATATTATTACTTCTAAAGAATAATTATTGTTGGGGCCCCTGGTGCACGCCCCCCCCCCGCGCCTAGGCCGCAGCCACATTTTCATCATTTTCGTGAGGAAGCCTCAGGTAAAACGATGTGATCCAGATCCGGTTGTTTTGTTGTAATCCGTTTTCCCTTGCAAAAAACACTATAAAATGACATTTCTTGTTCTAATATAATCAAATTTCAAGAATCCCTTGCAAAAAATTAGGTAAAGTGGACATTCGCGCGCGCAAGACGAAATCCTTCCAAAAGCTTAGTGTTCGGAGCGATTTTAACATTAAAACATCAAAAAACCAATGGTTTTTCAACAAAAAAATGTCAAAATCTCATCCCGCGCGCTCTTGCGGATTCGTAGGAAACCCAACACTTTTTAAAACATTTCTGTCAAACGGGCTTTTGCGAGCAACTTTTTCGAACTTCTGCAACTACGGTTGCGCACCTGCCAGGGCCATCATCCCTGTCAAATAATACCATGCGGGACACATTCGTTTTTTCTTCGCGCGCGCACGCCGTCGTCGTCGGCCGCGGGGCCTTGAATAGTTGCCACGGTCGTCCGCATGCCACGAAGTGAAGTGTCCGAACGTCATAGGGCGGGAAGCTGGGTGTGGGTGGTGGCGAAGAGTCGTTTGGAAATGTGGTAGTGCTTGAACCGGCCCCCCCACAAAGTGGGGGTATTGGCGGGCGTCGTATGAAAACCCTGGCACTGGTGAGAACGGAGTGTCCCCACGTGCTAGTAATTGTTGTTGAATATTATTACTTCTAAAGAATAATTATTGTTGGGCCCCTTGGTGCACGCCCCCCCTGCGCCGCCTAGGCCGCAGCTACATTTTCATCATTTTCGTGAGGAAGCCTCAGGTAAAACGATGTGATCCAGATCCGGTTGTTTTGTTGTAATCCGTTTTCCCTTGCAAAAAACACTATAAAATGACATTTCTTGTTCAAATATAATCAAATTTCAAGAATCCCTTGCAAAAAATAAGGTAAAGTGGACATTCGCGCGCGCAAGACGAAATCCTTCCAAAACCTTAGTGTTCGCAGCGATTTTAACATAAAAACATAAAAAACCAATGGTTTTTTCAACAAAAAAATGTCAAAATCTCATCCCGCGCGCTCTTGCGGATTCGTAGGAAACCCAACACTTTTTAACATTTCTGTCAAACGGGCTTTTGCGAGCAACTTTTTCGAACTTCTGCGACAACGGTTGCGCACCTGCCAGGGCCATCATCCCTGTCAAATAATACCATGCGGGACACATTTGTCTCTCTGTATTATGTATTGTATGGCACAATTGCACCATGCTGGGCACATGCGCGCCCCGAATAAGTGACCAAGTTCTGTGGGTGTGTACCCCACGCCAGTGTAGTAGCCACGGTCGTCCGCACGCCACGAAGTGAAGTGTCCAACGTCATAGGGCGGGAAGCTGGGTTTGGGTGGTCGCGAAGAGTCGTTTGGATATTTGGTAGAGCTTGTAATGCCCCCCCACGAAGTGGGGGTATTGCCTGGTGTCGTATGAAAACCCTGGCACTGGGGAGAACACCACGCGTTCGGGTAAAATGATTGTTGTTGTTGTTGTTACTGTTATTATTAATAGCATCAATGCTTCGCGTGTCCCCATCCGCCCGTTCAGAAGCCCTGCCCACGAGAGTTGACGGGAACAGGGATGAAGGTACACATCTAGGAACACAACGCGAGCAACCAGGATGAAACGAGAGGTCTCAGGGAGCAAGGGGGTGGCCTTGGAAGGCCTCTTCGGGCCATCCCCGGGGGCCGCGTGGGGGCGAGTGGAGGAGGAGGAGGAGGAGGAGGAGGAGGAGGAGGAGGAGGAGGAGGAGGAGGAGGAGGAGGAGGAGGAGGAGGAGGCGGCCCTTTGGCCGCCTCTCGGGGCACTCTTGGGGCCTCCTGGGAGCCTGCTGGGGGCCTCTTGGAGGGTTTTTTTGCGGCCTTTGGGGGCTTCTTGGGGGCCTCTTTGGCCGTCTTAGGGCGTTCCTGGCTTGTCTGACGCCGTCGGAAGCCGCCTTGGGGGCCTGTCTGGGTCGTCTTGGGGGCCTCATGGGGCGTAGCAGGGATTCTGATAGCTCATTTTGGGCGTCTTGGATGCCTATGGGCTGTTTTGGGGCCCGCTTGGGGCTGTCTTGGGTGCCTTTTGGGCCGTCATGGGGCGGTCTTGGAGGCCTCTTGGGCGATCTTGGGAGCCTCTTGCGCCGCCTTGAGCAGTCGGAATGCCGAGACGAAGCACATGTCACACTCTTTCAAACACATAAGACCAATGAACGATTTTGGCCTCTTCGGGCCCTCCTGGAAGACCTCCTGGACGCCTTTTGGGCCGTCTTGGCGGCCTCTTGGGGGCCTCTAGGGCTGTCTTGCGCCATCTTGAGGCCAACTTAGGCCGTCTTGGGTGTATCATGGGCCGTCTTGGAGGCATCTTGGGGTCATCTTAGCCGTCTTGGAGGCCATTTTGGCAGTCTTGGAGGCCTCTTGGGGCCCTCTTGGGGCCGTCTTGAGGGCCTCTTGGGCCGTCATGGGGCCATTTTGGAGGCCTCGTGGGCGATGTTGGGGGCCTCTTGGGCCGTCTTGAGCCTTCGGAATGCCGAAAAGACGCTTATGCCAACATCTTTCAAACACTTAGGGCGCATCAATGATTTTGGCCTCTTCGGGCCCTCCTGGAGGACCTCTTGGAGGCCTCTTGGGCTGTCTTGGAGGCCTCTCGGGGGCTTCTTGGGCCGTCTTAGGCCATCTGGAGGCCACCTCAGGCAGTTTTGGGTGCATCTTGGGCCATTTTGGAGTCATCTTGGGGCCATCTTAGCCGTCTTGGAGGCCATCTTGGGTTTCTTGGAGGCGTCTGGGGCCGTCTCGGGGCCCGCTTGGGGCCCTCTTGGGGGTCTCTTGGGGCCCTCTTGGGAGCCCTGGAAGGCCTCTTGAGGCCATCTTGAAGGCCATCGATCAAAGGAGGAGCTGGGATAACGTTTGCCCCCCCCACGCCCCCCCCCCCCCCCCTCCAAAGAGGCCCACATGGGGCCACCACCTTAGTAAAACCAATGATCTTGGCGCCCAGAGGGCTGGTGGGATAACGTTCAGCCCCCCCCCCCAAACAGGCCAACACGGGGCCCAAACCTTAGTAACACCGATGGTTTTGGCGCCCAGAGGACTGGTGGGGTAACGTTCGGTTCCCCCCCAACTAGGCCACACTGGGGCCAACACCTTAGTAAAACCCAATGATTTCGGCTGACACCTCGCGGACCCCCCCAACAAGTTCAGGGGAGGGGTAAGGGGATGGGTAAACCCCTCCCCATAGGGGAAGAGGTTTTTTTTTTTTTGACGAGGGAAGAGGAGTCTCGTTAGACCACCTGTCACCCAAAGGGCTGGTGGGATTTTCATCTTCCTACAACATCCACCTATGGGCCGACCTATGGGCGCTCGCCTGCTGGATGGGGGTCCGCCTCGCCTCGTCGTCGTGGTCGTCGTCGTCGTCGTCGGAGGAGGAGGAGGAGGAGGAGGAGGAGGAGGGGGAGGAGGAGGGGGGAGGAGGAGGAGGAGGGGGGAATGAAGAGAGCATGTAAGAATGAAGGGAGGAGATGAGGGGGAGGAGGGGGAGGATGAGGAGAGGGGCGGAGGAGCGGAGGAGGGAGGAGAGGAGGAGGAGGAGGAGGAGGCAGGAGGAGGAGGAGGAGGAGGAGGAGGGAGGAGGAGGAGGAGGAGGAGGAGGCGGAGGAGGAGGAGGAGGGGAGGGGAGGGGAGGAGGAGGAAGGAGGAGGAGGAGGAGGAGAGGAGGAGGAGGAGGAGGAGGAGGAGGAGGAGGAGGAGGATGGAGGAGGAGGAGGAGGGGCGGAGGAGGAGGAGGAGGAGGAGGAGGAGGAGGAGGAGGAGGGGAGGGGAGGAGGAGGAGGAGGAGTGAGGAGGAGGAGGAGGAGGAGAGGAGGAGGATGAGGAGGAGGAGGAGGAGGAGGAAGAGATCCTCGCCCCCGCCGGCGCGTGCGCGGCGGCTCTCTCCGCGAGGAGGGGGGGGCCGCTGGCGCGGGGCTTTCGGCGAGGGTGGCGCGCCTCTCTCCCTCCCCTTACAGTCAGCCCCGCATGGCAAGGATGGACGCGACGTGCCATGGGTACCCCCCCCTCCCCCCCCCTCCTCCTCTTCTCCTCCTCTCCTCCTCCTCCTCGTCTTCCTCCCCCCTCCAATCCTCCTCCACCTCCTCCGCCTCCTCCTCCTCCTCCTCCTCCTCCTCCTTTCTCTTCCACCTCTTACATCGAAGAAGGAACAAACACATAAACATAATCACATCGGGCTTGTGTTCTAAACACACTGTGTGTGTTCTTAGGACAATCGGAGTTCCAGGAGCGTGTCGTGGTAGGCCTGTAGGAGTGCCTGGACGATCGGTCCCTGCTCAATAGTTAGATGTTCAACATGCACGGCCCGTCTCTTTCCCTCCGTTTTCAACTTTGCGGTGTTCGGCCTACCTTAGCGGAAAGCAGCACCGACAAAAACAATGTACAACAAGCGTCCGTAACCATTTTGGCTCAAGTTTTGCCCAAGACATTGTGACAAGTCTTCAGGCATTTGGAACGCGGGTTTTTGCGCCTGTTGCCGACAAGCCCCTGTTGCCTCACCGTTACCGGCATGAACGTCGCGGTGTTTGCAGCATCGTTCGCCATCCTGCTCGTCGGCCGCGGCGGCGTCGCCGCCGACGGCATGACCGAGACCTTGGAGGAGCGCCGCCTGGTGGAGGACGACTCGCACAACTGCGACGACGCCACGAGCGAGGCCGACGGAGTGGGGCTGCTCCAGTCACGGGCGCTGAGTCCTGGCGGGACGCAGACCGCAGACAACAGCAAGGACGAAGCGCAGGATCTACCGATCGATATCAAGAAGCTCAACTCTACAATTCATCACGGGCATGAACATCCTGGCGACGTGCATCTCGTTTCCATTAATTGCAATCTCGAGTGCCCAGAACCAAAGACTCACTGCTGCTGGACGACTGGGGGTACCGATTACACTTGCTGTGTTGATGGTGATGGGAAGATTGCCCCAGGATACAGATGCGAGTGGGGGTGGTTCAAGAAGTGCACGAGCGGATATTGTTGTCAAGGGGTCCCGGGACGATGTTCTCCGTGCTAGATGTCCTCCACCGAGTGGGAACGATGTCGTCCGTGCTAGATCGTTTGTCCTCCGTTCTGCCCGCTCGGTTTAACGTCCTGTCCGTTCGCATGGCAACTTGCACGCTTGCTTTCAAGTCGTGCCCGCCGGGCCTGTCCGCCCGACGCGACCCCCAGCGAAGCGAGATGGGCACCGTGAGATGGAGGAGACGAGCCTTGAGAAGAACGAGGAGGATGAGGAGCTGGGTTATGAGGTTGGGGCGGTGGAGGAGGAGATCAGGCTAGCCGCGTTACTCGGCAGGAGTCGTTGTGGCATTTGTTGGTTGAGGCTGTGGTTGGGTCTTGAGAGATCCTTCCCCTCCCAGAATGCCTCTGCTCCAGCAGCCTGGTGCGCATTTTGCATTCCGCCAGCTGGAACTGCCGCTCCTTTGGGAAGAGGCGTCGCGCGCCGCAGGGCTGCGGTTGTGTGGCGCGCGGTGCTGGCTGCTCGTCCGACTTCTCTCAGTTTTCTTTCTTTTTCTCTCTCTCTCTCTATCTCTCTCTCTCTCTTTTTGTTTGCTCTCTGTCTCTGTCTCTCTCTCTCTCTCTCTCTCTCTCTCTCTCTCTCTCTCTCTCTCTCTCTATTTTTTTTTTCTCTCTCTCTCTCTCTCTCTCTCTCTCTCTCTCTCTCTCTCTCTCTCTCTCTCTCTCTTTCTGTCTCGTTTTCTCGCAGCGCACCTCTCTCGTTTACCCTTGTCTATTTGGCCGCTTCTCTTGCATGATCCATCGATTCGTTCGTTACTGCAGCACGTCGGCGCGAAACGGGCGCTCTCGGGAGGGGATGAACCAGCGCTTTGCCTGCCATACCAAAAAACAATGTACAACAAGCGCCGTGCAAAAACAACCTGAACCGAACCGAGCACGGTGCGAACGAGAAATCCCAGTCGAAACAAAGCGTCGACCTTGAGTGAACACGAACGCAAATACTTCCGCAGCGTTGTTAACATCATCTGCACGCCGGTGATTGAAAGTAGGTATTTTTGGACTCCCGAATCCAACATTTCGTTCAAGCGCCTTTCTGTTTCAATCATCGATGTTTTGTTATTTTTCTGGGAGGGCCTCAATCCAATCTACTTTGCCTGCCTTCCTACTTCATGTGTTATCTACTTCTTCCGGCCGACGTGTAATGGTAGGGACGATTCATGGGGGGCAGCGAGGGCTGCAGAAAAAATGGGCCCTGGAGGGCCCCTGAAAGGGGCCCTTCAGGGCCCCAAAGGGCCCTTCAGGGCCGAAGAAGTGCACCTTTCTCCCCCCATTCATTGCCCCCCCCCATTCATCGACGCCAGAGATGCACAGGCATGCGCAGCAGTTTGGCCAGAGTGCTGGTTGCAGCACGTCAAGCCTGGGCACACGTCTCCAGCGGAAGCCTGGAGAAGCGGCCGTGCGCAGGTGTACAGTCAACTCGCAGAGTTAGGACGGGCGGCCTTCCCAAGCTTACCCTTGCGTCCTCGCCTCCTCGGTCCACCCTTGGCCACTTTCGTTGGCCGCGCCCCGCTCGAATAGCTTCGAAGGGGGCGTCCGCGTCCAGGGCCCTTGCATCCTTGTCGAGCATCCTTACTATACTGGTTGACAGTGCTGTCTGGCGCACGATGGTGCCATTGCTCTCTGGCCCCCGGAGACCAGGACACAGATAAACCGGAACACGGAAAACCAAGGAAACGACATCCTTTCCTGCAAAGTCACGTTTTTCAGCACCCGTGCATATTTTGTTTGCTGCACTGCAGGATTCGGGTGCGTGTCCGGGTTAAGGGGGGTCTTGCAGGCTTTTGGGGCCTGTGTCCGGGCTTATTCTGGAAGTGCTGCAGTGCAGTACTTTGTTCGTGCCGCCGTTTGGAAACATTGGTTTCGAGGGATATTGGGTGTCCGGGTCCAGCGTGTCCGGGTCTACGGGGCCCTCATGCTCCTTCGGCCACGGACACGCGGCTGCACTCGTGCACTCCTCTGGGCCCCAGAGGGCCCCGGCCTCGCGCCCTGGGGCCGCCTGGGAACGACCGCTCGGGATGAAGAGCCAGCCCCGGGGGAGGGCCCCGCGGGGGGGGCCGGCACAGGCATCCGCTGGGCTTCGCTCTGGCGCCCAGTGCCCAGGGAGGGAGGGAGGGGGCCTCGAGGACCGCGGCTCGAGGTTCCGTGTGGTCGTCCTGGAGGTGATCTTGTTGTTGTTGTTGTTGTTGTTGTTGTTGTTGTTATTATTATTGTTGGTGTTGGTGTTGTTGTTGTTGTTGTTGTTGTTGTTGTTGTTGCAATTGCTGTTGCTGTTGCTGTTGCTGTTGCTGTTGCTCTTGCTGCTGCTGTTGTTGTTGTTGTTGTTGTTGTTGTTGTTGTTGTTGAACATTATTAATTCTAAAGAATAATTATTGTTGGGACCCCTGGTGCGCGGCCCCCTCGCCGCGCCTAGGCCGCAGCCACATTTTCATCATTTTCGTGAGGAAGTCTCAGGCAAAACGTGGGTGTCCGGATCCGGTTGTGTTGTTACGATCGGTTTTCCCTTGCAAAAAATAAGGCAAAATTGACATTTCTTGTTCTAACATGACCAAACTTCAAGAAACCCTTGCAACAAATGACACGAAGTGCACATTCGCGCGCGCAAGACGAAATCCTTCCAAAACCTTAGTCTTCGTAGCGATTTTCAAATAAAACATGAAAAATTCAATGGTTTTTCAAAAAAAGGGTTTCAAAAATTCACCCCGCGCGCTCTTGCGGATTTCTTAGGAAACCCAGCACTTTTTAATCATTTCTGTCAAACGGGCTCTTGCGAGCAACTTTTTCACGTGCTTATTTTTTTTTTTTTTTTTCGTTTTTTTGTTTTTTTTTTTTTCTTTTTTTTTTTTTTTGTTTTTTTTATTGTTTTTTTTCTTTTTATTTTTTTTTTTTTTTTCTTTTTCGTTTTTTTTTTTTTTTTACTTTTTTTTATTTTTTTTTTTCTTTGTTATATTTTTTTTTTGTATTTTTTTTTTTTTTTTTTTTTTTTGTTTTTTTTTTTTTTGTTTTTTTTTTTTTTTGTTTCCGAACTTCTGCAATCATAAGGTTGCGCGACTTTTACACCCCATTTTTTGTGTTTTTGGTGGTTTCAATGTGTCTTGTTTGCTGTCGAGAAATTTTTTGTTTTTTTTTTTTTTTTTTTTGTTTTATATGTTTTCTTTTCTTTGCCTACTTTTCCTTTTTGTTTGTAAATTGGTAGTTTTTTTTTTGTTTTTTTGTGATTTTTTGTATTTTTTCTTTACTGCCAGGGCCATCATCCCTGTCAAATAATACCATGCGGGACACATTCGTTATTTCTTCGCGCGCGCACGCCGTCGTCGTCGGCCGCGGGGCCCTGAATAGTAGCCACGGTCGTCCGCATGCCACGAAGTGAAGTGTCCGAACGTCATAGGGCGGGAAGTTGGGTGTGGGTGGTGGCGAAGAGTCGTTTGGTAATTTGGTAGAGCTTGAACCGGCCCCCCCACAAAGTGGGGGTATTGCCCGCCTCCTATGAAAACCCTGGCACTGGTGAGAACGGAGTGTCCCCACGTGCTAGTAATTGTTGTTGTTGTTGTTGTTGTTGTTGTTGTTGTTGTTGTTGTTGTTGTTGTTGTTGTTGTTGATGTTGTTGTTGTTGTTGCTGTTGCTGTTTTTGGCCGATCGGCGCGGGCCCTCGCGCCCCCCCCTCCCACCCCTTCTTGGCCCATGGAGTAGACCTTGGCCGTTTCCGCAGGTGGAGTCTCCCCCGCACAGGACGCAAACAGTCGCAAGCAGTCGCACCGAGCGGAGGTCTGGAGCCGGACCCCCTCCCCTTCTCCCCCTCGTCGCTCAATGGTGAAGCGCCGAATGCGAGAACGCTCACGAGCCCTCCTTGGCCGTCTTGCCCTTCCCTGGCCAGCCCGGGCCGCGCCTGCGAGTCTCCTGGTCATTCCTTCTGGGCCGCGCGCTGCACCATCGTGTTCCGAGAAGCCTCGGAAGCAGACCTCTGTGATGCTCCAGGCTTCTGGGATGCTCCAAACTGTTTTCAGTGCGTCTCACCGAATGTCCATGTACCCATCGGTCGTTGAAATTGGTATTTTTGGACTCCCAGCTGCCAATCTACTTGATAAGCGCCATCCTACTTCAATGGTCGAGTGGCTTCGCCTTTTCCGTCCTCTTTAGGGGGCGGGTGGACACGCAATCTTCTTTCAACTCCTACTTCATGTTTCTACCTACTTCTCATTGCGCCAACATCGTAGAGCGGATTTCGTTTGGAAAACAGAGGCATGGGCCCAGATTGTCCAGGAGAATTTCGTTCCGGATTTCAATGTTAACATCGTGGGGATTTTGTTCGGCCAGGAATGACGACTAAAGGACACCCACGTGAAATTCATGTCTTGTTTCGCTCGCCGTTTCGGGGTTTCGCGCAGAAGGAAATATCCACGCCAGAAACCGCTGCATCCTCCTCCTCCTCCTCCTCCTCGTCCTCCTCGCTCCTCCTCCTCCTCCTCCTCCTCCTCGCCTCGTCCTCCTCGCTCCTCCTCCTCCTCCTCGTCCTCCTCCTCCTCGCTCCTCCTCCTCTCCTCCTCCTCCTCCTCCTCCTCCTCCCCTCCCTCTCCTCCTCTCCCATCCTCCTTCCTCCTCCCTCCTCCCTCCTCCTCCTATCCTCCTCCTCCTCCTCCTCCTCCTCCTCCTCCTCCCCCCCCTCCTCCCTCCTCCTCCGCACGGTCGGTGCAGTGCTGCCTCTTCCGCCTGCTGGGCACGGGGGCCCTCTGTCGGCCCGCGGACCCCGGCCGGGAGGCCGGGCCCAGAGGCCGAGGAGAGCGGTGCGCGCGCCCCGCTGCTGTACGCCTCCTGTACGGGGCGTGGAGACGAGCACAGCCGCTGCTTTCCTTCTGCAGCGTCCTCCTCGCTCCTCCTCGCTCCTCCTCGTCCTCCTCGCTCCTCCTCCTCGCTCCTCCTCGTCCTCCTCCTCCTCCTCCTCCTCCTCCTCCTCCTCCTCCTCATCCTCTTCGCTCCTCCTCCTCCTCCTCCTCCGCACGGTCGGTGCAGTGTTGCCTCGGGCTGCTGCCTCTCCCAGCCCGCAGAAAGAATAGCGGTGGCTGCGGTCATCTCCGCGGAGCTCTCGGCACCATCGGGGGCGGAAAAGAGGGGGGTGATGACTAGGGGGGGGTGGATATCATGGCGGGGGCCATGATATCTCCCCAGATTTCATGGCGCCTCTTCTTGTTTCATTACGTCCCTGGCCGCCCCGCTGGGTCGCGCACATGCCGCCGGTCATGATTTGCACACCCCCCTCTTGGACACCCCCCTCTTGGCCGCTCCCGACACCAGGGAAACGACCACAACCGCGGCTTCTCTTTCGGCCGGCTGGGAGGCGGCGCAAGCAAGGACAAGGAAGTACGAGTCTACACCAGCAGAGCTTTAAGGCACTAGTTAGCGACCTCGCGCCCTGGCAGGAAGAACCCGCGCTTTCCGTCCCTATACCAAGCAGGTCTAATCGCCCAGTTGGTGCGATACCGAATGTTGTCGCCCATGCTATTCCACACTGTCGTTTTGGGCTTGAGATACCTCTGCCTCGGAGGGGTCAAAAAACAAGGACAAGGAGCAGTGGCTGTGGTCATGTTCCAGTCCCGCACTCTGCCGGCCCCGGGGGTGAAGTCGGGCACGTCCCCCTGCGGGAGGAGTTTTCAAAAGCAGTCCAAGGACGGCCCCTGGAGGCCGGAAGTGGCGAAAAGCCTCCCGTCGTGATTTTCAGCGTGCGCAGCGCCAGGAGCTCTGGGTACTCTGTACGAGCGAAACGGGCACGGAAAGAATGGGTACAATGCCCAACAGCAGTTCCTGTTCATTTTGAGCGGGCCTCGCTGTCCGCTCCGCCGCGGCCTGTGTCCATTCGAGACAGAAGTTCGCCTGCCCAACAGCGGCCGCTGTTGGTTTGGGACAAGCATTTGT
Organism: Prorocentrum cordatum; assembly: GCA_963575745.1. Classification (NCBI taxonomy): domain Eukaryota; class Dinophyceae; order Prorocentrales; family Prorocentraceae; genus Prorocentrum; species Prorocentrum cordatum. The sequence goes on from CAUYUJ010011757.1 coordinate 17,040, forward strand.
TGTTGGGCATTGTACCCATTTGTTCCATACCCATTTCGGGCGTCCAAACCTGCGGGAGGAATTTTCAAAAGTAGTCCAAAAATTGGCTGGGGGCTATTTTTCGAGTACGTTTGACTATTTTTGGGTATTTTTGGGGCGTGGCGGTGTACCCTGAAGTCTGGCGCACGGCGCCAGCATTCCTTCGCGGGCGTGGGGGGGGGTATCCTTGAGTCGGGCATGTCCCTCTACAGCAGGAAGATTCAAGAACCGCCACCTCACCCCATCCAGCGCTCCCTGCCCCCCCTCCCCCTCACCCTCTATCACCCTCCCCCCTTCCCCTCCGCAGCTTTTGGTTTGGCATCAGAGGCAGAGTCTGCTCGACCACGCCGTTCGCCCGGCCGCGTGCTGCCATGGCTCCCCTCCGCGGCACCGCGCTGCCGGCCTGCCTGGCCGCCGCGCTCGGGCTCTGCTTCCTGTCGAGTGCCTTCCTGGCGCCCGCGCCCTCGGCTCGTCCGGCCGCCCCGGTGGCCGCCGCGCGGGGGCAGGTGGCCCTCGCCGCGCGCGGCGGCGACGAGTACGACGTCAGCGACGCCGACATCCAGGCGTTCTACGAGGAGACGATCTCGGGGTCTGGCGGCGACCCCCCGAAGGGTTCCATCACGGCGGAGCTCATCTCGAAGAGGAATACAAACGCCGTAAGCATAAACTACTGGCGCTCCGCGCGGATTTCTTGGATCCGCGCTGTGCCCCCCTCCGCGCGGAGCGCAAAAAGTTTATGTTTATGCTGTTTTTTCTTCTTCTATTATTGTGAAGCATTTCCACGGGGTGTGGGACGACAAGGGCACGTTCACCCGCTACAGCGGGCAGTGGAAGGGCCCGCCCCCCGGGGGGATCGGCAAAAGGGACATCTCCGTCGGCATTGCGGGCCTCAAGGAGCAGATGAAGCTGGGCAAGCACGTCGTCAAGGGCGGCCCCGGGAAGGACGAGACTCAGAAAGTAAAAGACGACGGAAAGGGCTGGGTCTGGCTGGCCGCCGACATGAGCCCTGGTGGTCTGGCGGTGCAGTTGTACACTTCCGTGCCGTACGGCAAGCGCCCGCTCTTGGTCGCCAAGCGCGACGACGTGGACGGCATGTTCGAGAAGGTGAATTGGGGCATCATGGACAAGCGCATCGACACGACCATGGGCGGACCCCAGGTGAAGCAGCGCTGATCCACGCACGGCTCAACCGTCTTGCGAGGTTTTTAAGGTGCGACAGCGTTGCGCCATCGCTCTGTACAGTTTGATGACACGACGCGCGATCAGTTTTCCTACCCTCCTCCCCGCTCCTCCTCCCTTTCCCACTAGGCCACCCAGGTGGGGCCGAAGCAGATGGGGTCGGATGCCGCATCGCTGACGTCGCCGACGCATCGGCGATACAGCGCGCTCCTTCGACGCCGTCTACGTCCACAGTCAAGACGCTGAAATAAGGACCGCTTTGGGCTCAGGAGGGGCTTGGGTGCTCGGGCCGTTCCCCAGGTCTGAGTCAGAGACTGAGGAAGGACGAGGAGGAGGAGGAGGAGGAGGAAGAGGAGCAGGAGGAGGAGGAGGAGGAGGAGGAGGAGGAGGAGGGGGGGGAGGAGGAGAAGGAGGAGAAGGAGGAGGTGGAGGAGGGGGAGGAGGCAGGAGGAGGAGGAGCAGGAGGAGGAGGAGAAGGAGGAACCTGTTTGTGGACGAGGCTCGCCTTGACCAGAAACGCCCCCTTCGTTCCTTGTGAGGCGTTCTGTTATTTGGTGGCATGAGGACTGTACTGCGACCGAATGTGTGCGGCCTCCATTCCCCCTGTCTCTCAGGAGGGGAACGCACACAGACATAAGTAATTGTCGATCCCCAGACAGGTATGGGAAACTATGGGAAGTGTGTGTGTGTGGGGAGATGAAAACCCAGAACATAGATGACACTATGGCGAACCCTTGGATTTTCCTTGGGCCCTTCAATCTCTCGTCTCTCTCCTCTTCCTCTTGGCCCTCCTTCTCCTCCCCTTTCTTCGCCCCACCGATCCCTTCGCCCTCCCCCTTCCTCTCCCTACTGCTGATCCGCCCCCTCGCCTTCGGCCACTCCCTCTTTCGTGTCCTCGTCGGCCTCCCTTTTCCCTCCTCCTGCCAGGAGCTTGGGAGGAGGAAGACCAGCAGAATGAGGAGCGATGGTGGAGAAAAGAGAAGGAAGAGGAGGAGAAGAAGGAGGAGGAGGATCAGGATGCGGAACAGGATGATATTGAGGTCGGAGATCGTCAGACGGAGGAGGGGACTAGGATGTTGGAGCAGGATGTTGATGAAGGTGGTGTTGACGATACTGATAACGATGGCGATGAAGGATGGTGATGCAAATGATGACCACCATCATCATCATCACCATCACCATCACCACCACCACCACCGCCATCATCATTATTGTCATCATCATCACCGTCACCATCACCATCACCATCATCATCATCATCATCATCATCATCATCATCATCATCATCATCATCATCATCATCATCATCATTATCATCATCATCACCATTAGCATCACCAGTATCACCATCACCACCATCATCATCACCATCACCATCACCATCAACATCAGCATCAACATCATCGCGTCATCACCGGCATCTACATTAGCAGCATCATCAGCATCAGCATCTTCATCGGCATCATCACCATCAGCATCATCATGCTGCTGCTGACAACGGCGTCAATGCTGCTGTTGCTGATGATGACGACGATGCTGATTATGCTGATACTTCTGCTGCTTTTGCTGCTGGTAACGATGATGGTTCTGATGAGTATGCTGATTCTGATGATGATGCTGATGGTGATGATGGTGATGATGCTGCTGCTGCTGATGATGCTGCTATTGATGATGATGATGATGATGATGATGCTGCTGCTGCTGATGATGATGATGATGATGGTGGTGGTGGTTGTGGTGGTGGTGATGATGATGATGCTGCTGCTGATGATGATGCTGATGCTGATGATGAGGATGAGGATGATGATGATGATGATGATGATGATGATGATGATGATGATGATGGTGATTATGATGATGATGCTGATGATGATGATGATGATGATTATGATGATGATGATGATGATGATGATGATGCTGGTGATGATGATGATGATGATGATGATGATGATGCTACTGCTGCTGCTGATGATGATGCTGATGATGATGCTGCTGCTGCTGCTGATGATGATGATGCTGATGATGATGATGATGATGATGATGATGATGATGATGGTGATGATGATGATGATGATGATGAGATGGCGGTGTGGTGATAATGGTGATAATGGTGATGATGGCGATTATGGTGATGATGGTGATGATGATGAGACAGGCTGGAGTGCTTCGATCTGGTGCCGCAGCGCAAGGCTTTGTCCGTGCCCTAAACAGCAGCCAACTGTCGGCGCCCGCGCCCAAGAACTGACCTCTGGCGCAGCTTCGTTAGAACATGCATTCGCCAGAGCCCGAGTGCACGCACATGCTAAGCCGTTAAGCGGAACGCAGGCCACACCAACCTTCGGGAGGTGACCACCGACGCCACTGCAGGGCCTGAGACGGCCAGCAGTCGACGCCAAGAGCCGACCGCGGGGGACAGCAGCAGCCGAAGCGGCGGACGATGCAATATTTCACTGACCGTGTTCGCTTGATGGCTTCATTCTGGGCCAGAGGTATCCTGCTCCCGGCGAGGTTGCCGTGGCGTTGGATGGGCAGGTGCTCGCTTGCAGTACTGGTGTGGCCAGCCTGAAGGCTGTCCTCGTTGAGCAGTCGTTCTCGCCCGAATTGGGCCATGGATATGGACAGGCACAGTTTTAAGACGGGCGTGTCCCTCTACAGGAGGACACTGCGAAAATAGTCAAAACATAGTCTGGGGGCGATGCTTCGATGTTTGGACGATTTTTTGAACATCTTTTGGATGTCTTTGGTTTTTGTCCAGGATCCGCCTGTACAGTTGGGGCCATGAAGAAGGAACCCTTTTCGTTGGGGAGGGGCTCCGTGTTCCTTAATTGTTTCGCAGCTTGCCTTGGATTTTCTTCAGGTTTTCGATATGACATCGAAGCTCAACTTATGGAAAATAGGGGCCTCGTTCCTTATTTAGGGTTCCTTAGGTCAACGCCCCGACTGTAGGATGACATGCCCCACCCGAGCACCCTGGAGGCGGCCGTG
>CAUYUJ010011758.1:0-47500 GCA_963575745.1 Prorocentrum cordatum
TCGCCACTTTCGAGGGCTCCTGGGGGGTGCCAGCACAAGAGGGGCCACACGCAGACCCAAACGGGACCTCGCCATCCCTATGGGGCCACGAAGTGTGAAACTGTCGCCACTTTCGAAAGCTGCTGGGGGAGCCCGCACAGTGGGGCCACACGCAGACCCAACTGGGACCTCGCCATATCTGGGGAGCTGCGAAGTGTGAAGCTGCCGCCAATTTCGGGGGTTGCTTGGGGAGCCCGCGCAATTGGGTCCCACGCAGACCCGAGTGGGACCTCGCTATCCACGTTCGGGGGCCGCCGGGGGGGCAGCACAGTGGGGCCCCACGCAGATCCCAAAAAGACCTCGCTATGATTTCGCTGCTTCTGCCGAAGCGATTGTTCTTCCACCCCGATGTCTTCAGGTCCTTGTGCTTCTCCTTTCCACTACAATGTCTCCTTACCTTTTGTACCTCTGTTCTACGAATCGGCCACGCAACCTTCGCACGACATAAGTATCCGTCGTGAGCCGTCTCTTGCATTGTTGCTGTCCCATTATTGTCGGCACACGTCATATCACCCCTTGGTGCCGATGGGTCGGGTGCGTCGCAAGGTATTTTCCCAACTCCCCCTTGGCTGGGTTCTTGTTTTGCCCCACATCCTAGATGGGGTTCTTGATGTCTGGACACCCCGCGCAACCCTCCTCCTCCTCCTCCTGACCCCATCTCCTCTTCACACACTCACAACCCATCACCATCGTCATCACCATCGTCGTCATTATCGTCATCATCATCACTACCACCATCATGTGCCAGCCCACTACATCTTCACTCATCAACATCCGCTCATTCGCATTCTCCCATTCATTCACGTACTCCCATCCCTCAGCCACCATCATGTCATGATCCCATCGTGATCGTCGGGGATCAACGTCATCGTCGCCACCATCACCCGCGCACACCACAATCGTCATCACAATCACCATCCCATCATGACCATCGACCAAGAGAAGCCTCGTCGGTGAGTGAATGGCGAAGGAGTCTCAAGCGGGAGCCCCCTCCCTGTGGGGCCCGCGACTCATGTTGGCAATCCGAACGGGTCATCGGATCCTTGTAAGTGTCGTCTGACTTGAGCATTTCTGGCATGGGTATGGAGGAAGTCTCGAGCGGCAATTTCGTCCGTGAGTGAATTGTGAAGCAGCCTAAGGCGGGAGCCCTCTCCCTATGGAGTCCGCACTTCACGTTGGCAGTCCGAGCGGGTCATCGGAATCCTGTTACGGTCGTCACTGTTTCGGCTCCTTTTCTACTGAATGGAGGAAGTCTCAGGCGGGAGTTTCGTGTGTGACTGGATCGCGGGGACGTCTCAAGCGGGAGCCCCCTCCCCATGAGGCCCGCATTTACCGTTGGTAATATGAGCGGGCCATCGGGACCCTTTAACGGTCGTCACCTTTTGCGCTTTTCTTGTGTGCCTATCGAGGAAGTCTACAACGGAGCTTCGTTTGTGAATGAATTGTGAAGAAGTCTCAGGCGGGAGCCCCCTCCCTATGGGGTCCACAGCTCATGTTGGTAATCCGAGCAGGTCGTCGGAACCCTGTAACTGTCGTCACTTGTTCGGTTCCTCTCGACTGAATACCGAGGAGTCTTAGGCGGGAGTTTCGTCTGTGAGTGAATTGTGAGGAAGTCTTCGGCGGGAGCCCCCCCCCCCCCCCTATGGGGTCCACACTTCATGTTGGTAATCCGAGCGGGCCATCGGAACCTTGTAACTGTCGTCACTGTCTCGGCTCCTCGGGAATGACTATGGAATCCAGGGCTGAGGTGCAGCAGCTCGCGGTAGAGCCGAACTTCGTGTTGCCTCCTTCTTGAGCGCGAGCGCGACTAACTCAATGCCTGCGGGATTATCCCAACAACTTACTCTCGCTCCCCAGCAATTCGCGGGGTTATCCCAACGGCCGTTACCCCGACGGCGTCGCGATTTACCAATCGGAGAACCCTCCCCTACTGGGCGCGGCTGCGAGGGCCCCGAGGAAGATCGGCATGCGCCCCCCTGCTAGGAAAAAGGAAAGGTAGTTGGGATGGAGATGAGGGGGGGGAGAAGGAGGAGGTGGAGGAGGAAGAGGAAGAGGAGGATGAGGAAAATAACAAAAATGAAGAGGATAAATTGAACAAGGAGGGCGAGCAGGAGGAGGAGGAGACGGAGGATGAGGAGGAGGCGCAACAGAGGGCGAGGCGGAGGGTTCGGCCAAGGCGAAAAGGAAAGAACGAAGGGCAATCTAAATAGATTATCGTGCGGGGTCCTACCGTCGGAATAATGAATAGAGCAGAGGGGTGCCAACTCCCGTCTCCTTCTCCTCGCCCCCCCCCCCACCCTCATCTTGGCTCTCTCCTCTTGCATACCTCTTGTGGGCCGCGAAACGTGAAACTGTCGCCGATTTCAAAGGTTGCTGGGGGAGCCCACACAGTGGGGCCACACGCAAGCCCAACGGGGACCTCGCCATCACTGGGGGGCCGCGAAGTGCGAAACTGTCGCTACTTTCGAAAGCTCCGGGAGGGGCCAGCACAGTGGGGCCACACGCAAACCAAAGCGGACCTCGCCATCCCTGGGGGGCTGCGAAGTGCGAAACTGTCGCCAATTTTAAAGGTTGCTCGGGGAGCCCGCACAGTGGGGCCACAAGCAGACCCAACCGGGACCTCGCCATCCCTGGGGGTCTGCGAAGTGTGAAACTGCCGCCACTTTCGAGGGCTCCTGGGGGAGCCAGCACACAGGGGCCACACGCAGACCCAACCGGGACCTCGCCATCCCTGGGGGGCCGCGAAGTGTGAAACTGCCGCCACTTTCGACGGCTGCTGGGGGAGCCCGTGCAGTGGGGCCCCACGCAGGACCAACCGGGACCTCGCCATCCCCTGGGGTCTGCGAAATGCGAAACTGTTGCCACTTTTGAGGGCTGCTGGGGGAGCTTGTACAATGGGGCCACACTCAAATCGAAACGGGACCTCGCCATCCATGGCGGGCCGCGAAGTGTGAAACTGTCACCATTTTCGAAGGCTGGCGGGGGGACCAGGCGACCTCGCCACCCCTGGGTGGGGGCTGCGAAGTGTGAAACTGTAGCTGCTTTTGAAGGATGCTGGGGGGGAGCAACACGGTGGGGTTTCACGCAGACCTTGGGGGCCTCGCCAACCCGGGGGGGCCGCGAAGTGTGAAACTGTCGCAGATTTGAAGGCTGCTGGGGTGCGCAACACTGTGGGGTCCCACGCAGATCGGGCGCAGGAGGGGTGGGGGAGGAGGAGAGGGGGGAGGATGAGAAGGAGGCGGCGGACAAGGTGAAGGAGGACGACGACGAGGAGAGGGAGGAGGAGGAGGAGGAGGAGGAGGAGGAGGAGGAGGAGGAGGAGGAGGAGGAGGACGACGAGCAGGTGTTGACTATTCCAGCATGGAAAAACGCGACACTTCATTGTCTGGTTGCGTTTCCGCCTGTGTAACCAAATCTTGCCCATGCTTCATCATCTCGCTGCTTCTGCCAAAGTGACAGTGCTTCCACCCCGATGTCTTCCTTTTACTTCTCCTTCCCAACATAATGCCTCCTAGCCTTGTGTACCTCTGTTCTGCGAGTCGGCTACGCACACTTCCCACAATATAGATATCCGCCGTGCACCGTATCTTGCAGTGTTGCCGTCACAGCATTGTTGGCAGACCTTATACCGTCCCTTGGTGCCGACGGGTTGGGTACGTCACAGGGTAATTCCCATGGCCTTCCTCGTCTCACAGTGCCGCTGACAACTAGCAACGCTGGGACAGTGTCAAAGGGTTGCGGACAATTGCGGGCTCCCCCACACACAGCCAAGAGACCAACCGCAGACACAGCCAGTACCCAACGCTTCGGCTGGGAACCACACGCACAATCTCTGGCAAATGTGGGTACTGACAGCGTTGCATACTACGATTCGTGGCCCATCGGGCCCGCGCTGAGATACATAGCATTTGGTGATCATACGTTTCAGTGCTCGCTCGTGCACCTGCTCATACCAGACCGAACAAGCATGTGTTCGCCTAAGCTCGAGAGAACTATGGCAGATTTTTGCAAGCGGAACGACTGGTGTTGCGAGGCGCAGGCAGGAACCAGCGTAAATTCTGGGAAAACCGCAGAGCACGCCGACTGATCAACTCCGGGGATGATGGCCTTCGACAGGTGGAAACTAGTGCACACAACCCACGAGCACAATGAGCAACACTACGATACATCTAAATATATTAGAACTATCGCGCTCGCTTCGTGCGCGCTCAAGTTCTAGCTAGGCTTGATCAACTAACTCATGTAATATCATGTTGGTCGCTTCTTGCGTCCAGGGACTGTCTTGGAGGCCCTGCGCAAGCCTCGGACTCGAATAGAAGGGGAAGTGCGGAAACGCAGAAATCCTTAATTTCCTTCAGGTACTCACCGATTTGGGGCCCTCAAAGGCTTCCTGGGTTCTTTTTGGAAGGTGAGGGGGGTCTGAATTGTGGTCTGTTGTGCAAGAGTAGACCAGGGGCCAAATTTTTAAAAAGGAATTGTGGGATTTCCAATGTTTCCAATTCCTCGGCGCTGTTCGGCGCTGTTTTTTGTTTGTGCCTCGCGGGTTTTGTCAGCCGGGCCCCTCAAGGATGTGGGATCTTCCGGAACCCCCTGGGGGTTCTGGAGGCCTCCTGGAGGCCTGGAGAGCCGTCGGAAGGGTGTCTCGGGCTGCGCGGGAGCGTAATGGGCCGTTCTTTACGTTCTGGGGGCTCCTTGGGGTCGTCTTGGGCTGTCCTTGGGCGTCTTGAGGGCCCCCCGGGAAATCGGGAGGCGCGGTACCGGCCAGATGCCAGGGGATGTGTGGGATCTCCGAGTGGGAGTCCACTTTGAAAAATGAGATACAAGATCTGGGAATTCGCTTTCTTTTCAAAATCCTCGATCCTCGAGGGTTGGAAACGGGAAAACGTGAGGAGGCGAAAAACATTAGAGAAACCATTGGAAATCAACGATGTATTGCTCTTTTGGCTCTCTCGGGACGGCTCTCGCAGCTCTCTTGGGCTGCTCTTGGAGCCTCGTCGGGGTCTTTTTGGGGCTCTCAGCGATCGGGGGTGTGTTGGGGGCCTCTGGGGGGTCCCGGCGGCCTCTCGGACGTCTCTGGAAGCCTCCTGCTCCCGCTCTTGGGCCCATCTTGGGCTTGTTCTGGAGTGGTCTGGGGCTGTCCTGGGCGCCTCTTCGGCAGTCTTGGAGCCTTCTTGGCCCGTCTTGGGGCCGTCCTGAGGGTCTGTCTTGGGCGGCTCTTCGGCGTGCTTCGAGCGTTGGAAGCTCGAAAACGTGAGAAGGCCAAAAATATAGAAAAAACAAATCAAAATCAACGATGTCGGCCTCTTCGGGCCGTCCCGGGACGCCTCTCGGACCTCTCTTGGGGTCTCTTGGAGGCCACCTGGGAGCCTCGAGAGCCGTCGGACGGCTGACTTGGGCTGCTTGGGAGCGTCTTGGGCCATCCTTTCGCATTCTGGGGGCTCCTGGAAGGCGTCTTGGGCCCTCCTGGAGCACTGTGGAGGCTCCCCGGAAAGGCCGGGGGAGCGGCACCGGGAGCGTCCCCGAGATGTCACGGGGAGGTGTGGGACCTGGGGCCAGGGTGGGGCGGTATGTATTCATATGTTGTATATACACATACATACATACATACATACGTACGTACGTACGTACGTACTTACGTACGTACGTACGTACATACATACATACATACATACAGACAGACAGACAGACAGACAGGTTGTATTTTACGTGTATATATATATATATATATATATATATGCACACATACCTTTTGCGCATATGCGTTCAACCGTATACATATTCATATCCGACCAATTAGTCCCAACATTACGGGTCGTAGATGGAAAGAAGCTCAACACCCTAGGGTCCTAAGCGTGGGGATTGATGGAAAAGTATGTTTGGTAATACGGTCTTGCCTTGGCCAGTCCGGACCGTTACCCTTGACGTTCTACCGTCTTTGCCGGAGCCATCGCCCGCCCGCCCCACTGTCCGCACACTGTGGCCCAGCCCCCACGGTCCACCTGGTGCTGCGACAGAATGGATCAGCGGCCATTCCACGCCAAAAGTACCCGGGCAAAGTACCCTAATGGCAGCAAGGGTGAAGAAGCGGGTCGAGGAGCAGGAGGTTGGCTAGAGGGGATAGGGGTGAGAACACGGCCATATGTACCTTCGCGTATGTCTTGTACGAGAGAACGTGGCCGTCTGGACCAGACATGTAGCCTGCATGGCGGCGAGAACACGATTGCTGAAACAATGTGAAGAAACCGTGGGCGAAACGGCTGTCGGACTGGGAGGTCTAGGGCTCCACGTCCCCCCTGTGGGGCTCTTCTGTGGTCGTCTTTTAAAACTATTACAACCCTCGAGCGAAACGCTATTAGGAAACAATGCGCCAACAGCGGGGAAAAAGCGGCTGGGAACCTCCGTGGCGCACATGCGGATTCAAGAACCTGCCCCCCACACCTCAGGCCTGCAGGCCCTCCCCTTCCCCAAGCGCAGTGTCGGATTCGCGTGACAGCGCAACTGGATGTAGTCTATGACCGCGGCATTCAGGATGAGCATCGGGCAAAACGGATTGTCTGCGATCCTGCCCCAAGGCACCTCTTTGCCACCCGCGAAGAAGGCACGTCGCAGGCTACGTCGGTAGAACTTGTGGCTGTTGCCTCGAAGAAATAAATAGAACGGCAGAATAATCATGGAAGCGATCAGGGAGCCTTGATACATCATGGCCCACGTGTCACTTCTGTAATAAGCATGGTTCCAGGCAAGAAGCTGTATCCTCCGTAGGGTACCGAAGACCCTCCACTGAACGATGCTTCCAAACAGAGCCGAAACCATGATGGGCAACACCAACATCACGATCGTTGCTATCGTGCTCGGGAAGAAAGGTACGAACATCAACGTACCCAGAATCGCAACCATCAAGAGCGTCCAGGTTGCAGGAATGAGCGAATCGCTTAGTGTACGCGCTAAGTCCTCTGCCCCACGGGTAACCCCCTCTGCAATGGTGCTGTTCATGCGCTTCAAATTGTGAACGATACTTGGAAAGATAACAGAACCGTTCCGTTGATGCGAACCGTGCCCCCTCGCAACTTCATAGAATTCAACCTCGTGGTACCGCGACGCCCACGACAGCCATCGCCCGTTCAGGCTGCTGCAATTCTGGCGCACCTTCTCCACGTGCGCGGTGTATGCTGCACAAGCCCCCCTCCCCTTGTGAACATGCATTTCGGTGGCCCACTTCTCAAAGAAGGTCGTAGTGCCTTCGGCATGATGAGGACATGGGGCAGAAGAAGAGGAGTGCGAGGAAAACACATAGTATGAGAAGTAGGAGCAGGAGCAGGAGCAGGAAGGAGGAGGGAAGAAGAGGGATGAGAGTGAGAGGAGGAGGGAAGAGGGAGCAGGGAGCAGGGAGGAGTGAGGGAGGAGAGACGAAATGAGGGAGTGCGGGAGTGAGGATCGAGGAAGGACCGACCATGTGCCTACGATAATCACAAGTACGGCCATCAGGGCAGCTAGCCTCGCAACAGCTGCAGAACAACCGTGCAGCCATAAGTCCCCAATGCTTCCATGCTTGCCAAAACATTTCAGTGCTGTGAGCACGCGAAGCGCAATAGCAACCACAAGCGCCAGAAAGAACAGCTGCAGCGGCAGAGTGCACAGGTCTAGGAGCATGTTCTGGGACATGAGCTCTGGTCCTGCCAGGTCGTCGCCCATCGAGAGCTCCCATTCATGATGACGGGAGCAGAAATACTCGCGCATGTTCTTCCCAAAGAAGATCTCAACGATCTCCACAAACGGGATGACGTAGAGCGATAGGAAGGTGAAGATCCTTATGAGGCTCTGTAGCTTCAAATTAATAACCAAAGTTTCTTTGATACTCTGTCGTCGCTGCCGGGCCGACTTTGATATGGCTAGAGAGCGGAGCTGATTAACACCACAAGGGGCCCAAAGCCCGTGACGTCGGCGCCATGCAGAACCGCACCAAACGCTTGAACACTTATCAATGTCCGCTGTCGCTTCTGACGATGGCCCCGCCTGCTTCCCTTCGCAATGGCAAGATGTTGAAGGTCTGCCACCCCCGAGGTTGTCCCCAGAGGTTCCCAGAGGTCCTCGAACCCCCACAAAGGACCAAGGCCGCCGTCATCCTCCCTCCTCCTCCTCCTCCTCCTCCTCCTTCTTCTCCTCCTCCTCATCCTCCCAATCCTCATCCTCATCCTCCTCCACATCCTTCTCCTCCACCTCCTTCTCCTCCACCTCCTTCTCCTCCACCTCCTTCTCCTCCTCATCATCATCCTCATCCTTCTCCTCTTCGTCCTTCTTCTCCTCCTCCCCCTTCCCTCTTCCCTAGGACCCTAGGAGGACGAGGAGGAGGAGAGTGTGGTCTGGGGAGGTCTGGCTCCCAAGGGCCAGCGCCCGACCTGTTTCCGCTCATGATCGGTCCCCGCCCTGGTCCTGGCCAATGCTCCAAGCTGCGTCCAGGAGGCCAGCTTAACCGCAATAAACCTTCGAAGCGACCTCGACGACGACGACGACGACGACGACGACGACGACGACGCGACGTCGTCGTCGTCGCCATCGCCATCGCCGCCATCAGGGAGTCAGAAGTCGTCCCTTAGACCCATCATGGGGTGTGTTCTGGCCAGAATTTCGAGGCGGGCCCTGCCGTGATGACGAGGAGCCTCCCGTAGGCCAAAAAGAGGCCCCATCTCGCCTCCTCCGTCGTCCTCGCCCTCCCTGGTTTTCGCCCCGCTCTCCCCGTCGTCACCTCGGCCTCGTCCCTGTCCTCGTCCTCTGTCTCGCCTGCCCTTGGGATACCAAAAGGTACCGACACCGCAACTCCCTGGGCCTCTCCGGGTGTGCGTTCGGTTCAGAATGTCGAAGAGAATCCGGCCGTGGCGACGAAGGCTCTACAGGACGTTCAGCGATGTCGGCATCTGTTCCTGCTCGGACTTCCTCGTCACTCGGCGGCGAGCGAGGGGGGGAGTGCGAAGGAGGAGGCCTTCTCAGAAGGCGGCGGGAATTCTCAGAAGCCTTCGCCCCTTCTGATAAGTTTGTTTTGCCTTCGGGGAAGGCTTGGGAAACTTCTCAGAAGGCTAGGGGACTTCCGAGCCTTCTGAGAAGGATCGCCCCTTCCGAGGCTGGGCTAACGGCGATGTTGATTAACGGTGATGTTGGGAACCAACGTGCATTGAGCAGGGACCGCCCTTCCCGGCATTCCTACAGTCATACTGCGAAGTGTTCTTTAGAACCTAAAAATGTTCTAATAACAAGAACAATGTTCTTAGAGCACAAACCCGATGTGTTAAAATAAGACAGTCCCAGCCAGAAATGTTCTAATAATATTTCGTGGGAACCACAAAAGGTTCTTCGAACATGGTTTGGTAGGGCTATAGGCGAGCAAGAACGCTTCGCCACTGCTTGAGTGTAGGACATCACGAACCACACTTTCCCACATTTCCAATCTGCGAATGGATCGAGCGAACACGACGCAGTGGACTGCAGGAAGGCGCGAGGCACGCGTTCCCGCACTGCCGGAACCTACATCGCCGTTAGGGCCCGGGGCCCGGCGAGGGCCCCGCGAGGGCCGCCCGAGGCCGAAAATGGCCAAACACCTCCGTCCTGTTTTTTTAACGACGCGGCCATGCCGGGGGTCGCCGCCGCCGCCGCCGCCGTCCTCACGAGCAGCGACCACGCCAGCGCGCCGAGCAGTATGGGGACGTCGAAGGCCCGCGGCAGGCAGCCGGAGCCCTCGGCCGGCCGCGCCCACGGGTCCTGCGCCGGGGAGGAGGAGGACAAGAGGGAGGAGGAGGAGGAGGAGGAGGAGGAGGAGGAGGCGGAGGAGGAGGAGGAGGAGGATGAGGAGAGGGAGGAGAAGAGGGAGGCGCAGAGAGTGGGAGGTGCCCCCGAGTTTAGAGAACCAATGAGCGGGAGGCGGGGGAGGACGAGGACCGAGGTTCGAGGACGTCTCGGGGACCGTTCTGGTCGTCTCAGGGCGCCCTCGTCGCCACGGCCAGATCCGCCTCGAGAACCGGCCACGACACGTCCCAGGGCAGGTCAAGACAAGGAGGAGAGGGAGGAGAGGGAGGGGAGGGAGGGGAGGGAGGAGAGTGCGATGGGAGAGAAAGAGGTTGAACAGAGAGGAACAGGCGAAGCACGAGGAAGAGAATAATGAAATAGAGGTCGAGGAGGAGGAGGAGGGCAAGGTCAACGAGAACGAAGAAGAGGAGCAGCAGCAACAGCTGATGCAGAAAGAGGAGAAGGAGGGGAATGATGTGGAGGAAGAGGATCCCGACGACGACAATGACAAAGAGGACGAATACAACGACGAAGTCGAGAGGAAGAACGCTGCGGAGGCCAGGAAGGACGAGAACGACGGAGGAGACGAGAGGAGGTCGAGGAAGGGAGGAGGCTCCTTGCCGAGGTCCCTGGCGATGAAGCCGTGGTAAGCCAGCCACTCTCATTGCCACGGGGGGGGGGGGGAGAGGGGACAGAAACGGACCCCCTCCTCCCCTTTCTCTGCCCATCCCCCTTCTCCCCGTTCTCCTCTTCCTCTTCCTGCTCCCTGATCCTTCTTTCTCATGAATAACTCCGCCTTGTCGCACCACCAGTCGTGTCCGCCGTCAGGGCCAGGCGCTTCGCGAGAGACGCCCTTAGAACTTACGGCCCTGAAGCTAAGACAACCCCAACGATTACAAGGATGGAGGGCCGGTGCTTTCCAAAGTGCGGCTCTCGCTACAGCGCCACGCGCATGCGTTGTACAAGCTCCAACAGCTACGCGGGTGGAGGGCAAGTCGACTTCAAATTGCAGGCCATAGCGCCGCGCACATCAGTCTTGAGAGTTTCCAACAACTACGAAGGTGGAGGCCGATCCGTTTTCCAAATGTGGCTCTCGCATCAGCGCCGAGCACACTCGTGAAAAAACCGATCAGGAAAACAGATGGAGCGAGGTGGTGTTCGAAACTCGGCTCTCGCATCATCGCCGCGCACATCCGCTTTAAAACGTTTCCAACAGCTACAATGGAGGCAAGCTCGGTTTCAGAATGCTGCTACCGCGTGAGCTGTCCTGATAACTCTATGATTATGTCGGGCGTGTCCTCCTACAGGCGGGCTCTGCACGACAAATACAGACACATGCAAACATAAGCAAGACAAATACTAAAGAATCGTCCCGAAACTAATGTTCGACCATGTTTGAATATTCTTCCTGTAGAGGGGCATGCCCGACTTAACTCCTGACTGCGCTCGCTGGAGAGATTTCCACGGCAGCAGGAGGAGGAGGAGAAGGATTGGCGACATCGTGAGCTTGCGCGCAGACCTTGCACGGACGGAGGGCAGGCTCCTTGGCAGAACGGGGCCGTCGCTGGCCGCGTCCGTGGACGCGCTCATCCTACGTTTAGGACGGGCATGGCCCCCTACAAGGGGGGTTGGGGCACAAACTTATACATAGTCAAACAATATTCCAACATATCCAAAAAAATACAGGAAACAACGTCCCCAGGCATTTTTTCCCCCAAAAACTATATCTTGAATGTTCCTCCTGTGGAGGGGCAGGCCCGACTTAATCCTACGTCTTTGCGTTGTTGCTGCACAGACGGGAGATGGAGCCTTGACAAACCGAGCTCTCGCCCGAGTGGCAGGCCCACTGGACGCTCGTCACGCATGGGGGGGAGCGCTCCCCGCAGTGGAGATCCACACGTGCACGGACTGATGGGTCGGGGACCTGGGACGGGAGGGTGCAGATTGCAGCACCGCGGATGCATCCTGGGCTTGCTCTGGTCATCCTCATCATCCTCCTCGTCTTCCCTCGTGCCGTCTCCCTCCAACACCTCCTCCTCCTCCTCCTCCTCCTCCTCCTCCTCCTCCTCCAGCACCTCCTCCTCCTCCTCCTCCTCCTTCTCCTCCTCCTCCTCCTCCTCCTCCTTCTCCTCTGGCCGTCAGGCCAGGGTATTTTTAAAGTCCCTGCCACCGCGGCCAAGCGGTGCAGCCTGGGCGCCGTGTGGCACCTCCTGTATGAGGTGCACTGCCGATGATGATGATGCGGAGGCAGGTGCCCGCGGCTCACAGCGTCCAACCACGTTGGTTGGAATGCTAATTGCCGCGGGCAAATTGCTGGCCGTGTCATGATGAGGTTCTGGCGCTGGGTACCGCTCCGTGTTGTCTTACGGGGTAGGCCCAGCACTTGACCAACCCCGCCCCTGGTGGGGCCTCCTCCTGCCCCGCTTTTTGGCCGGGGGGGAAGGGGCCAGGGGGCGACCTCACCCTGCGGGGTGCGGTCGCTGGTCCAATGCTGCGGTCCTGCCCGTTGCTTCCTATTTGTTGGTTTCCCCCCTAAGGCACGAGGTTTCGGCGCTATTGAGGGTTAGCCAATAATAGGAGGCCGGAGGACGGATTCAGCTTGTGCCTGCTTCCTCTTTGTACACGTGTGCCCCTGATTTGGCCGGTTTGGCCGATTTGGCCGATTGGCCGATTTGTTCTGCCTTCTGGGCCGTCAACATCCTCCTTCTCCTCCTCCTCCAACACCTCCTCCTCCCCTCCCGAGCCCTCCTCCTCCTCCGTAGCCATGCTGGCTCAGGCAGGTCGGGCAGGTCGGGCGGCCCACGCTCGGCGGCGTGCGCCCAGCTGCGCGCGGAAGCGGCCCGTGGCGGACCTCGAGCCCGACGGCAAGCGGCGCTGGGCTGCGGCGTCGGCGCGCACGCTGGCCGGGCGCGCCGACGCGAATGGCGCGCCGCTGTCGGGCGAGTCGCGGGCGCCTGCCATCAGCACGAGAGCTGACGTTCTGGAGGGGCTGCCGGGGGCCCCTTGGGCCCCAGGCGATGCGCTGGGCGGCCATGAGGCCTCGACCGTAGCTCACTGGCCTGGACGAGCTCGCGGCGCTGGCCGAGGACCTCGGCACCTCGGGCAACTGGGCTCGACACCGTGTACCGCCTGGCCTGGCGCCGCTCCCCACGGCCCCCTCTGGGATCACGGCGGTGGAGATCGAAGAGTTCCGCGCTCGCCTTCGCTCGCCCGAGTTCGTCGTCGCCCCCCGCCCCATCGCTGGTGGAGGAGTTGCGCTTGGTCGCAGTGCGAGTGCGGGGATGACTCGGAGTCGCAGGAGCCGAAGCCGCAGGATCAACCTGGCGGACCCGCGCTGGCCAGCGCTGGCGTGGGCATGGGGGAGGCGGAGGTGGCGTCCGAGGGCGTGGAGGGCGTCGCCTCCAGCTGCCCGACTACCAGGAGGAGCGTGGCGCTGGGCAGGAGTTCGGGGACCGCCAGGTGCGCCCCGACGAGAAGGCGGCCGTTGCCAAGCACGACCCCCAGGGGCGAGGGCATCGGCCTGCTGGAGTAAGTGATGGATGTGCCCGCTGGTGGCATCGGGTCTGGCCCCGCTGGCGAGAGCTTGAGGATCGTGGAGGAACAACGCATGTTCGACGACGCAGATGTTGGAGCTGATCCGCGACGAGATGGTTCAAGCGTGCGTCCCGATCGCACAGTATTGTGCGGTATATGCCCCCTGCCTGCTGAAGCATGGTGCGGTCGTGGAAGCGACGCCGGGTTTCTGGAGCAAGATGGGCAGCCGTGTGAAGTGTACGGCACGGCTATGGATGCTGAGAAGGGCCTCGAAGTGCACGAGGCGGCCATCACCGACTGCATGGTACACGCGTGTGTGCCGATCGCACGATCCCGTGCGGTGCATGCCTCTTGGATGGGATTATAAGATAAACAAAACGCCATAAATATAGGCTGTTGGCGCTCCTCGCGGATTTCTCGGATCTGCGCTGGACCCCCCTTACCTGGCGCGCGGAGCGCGCCAGGATCGCCGCCGGAGGGGGCCCAGCACGGATCCAAGAGGTCCGCGCGGAGCGCCAAGTTTGTGTACGGCGTTTTGTTCTCCTTCGATTTTGGGTATGGGATGATGGTGGAAGGCGCCGCCGTGCTAGGCGTGTTCGGGCACGCCCTGGGTGGCACCCTTTGCGTGCTGTCAGCTCAGCTGCCCCGATACGCAACACGCAGCACGCAGCGTATTGATACGCGACGCAACATGTCGACGGAAAACGTGGATCCGACGCGATGCGTTCGCCAAAACGTGGGCCAATACATGGGGCCGACACGGAACGTATTGACACGGACGTTTTGAGCACGGCACGTGTTGCGTTTCACAACGGGCGCATCGCGACAGTTAAGGCTGTCAGGTGTCGCGGGCTGCCGGGCGCCAGGTGTGCCCTTTGGTGCCTGGTGGGGCTCGCTCCCGCGGGCATGGCGCGCGCGCGGTCTGCGCAGGATGGATGGCTCCTCGTCGTGAAGCTGCTGGGCGAGTCCTTTGTTCTGGTCGGGGGGGGAGTATCCCTCCCCCCCCCATCCCCCTTCCTTGGAAGCTGCATCGTGGCCTTGCACTGTACTCGCTGAATCATCCGCATCCTCCTATCCTCCTCTTCCTCCTCCTCGTCCTGACGTTCCACCCCCTCCTCCTCCTCCTCCTCCTCCTCGTCCTCCTCCTCCTCCTCCTCCTCCTCTTCCTTCACCTCCTCCCGCCTTCCCTCCCTCCCTCCCTCCCGCCCTCCCTCCCTCCTCCTCCTCCTCTCCTCCCCGCCGCCGCCATCCCTCCCTCCCTCCCTCCCTCCCTCCCTCCCCTTTCTTCTCATAGATCACTTCTCCCTGTCGCACCCCCAGACGCGTTGATATGGCGGACACAGGGTGTGTCGCCTAAGACTTCCTCACCATTCATGATCCTGTGCGTAACTTGGGATGCGTCACGCTTCAAGGAAGGAGGGCGGGTGGTTTTCAAGACGTGGCTCTCGCTTTGGTGCCGCGCACGCTTGTCTCAAAAGCTGGCAAGCAGCTTCAAGGATGGAGGGCGGGCCGTTTCAAGTGCGGCTCTCGCTTCAGTGCCGCCTGGTCGCAACAATCACATTGATTCGCACCTGGTCTTGACGTCCCACGTTGGTGTGGTTTAGTGCCGCCTGGACGCAAGGGTCATGCCGATCCGCGGCGTTGAAAGCCCAGGAATGGTGCACTGGCACGACTGAAGATTCTCAGGCGGTTGGAACAATTGTCGTTCAACAGGGCACTTCCCGGAATGGAGAAACCGTGCTGGGATCTAGAAGGAGGGCACTTGGAGGGGGTGCAACAGCGTCAAGTGAAACAAGTGCCGTTCAACAGGGCACTTCCCGCAATGGAAAAACCGTGCTGCGATCTATGAAGGATGAAGAGGGAAATCGGAGGGGGTGCAACATCGCTGATGAATCCCCCTCCTCCTCCTCCGCCTCCTCCTCCTCCTACTGCCCCCCCCCGTGACCTCATCCCTGCCCCCTGGGCCAGAGAGCACGATCTCGCATGGGAATGCCTGCTCCCGAGACTCCTTGTAGGCCCTCCTGGTCTGGCCCCGTCTGTCTGGTGCCCTCGGCTGGGGACGGACCAGATCGCCCGCAGAATCGCACGGATCGGGTCGAACCCCGTCTGAGGGGAAGGGGGGGAGAGGAGAGGAGGAGGAGGAGGAGGAAGAGGAGGGAAGAGGGAGAACAAGGTTGGAGTCAGAGGAGCGAATCTATATGTGCGTATATGTGTATATTTATATAGAATTATGGAGCTGTACATCTGTTTTAGATGTATATACATAGTTCGGTCTATAATACATGTGTAAATACATACCTAAATAGTCATCTCGATCGATGAATCTACATCTACACACACAGTTAATGTATATATACACGCATACATATGAGTACATATGTGAGTGTATCTATATGCGTGCGTGTGTATCCACCATAGTGCCTCCTGGCACGCTGAGGCGTCACAAATGCCAAGTGCTGCCCTGCAGGGCTTCTGTAGTCTTCAAGGCCCCCGCTCTCATCGCACCCAGTCGTGTGCACCACCCCTAGTCTCGAGGCCACAACCCCTGGCAGAATGCGACAGATTCGAGGCCCGGATGCCTCCAAGACGACCCAGTGACATTGTTTCAGGACGAGCCACGTTGGCCTCGAGACGGCCCAAGATGGCTTCAAGACGGCCAACGAGGCCGCTGAGGCGTCCCAAGACAGCCCTAGACTGCCCAAAAGAGCCCCAAGACGGCCCCAAGAAGGGCCCAAGAGTGGGAACACGAACCACGAGTTCGAGCCTTCTGCCCCAAGAGGCACCCAGCAGCTTTCCTTGCCTTCTGGAGTAGCTGCCACCCAGAATGTTGAGCTGGCACGATGGCGGAATTGCCAGAGGCAGCTGGGTACACATATAGATATACACACATACATACATATAGATAGATATGTGTATATGTGTGTATATCCGTACATATGTACACACATGCATCCATGGCTGCTCTCACTCCAACCACCGTTTCCCCGACTGCATCCAAGCGAGCATGCGTGAGGATCAAGGAGGCTCAATAATCGATGCTTTCGAAAGCGGACCGCCCTTTCTTTCTTGGGCTCCGCAAAACTCTGGACCGCAGCTGTGGGGATGGGTGCACAAGCAGGAAAGATAGATTTCCACTGCGTGGTGTTGGCGCGCCTCCCCCCCAGACGGCTCCGTGAGGCTGCGGGCTGCACAACCCCCCGTGAAGACGAGGGCTGCCCGCCGACCGCGGCGATGAAGGGGAGGTTGCGCAGCACGCGGGAGATGGCCCTGGCCACCACGGACCTTTGCCGCCCGCCGCCTGCTGTCCCGCTGTCCCCCCCCCCCTCCTTTGTGTACAGTGTACACTCGGCCTTGATTGGACAGGACGCGCGAGAGGACACATGACCCTTCCGAGGGCCACATCGCCATGGGAGTGTAAGAAGGCACGTGTCGCGAGGCACAGGACACAAGGGTACCCTTGAGCCGGCAGGGTCGACCTACTAGACCGGGCCGACTGTAGGGCTAGAGCCCCCCAGGTGGTCCCCTGCTCGGCGGCGCCTCCGAGCAGCCCAGGGCGCTTTCAGCACCCCGGCGCCGCCTGCGGCGGCGCCCCTGGGGCACCCCCTGCTTGAGGTGCCGAGAACGCTCCGACTGCTCGGGGGCCTGTTGAGGCCAGCCCAGGCTGCCTGTGCGCAGCCCGAAAGCCTTACCACCTCTCCTCCTTATGAGCCCCCTGACGACTTGACACAGACAAGGCAGGAATATGTGGTAGCTCTTCCGCGCTCGAGCGCCGTTCTCACGCTCTCAGGATCCGCCCAAAGGAAGGGAGCCCGCGGGATGGATCGGGAGCCCCAGAACCCACGCACTGAAAAGCTCACGACGCCGGAGGCGTGAGCCCTCCTCCCTCCCCACCGTTTCTCTCCTCGACCCCCACCTCAACAACTTTCTCCTCCTCCCAGCCCTCCGACGCCCCGCCCTCCTGCTCCCGTGGCGGCCCCCTTGTGGCCCGCTGGCGGTCCTCGCGGCCCCCTCGTGACCCCCTCTGATGGTTCCCTGGTGGTCCTCCAGTCCCTGCACCGACCACGTGCCACCCTGTGTGGGACTGTGCCCCTATGGAGTTCCTTGTTCCCCAGGCAGCGCCCCCCCCCCCCCCACACACACCTCATCCCGACGCCCTTCCTCCTCTTCCTCCTGATCCTCCTCCTCCTCCTCCTCATCCCTCTCCTCCTCCTCATCCTCCTGCTCCTCCTCCTCCTCCTCCACCTCCTCCTCCTTCTCCTCCTCCTCCTCCTCCTCCGCCTCCTCCTCCTACTCCTCCTCCTACCCCTACCCCGTAGCCATCCTGGCTCAAGACGTCTGCACCTTGGGGGCTCCGCGCCTCCGTTCCTGCAGGGATACGGTTAGTCCGCGGCAGTCGTCCAACCTTCTCTGGGTCGCCGCGGCGCTCGAGGGATCAGCAGCCCCAGCGAGAGTCCTCGGGTGATCGTGTGGTTTGCACCAGGGAGAACATGGCGAAGGACGTGGGGCCCCACAAGTGGCACCGCACGACTCGCGTGCGCCCCAGGACCAGCAAACCCGTTCTCAACTTGGCCGAGAACAGGACATGTTTTCCTGCGACATCGCGAAGTCGGCCTGCTTTGGTGGGCATGTCACGCCTGCTGTCCCTTCCAAGCGTGCGCCCTGGGTCATGCAGTCGACACGGACTCAAGGGCCGCCTGGCAGCGCGGATGGGCAGATGGCCAAGTTCCAGGCGCAGATCAAGCGTCTGGAGCGCGAGCTCGAGAAAGCGAAGCTTCAGCAGTCACCAGCTGGGCGTTCCTCCACGGCGTGCCAGGATGACGATGGCGAGTGCGAACTGGCCCCAGGCAGGGACCGCATCGCGGCCACTGATAAGAAGCTCGGCACCATCGCCTCCTTGGCGGGTGGGATCTGGAGCAGCATCAAGGCCGACCTTCGCGCCGAGCGGCAGGCGCTCGAGCAGCACCTTCTCGATTCTCCCCCGTGGCATCACGGCGACGGCCGCTCCTGCAGAGAGTGGGCGAGGCTGAGCAGAAGCTCCCCAAGCCCAAGATGCACGAGAACGCTTGCCGCAATCGCGTGGTCGACGCGGAGAAGGCGCTCCAGGAAGCGGACGCCCGTGTCTCGGAGCAGGAGCAGCTCCTGGCGCGGCTGAATACGCAGCGGGCGGCCCTGGCGTCTCAGGGGGCGGCGCTCGCCGCGCCGTCGTCGGGTGCATCCACGGAGGCTACCGTCTTGCAGCTGGGCTCGGACATGGCGCGGCTGCTGCTGGAGCAAGGCCTGGACGAGCTCGGCGTCCAGGTGCCCGACCTATGGGGCTTTGCGATCACGCTGTGCGAACAGATTCCGCAGTGCTCGCAGCAGGCGCTGGCGCGGCTCGAGGCACCTGTCAGCCGAGCGACGTTGAGAGGCGCAACCTCGGTGGTCGAGGCCACGCCCTCTGCTGCGCCTGAGGCCCCAGAGCCTGACGTGGCGCAGATGCGCTCCGAGATCGCCGCAGGGGGAGTGTCCCCACTAGCTGACGACGAAGAAGCGCGCGCGTAGAAGCTCCAGCTCGCATTCGGCAGACGAAGCGGTGGGCATGCTTCGTCGGCCTTCTCCCCTTGCTAAAGTGAAATGATGGATGGCTCATCTGTCCCATAATGTCCTTCTCTTACATCACTGTGAGCGACTGGCAGCGCCTGGATTTGCCCACTGAGCATCTTTGTGCCGGGCCGTTTGGCATGCGTCTACCACCGCCTGGGTTCAATGGTCATGCTCGGCTTGATCCTGGACGAGCTCGGGCTGCGTTGGAAGGCGACTCTGTAGATTGGTCTGCGCGCTGGGTTTGGAATGTCAGTTGGGGCGGCAGGTGGCTGCCGACTCCTAATCAGACTGGTGCGAGGCGTGGCGCGCGACTGTGCTCAACTTGGATGATCAGCGTGAGCTTAGCGCGGCTTCCCTTCTGCGGCGTGGGCCTGCAGGGGGGCTGTGGCCGAGGCGGTGTCGGAGGCGCGCCGCGCTGCTCGGCGTCGAGGAGCTCTCCGTCGCTAGAATTTTCACCACGTACTTGCGGTTTCTAAACCCAAGGCGCACGGAATGAGGTCGTCAACCATCATTGGCCCGAGCTAGACTACCTGATCGATCTGTTTCGAGCGTGGTTTGACAGTGTTCGGGCTCATGCTCCTCGAGGTGGGCAGCCATTCTATCTGGTGGATGGACTGGGGGCGGGCAGTATGAAGGCTGCAGCGTCATCGTTGGTGGCGTCGTCTGCTTCTACGTCGACCCCGACTGCCTCTGCACTCACCCCCCCTCCCGTCGGGCCCGTGCGGGAAGAGCCTACCTGGTTGCGTCGAGCTGCGGGCGCTCATCCCATCGTCAGGTCGCCACTGGCAACGGTGGCGCGCGGCAGGGCGCTCGCGCCATCATGGAATTGAATGTCGCGGCTGGGCGTAGTTTCGTCGTGGCAATCGCTCAGGAGACGAGGCCCCCCGACGCTGAGGCAGCTGGCGGTGCCAGGCAGTGGTGCTGAGGACGAAAACTCCTCCTCGCCCTTGGCCCTCCGAGGGGCGGGCCGGTAAAGGGCGCCTAGCTGTCGGGAAGGGGGTTAGGGCTCTGCGTTGGCACGCACATTGGCGTCCTTGGCGGCATCCCGATACCCTCGGAACGGTCGCGCCGCATCGTGGCCAGGAAGATCCCCACCTTGGAGAAGGGCCCGTGGTCCTCGCCACCTCGCTCGGCATGGTCACATCGGTTGGCTTGACGGGCGACAGCCTGGAGTTGCTCTCTGAGGGGGCATCTACTGCTGGCAGTACCCTGCGCTGGCCATCATCGGCCCCGACTGGAATGCGGATGCTCATATCATACATCCCTGCGCCCCGCGACTGGCACCAAGTGGAGGGCATCATTGTCAACCCTGGCGCCCCGACCTGCGGGGGCAACGAGTACGACTCTTTCGTCGCGCCGCGCACTCTGGCACACCATGTTGCTGCCCCTTCAGGCCCTCGAAGGCGCGCCATCTGGCACACATGACCGAGTGCGCTGCGCCTTGGAGCGGGCACTGTCTGGATTGAGGATCCCCGCCAGGCTTTCTCAGTGGCCAAAGAAGGACCCCGACTCCGAGGACTCTGTGAGGCCGCGTAGGGCAGTCCACTGATGAAGGGCGGTTAGAACAGGCGGGGCTGTTCGAGCCCTCGGATTGCCTGCAGAAGTCAAGCGCCAGGTGGCTCGACCCTGCAGAGCGCTCCCTTGATTCGCGCGTAGCTGGTCAATGCGCAGGATGCCCATCACTATCGTGGACGGGGGCTGGGCATACGCATGATCGAAAGGCCCCGCTTGGAGGTGCATGAGGGCAAGCGGCGATTCCACGCATCTGCTGGCACTGCGGCCCGGCGGAATCTCCTCCACGTCTGGAAGGCCAGGCCGCGCTGGGGCCAGGCGGGCCGCGGGTCCCGCGGCAAGCGGCAGGCCATGCGAGCACGCCTGTACTTGCAAGCCAAGTCCCCAGTCCTTCCTCCTCCTCCTCCTCCTCCTCCTCCTCCTCCACCTCCTGCTCCTCCTCTTCCTCCTCCTGCTCCTCCTCAGTCCTTCCTGAGTCGATCTCTGGCGCCGAGGCGCTCCGCAAGGTGGCGAGCGACGAGTGGCCTGCCATGGCTGAGAGGGGTAGCCCTGCATCGGCGTGGTTCCAGCACCTTTGACGTGAGGTGGAAGTGGCCACTCGCGGAAGACCAGCCTCACCGGCCACGGCCAAGCTCGGGGGGGAGTCCTGCAGCTCGGCTCCGCCTGGCCCGGGGAGAGCGGCGCACAAGCTGATCCAGCCGAAGGTTGTGGAGCCCATTCCGATGGTCTTGCCTGGCGACGCGGAGTCTTTACCTCCAGGTGGCTCTCCGGATGTGGAGGGTGCGCTGCAGGAGTGGCTTCCATTGTGGACCAAGGATCCCACAGCAGATGAATCTGCTGCGGCTAGTTGGCAGGTGGACCAAGCCTTGAAGCACATCAGCTCC
Source organism: Prorocentrum cordatum (assembly GCA_963575745.1). NCBI lineage: Eukaryota > Dinophyceae > Prorocentrales > Prorocentraceae > Prorocentrum > Prorocentrum cordatum. The sequence continues at coordinate 21,327 of CAUYUJ010011758.1, forward strand.
GCTTGTTAGCTGTGCCATCCTCGTCTATGGCAGGAGGAAGAGCCTGCATTGGTCGGCGGCTCCAAAGGGTGTGGTTTGCAGAGGGTGCGGTTTGCAACTGGCACCCGGGGGGGGCACCCTGGGAGGCAAGCGGGGGCCTCGATGGAGCTCTCCGCCGCGCCCCGCAGAGGCTCGACGAGGACAGCGTCGGGCCCCCCAGGCCCCCCACGGCGCCGATCGCAAACCGCACCCCGGCGTAACCGCACCTTTTGTAATCGCCGAATTGGGACGAGATCCACCCTCGGCTGCTGACCGAATTGTCGGATACACTGGTGTCCCGCTGCGCTGCCGCACTGTCCGGGTTCGAGGGCGCGGCCTTTGTCCCTGGGCTTTGGACTACGATGGTGGTCTTTATCCCACCAGCCCTTTGGGCGTAGGTGGTCTAGAGCGTTTCCTCTTTTACCCCTCCTTGTTCCCCTTCGGGGACGGGTTTATCACTGTTCCCTATTAGTATACACGCCCTCACCCAGGAGACTGGGAGCCAACCAGGAACAATGCGGGCACCCCCCACCATCCCTTTTGTAAAAAACCATACAAAACACACTATGCCTCCAAATTCGGAGCATGCGCAGAGAACCCGGTGCGGTCTCCACCCACCAACCCTTTCCAAAACAATACAAAATGCACTTGGCGGCGGCGGCGGCTGCGGCGGCTGCGGCGAGGGCAGCGGCTGCGGCGGCTGCGGTGGTGGCGGCGGCGGTCGCGGCGGCGGCAGCGGGGGCGGCGGCGGCGGCGGCGGTGGCGGCGGCGGCGGCGGCAGCGGTGGCGGCAGCGGCTGCGGCGGCAGCGGCAGGCGGCGGCGGCGGCGGCGGCGGCGGCGGCGGCGGCGGCGGCGGGCGGCGGGGCGGGCGGCGGCGGCGGACAGCGGCGGCGGCGGCGGCAGCGGACAGCGGCGGCGGCGGCGGGCGGCGGCGGCGGAGGCGGCGGCGGCGGCGGCGGATTCGCCCCCAGTAGCTGCCCATCCAAAGACGACTGCTGAATATGCTGCGGCTCGGCCCAAGCTCGGGTGCTACGTATGTGTTGGGGGGGCGGGTGGGAGTGAGCGGGACGGCTTGTGGGCGGGGAGGGAGTCTTGACCCCTCCCCCATTACCCCCTCCCCTGGACCTCGACGGGGGTTTCCCCGACGCGTTGGAGCGTCCAAAACGGCCTCGGCGAGGAAGCCAAAATCATTGGTTTTACCACGGTGTTGGCCCCATTTGGGCCTCCTGATGGGGGGCTAAGTGAGTCCCCGCCTCCTGTGATCGATCTCCTCCAAGATGGCCCCAAGAGGGGCCCAGGAGGCCCCAAAAGGCCCCGAGATGGCCCCAAGATGACACCATGTGGCCCCCAAAGCCCCCAAGAGGCCCCCAGGATGCCCCCAAGAGGCTCTCATGAGACCCCCAAGGGGCCCCAAGAGGCCCCCCCATAGGCACCCAAGACGCTCCAAGAGGCCTCGGCGAGACTGCCAAAATCATTGATCTTACCAAGGTGTTGGCCACATGTGGGCCTCCTGGGGAGGGCAGATGACTTCAAGAGCGCTTAGGAGAAGTCGAAAACAGGCTGGTAAGCTTAGGTATGTGTTACGCCTTAGGCGTTGCCATATCCCAGGCTTTGGTTCATATCGCATGAGCAAGAGAGCGAGACGAAGCATGGGATCTGGAGTATAGAGTAAGATGGGCATCGTCAATGGAAAGGATGTTTTCCGATCTCAGATGCAAGTAGTGCGCCTCGGTGAGGCACAGTCACATATCATGCCGGGCCCGGCTTGAGCCAGGCACGGCAGCGGTACATGCTCGATTTATACCTCGCCTTTAACCTTCTCCGTTTAAAGTCGGAGGGGGAGGAGACGAGCAGGTACCGCACTTCTATTATGCGGAAAAACAGTGCTAAGCAGCAGCGGCTGCCTACAAGGAAAGGGCGCGCGAGTAGCCTCGCTACCGGCGAGTTTCCTCGCTGCTAAAGCGCACCTGCCCGCGGGTTTCCCCGCTGGCTCGGGAGGCAGGGCCGTCCTGAGACGACCTGCCCGCCCTATACGGCGTATGTTTCTTCAGCTCGTGCTTGAAGGATTGCTGGCCGGCCATTACTTGTAGGAGCAACGCGCGGTCAATGCTACCTTTGGTATGACCATCGGCAGTCATATCCCGCGTGTCACACCATTGGACGCTTTCCACGATTCCACGTTCCATCATCTGGCGAATCCAGCTGATGTGCCCAAGCAGAGTACACTCTGTGGGCTTCTTCAGATCCTTGCTAGACAAAGATTTGAAGACAGACTCGGCATCAATAGTCAGAGTGACTTTGATACATAGACCACCCATTTCCAATATGTTCTTCAACTGTGTGGGGGTCAATGGTCCCGAGTGTAGCTCGTGGAGCGTTACAATGGTCGGGTAGCAGTCTTCCAAGTTGTGGGCTGCTGCCAGTGTTTCCGCAGAGTAGCTCGAACGCACTTGCAGTCGATGAGACTTGCAGTATGCGTCCACCAGGTGCACGACGGGTTTCCCCGCTTGCGTGTGGCCACGCCTCAGCAGGTTAGCCCCGCGGATACCGTAGCCTTTGACTTCGTCGTCTTCATCTCCGTTGAGACGACGATAGCCAGAATCGCTATGCAGGTCGACTTCTCCTGTTGGAGTCATAGCATGATACACGATCTTCTTCGGACCTGCCTGCAATTTTCTGGTAACCGCGTTTAGTCGTCGTACCTGGATGTTTGTCGGTTCTTGGATACGTTGTAGTGAGACAACATAGACCATTAGCCATACCTGCGTGATCAACGCATAGGCTAGAGCGCCACGAAGACTGACGAACATATCAGAAATTGTCTTCGTCGCCTTGCTTTCAGGATCAGCTCCTGTGAGTTCTGGATGTGTGATAGGACGAAGCTGTTTGATGTATTCGTCCTGGTCGAGAGTGACGCTCCCATCATCGGTCTTGTTGTACCGAACAGCACAGTTCGTGTATGTGTGCTTGTTCAGTTTGCACTTCCCAAACGTATCTTCAACACACTTGACATACTTGTCGATAGCCTCTTCCTTCCCAGTCATATTGATGTCATCAACGTGCTTGGCTGTCAAGAGGTTTGGGCTCATCTCGAACTCTTCGTCGTATGAAGTAGGCTGTAGCCCAAAGCTCCTAGTGATGGACCTGAGCTTCAGCGAGAATGCCCTGGGAGCATCCTTCGTGCCCGTCCCCGGTTTCAGACACCGGAGACAATGCTTTGATTCGTCATATGACTCAAAGCCTGGCAGTGTGCGAAGGACAGCTGCTGACCCAGGTGGTAGTGTGAAACACACCACACGTTCTTTCTCGCCCGTTGCCGCGGCGAGCTCGCCATAGGTCAGTCCCTTCAAGAAAGCCATGTTGATGTCCAGGGAAGCGATAATCCAAGCTTTGTTGCACGCAGCAGAACTTGCGAGCAGTCTCTGGCTTGACCTCCTTGCCGTGCCAGAGAAGGTTTCGACATCAAAGGCTTCGAGGTCCATGAAGCCACGGAGTACCAAGCGTAACCGGATCGTCCTTTCCATTTCGCCCTTTTCGTTCTTGACAAACTTCCATTTGTATACGTAGCGTGACGTCATGATGTTAGACGCCTTGCTTAAGTCAGTCATCTGGAAGCATTTGTTGTCAAGCCAAGTCTTCAGTTCTGTGTAGAGGGCTTTGGAAACTTTGACCGGATTTGCTTGGATGTCGGCCTTCGTGAGTAGATCGTCTTCCTTGACGACCACGGCACGTTTGGAGGCAGCGCTAACGTATACTCGCATAGTTGTGACGCTGCTGTCATCCAACAGTCGGTGTTGCTGCTCGGACAGGACGACTTTGGACATGTCTGCAGTGAAGCAGAGCTCGATATACTTCCCGTGCTCATCGGAGTCCAGATCATATTTGCTATCCGGTTCCGTGGAGCATAAAGGAACGTAGTAAGAAGTGTCCATGTCGTATCCTGGCGGGTGACCCCGCTCCGGCAAGTGGCCTTGCACATCTTCACAGGTCGTAGAGACTAACACACACTGTGTGTCTGTCATGTATGTGGGAACTGTATGCATGACTTCCTCTGTGTCAGCTTCAAGGAGTGTTCTGTCATCCATCAGTTCAGCATACCACGACTTCAAGACAAAAGCATCCAGATCTTCTTCTGTCTCCTCTATGATGGTCGGGAGTCGACCATCGTTGTCCGTAGGAGGCTCCTCAGGAGCAGCTGCTGGAGGTGATTCGCTCGGTGGTGGACCGTCAGCGAGTTCCTCAAACTTAGTGAGGTCTTGGTCAAACCCAGCAGAAGGCTTCCTGGATTTAAGACACTGGATGATGCGTGAGTGTGTGGATCCTGTGATGTCATAGATGTTCAAGGCAGTGCCATCAGCTTCATAGTAATGAAACCCAGGGGTCACATCGTTATCATAGTGCACTAGTGTACAGCTGTCTGCATAGGGTGCGGCAGGCAGCTTCGTCAGGCTCTTGGCGAGTCGTACAGCAACAACGTTTTCAATACGAAAGTAGTTGCGTATGAGGTACTGAAGAGCCAAGTGCACCTTAGGTGAAAGTCGGCTCGCAGCAGTCATCTGCAGCCGACCCTGTTTCGTTGGTAGATATCCGAAAGTCATGGCGGGTTTCCCCGCTGGCAGACCGGCAATAAAGGCCAATACTGTTCGAAGGGCCGTATTGTCCGATCCTATCTCGCGGACCATAAGTGCTTCGATGTACAGTGTGTGTCGTGTGTCAGGATACTGTACTCGTACTTCGCGATTGCCGACCTTCACGATGACCTGGCCTCGGTCAGGTTCGTTGCGGATGACCGGGTATGGACCACTCCATCCACCCCAGTCGTCTTTCGTGGTGGTCGGGCGATGATAGTCCACGAGATCTCCCTCTTTATAGTGAAATTCACCCGTAGCAGTAGTCTTTGTACGGAGAGCCCTGTTCGTCTTGGCAACCGCAGTGGCCTGCGTGATTGCCTCCAGACTAACCCTCCTGATTGTTTCCTCCCTTGAGTGATCTGATGATTCAGTGGGCTGATCATGATCCAAGACAGGGAAATCAGGAAGCATAGCTGGCTGTCTACCATACAGCGCATTGTACGGAGACACTTCATTATAGAAGGTAAATGCGTTGCTGGCAAACAAGGCTTCATGTAAGAGACGAGTGAAATTGAGAGGGATATTTAATCTATTCAATTCTTCTCCCATCACGTGTAGGAGGTGTCGCAGGATGCCGTTCCTAGCTTCGATAGTTGTAGCGTGTTGGCCACGCGCTCGAATACGAAGCTCTGTTCCCTTAGCCTTAAGGATGGCCTTTGCCGTATCATTATTCAGTGCTCCTTCCCCATCGGAGTATAAGATTTTAGCAGGGCCATGCTGCATCCAAGTCGTATGATAGGCATCGAGAACAGTATGCATAGCTTTATCAGGAATCTCTGTGCCAGCTGCCCAGCGAATACAACGGTCGATGATGTGAAAAACAATATGTTCCTGTTTATAAAAGAAGAGATCACATTCGACTTCCTCGTTGAAACGTCCTGGCAGTGACACAGAAGGCATCACCGTGTTGCCTGGTTTGTCCCAGGCTCGACATTCCCTACACGAGTCACAAATGCCTTTGATCAGACTCAAACGGGATTCACCCAGACCAACCTTGGTTAGAATCATCCGCATTTTTGGCTCCTTAGCATGAAACCATCTCAGGTGGAGTTTGCGGAGTTCTCGCTGCACTACAGCTGGGTCGAAGCTGCGCAGGTTTTGGAGGCTGAGCTGAACGTCGAAGCGAGTCCAATCAGGGAGCCTTGGCCTTGGCCTCGGCTCTGCTTGAGGCTGCGGCGGTGGTGGAGGATCTCCTCCCTCCATGCGTCCGCGCCTTGCTGCAACTTGTGGCAGTCTACGGTGATCGTCAGAACTGCCAGCACCACTGTTGCCACCAGTAGCCCCGTCAGCTCTGGTGATGTCATGGCTGCTGGCGCCTGCGGTTGGGTCGCCCTCACCAGGCCGTGGCGGCCTAGGCGCGCGTATGCGCGCTCTCGCGGCCGGCGCCGCTTTTGCGGCTGGCGCCGCTTCTGCGGCCGGAGCCGCTTCCGCGGCTGGCGCCGCAGGGGCGGCTTGTCCCGCCGGGCGCGGCTGGCCAAAGTTATCTGGCAGCTTCCATTTTTCGGCGAATCTGCATTGGCCAGATATCTTGGTGTGGTGAGGATTGCTCTTCTGATATTCCTTCTTACAACTTGGACAGTCCCAGTAATACGGTTCAACATCATACCACCGACACATCTTCGGATCCCTACTGTGCTTTGGTGATTGCTTGTAGTTGTTGTCCACACAGCCAGGGCACCCAAGACCGCCAGGTGGTGGTCGACAGATTTCTCCGTTTGGGTGTCTCCGGATTGTTGGGTCGTCCAAGTCGTAGCCAGCACTGTTTGTTACGAACGCATAGCTGCGTTCACGATTCGCGAATGGATCGCGACCGTAAGCAAACAGGTCTTTGGCGATTTGCACCGCATCAACGATCAATGACTGCATTCTGTAGGTATACTGTGCCGCCCTTGCTAGCTCTTTGTTACAAGCATTGGCGTGCACATGATTTCCTGGACAACGCTTGCCTTTGAAAGGTGCCAACAACTCTTCTTTATTTGCCATTATCTGTGTTGGCTTGCGGATGTATTGTCCAAATGAATCTTTGAGACCAGTCGTGCACTGATCAATGATTGTTTGGCAAGTGACCTTGCGTTGTGCCAGTTCTTTCCATGGCTGGATCTCATCCACCCACGTGCCCATTGGTTGTTCCCTGAGAAAGAAACGTCTTAGGTCGTCTTGTAATAGAGCAACTGTTCCACAGAACGTGATGTGAGGCAGGTCCTCTTTGTGGTGTTTAAGCCACGTATCATGATTGACCTGCGCGTTGAAGTAGGAAGGGAGTCCAGTAGTTCTGCAACTTGGCTGCAGAATCGTGATCTTGACAAAGCAAGTCTTGAGGTAGTGGAGGACTGCTCTTTGTACTTCCGAGTTTCCAAGGTCAACCATAGATATCTTGTCAAGGTTCCCGCCTGACGAGAGTCCCCTCTTGAAGGCTAATATGGATATACCACCCTTGCCCCCACATAATTCAAGCATGTCCACTTGATTGTTTCTGCCGTAGCATAACGACTGGACTATCGAGAAGACATCAGCATGTGAGTCAGCGGGTTGCCCCGCCGGTAACATCATGAAGATGTCCTCTGATTCGCTGTCCGAGTCCGAGTCGTCAAGAGGAACGTCGTTGAAATATGTGGAGCAGTCAAGCCCTTTGAGGTCCTCTCCACAGTCGTCGTTACCGTCTTCCACTTTCTTCGGGACTTTCTTCGGTTTGATGCCGGCTTCTTTGTCAGCTTTCTGCTTTTCTTTCTGTTTTATCCTGGCATCAGTGGGCAACGCAGTTTCCGCGGAGAGATCCGCTGCGGAGGAATCCGCTGTAAAATCAGGAAATGGCGGAATTTCAGGAAGGTTGTTGGTGGGTCGCGTTTGGCAACGCTCAATCGAAGGGGGGGGAGATCGATCGTCATCGACGATCGTCACACGCTTTGGGCGTGGCCTTCGCGACTGCCATTGCCATGTGGAAGGCCCCATCAGGTAATGGTAGGAGCTACATAATTGTACCCAGTTGGCTGATCCTGGATTCTAATGTCTTGAACGATCTTGTTCGTGTCCAGGTCGGTCGTGACCCTACGAACCACATGGTCCCATTGAGGGCCCTTCTGTGGACATTGAACGTAGTGTCTGACCTTTTTGTCAACGCGTGTACACACACTGAGGTGTACCGCACTCCGCTCATTCCTGATCATGTTGGCTTTATCGAGTTGATCAAGGAAGCGTGCAATAATAATAGCCAAAGTTTTATACCGAAACTCGGCACGTTGCTGATCTTGGCCATACCAATCCAAATCATGCTCCCTGTGTGATCCACAAGTACATTTCCATAAGTTTATCGGTATATGAGGACAAGATGTAGCAACTTGTATATAAGAACCACTGGGATGTTTACTGGATCGGTCAAACTTAATACCGAAATGACAGAGTCTGATTCGTATAACGCTTAGCTTCAAATCTTCGATAACATCTTTGATCGGACCCTGTTTCCAGAAATACCCGGGTGGCCCCAGGATAACTATCTGCATTCTCAGAGCACGCGCTTTGATCAGGAGATTTTGTATACGTTGATAATGTGGTCCCGCCCTCTTTCCTGGAGTACGAACGTACCAATCAGAGGGTGTGGCCACCCACAACATATTGTAGTCTCCTGCCAACAAATTTCCCAAATACTGTGTTCCAGTTGAAGTCATTACCTCATTATGGGTAATCCGGTCGCATATATATCCACGGGTTCGGAGTTCAGCGCAAGCTGTGCGAATATCTTCGATGACGAGGCATTTTGAATGATATTTTTCTTCTCGGGCCTCAGCGCGGCCAACGTATGTCGCGAGGAGGCCGGTATTCGGCTTCTCTTCGCAAGCGAGCGCCGCCGGCGCGCCCGCCTGCCCCCGTCAGAGGGGCATGCTGTTAGCGGATGGCTCCGCAGGAGTCACTGGTGCGGCTACGCTCACAGTCTCCACGCGGGTTGGCCCCGCAGAGTCCGACGAACCTCCGCCCGTGCAGCTTGGTGGTGGTGGCGGTGTCGCGGGTGACCCCGCTTGGTTCTCAGGCGTCCACTTATTCACCGCCTCCTGGACTGCCCAGAATATCTTAGACTTCAGGGCATCCTTCATGTGTGGCCAGGTCCCTTCAGGACACTGTTGGCCTTCCCACCAGCTGTTCAGCGTCCTGTCCACGATCGCACGGGTCGTGTCTTCCAGGAGCTGCTTGTCGAGATACGGCTCGACAATGTATGCATCAGTCGTAACGGTCAGGGACTGTCCCATTGCGGGTTGCCCCGCTGTGGTCTCGGCGGGTGGCCCCGCACTAATCCCGGCGGGTGACCCCGCATTGACGGAGTCCTCGTCGTTCTCCGTCTCGGTGTAGCCATCACGACTACTGCGGATTGTAAAGGTGTTCGTGACCGTCTGGCTTTTAGCCCCGTCATACAACCCGCATGGAATGGCTAGATGTCCTGAGGGGGTTTTCTTCGCCCTCAGGACCTTGGCGCCCTTCCCCAGCTTAAGAGTATAATCTCCGCTGGGGAAGATAACCTTCTGGAAGCCTGGCTTCAGCACGATGATTGTGTCACGTGCTTCCATGGCGCCCAGGCCCCAGATGGCTGGGAGGTTTGCACCTGAGCCCTCTGCGATGTTGGAAGCATACTCCTCGATGCGGGGGCTTGCCTCATTGGCGTATTGCACCCCGATCTTGAAGTTGCCCATTTTCCGACAGATCGCAGCACCCTCACCGACACCGTTGATGTAGAGGGTTTTGCTCAGTGTGCATATGGCCGGTCTGTGATTGTACCTGGCCATAACCTCCTGGAAGGTTCGTGCTGTATTAGCTCCGATGATGTTCACGTTGGAGCCAATGTCTAGCATGAACGATATGCAGGGCATTCCGTCTTCGTCGGGGAAGAATGTCCCTGTCCGCGCCGCCAGAGCCATCGTACCATGGTCATCAGGATGGTACGTAATCTGTGAACCGAGCATGCCTTTCAGTAGGCGTTGTTCCAGCACCCACTGGCTCATTGTTAGCTCGGTGCACCATATTTGCTCATATTGGCGGCGCTCCTCCACGGTAATTGGTTCCTGTTCGAGAACCCAATAATTCGCAGAGAGTGTGGAGGTCCACTCACCTCCTGGCGGAAGCGTATCCGTGACGTCACGTGTGTAGGTCAGCCCTTCCGTGTTGATCATGAAGGTATTGTGGAATTGGGCTGCCTCCGCGCTCTCAGCACTGGCCCGGCTTCTAGCGCTTACCGGACTTTCTACACGTGAGGTTCTGGATCCGCCTCCGCTCCTGCCACTCCGCCTAATATTGGCCTCCATTGCCCTCAGGAATCCCGGATTCGGAGGTCCATTTGCGGGTGACCCCGCTTTGGCGGCAGGAGCCGCTTCGGCGGGTGGCCCCGCTGTGGCGGCGGGAGTCGCTTCGGCGGGTGACCCCACTGCTGGGGGCCCCTGTGCTCGAAGCGTAGGCAGGATCGGCATCTGGATGCCTTGCTCTGGCGCTGCGGCTCGAGCCTCTAGCGCCTCCACTGCTTCCCGCAGTCGACGCAGTTCCCGAGCATCCATCACGTATCTTTCCTGCTGGCGCGCCTGTTCCGACTCAGCGTCGCGCTGTCCAGCATACGGAAAGTGTGCTGTGATTATGCCCGGCCCACGACATACAGCGCAGGGTGCCTCGTTTGGCGCACCTGGTCGCTGGTTGCGGACGTGCTGCTGTGCAACACGATCCCAGCATATATCGTGGAAGAAGTGCCCACACGCCAGTCTCCACACCGTGGTGCCCATCTCGTAGGGGTCCATACAGATTGGGCACTGTGTGAAGTTGTAGTCTGAAATGACTGGAGTAGGCACGTCAGGGCGTGTCCGAGCCTGACGCTCGAGGGTAGTTTCACCCTCCCGATATGGCGTCGGTGGTGGCAGTCTATCTGTCTGTTCAGCGGGTGGCCCCGCGCCTGCGGGTGTCCCCGCTTGGTTATCACGCTCGATCCTTCTCTGGATCGCGCGCTGTTGGCGCAGCCTAGCGTTGTCCCGAGCCTGCTGCCTAGATGCCAGTATCGCTTGCTGCGTGTTGTGCACGTCGCGAATATAGTCTGGCATGCTGCCCAGAGCGGCTGGCACCGCGAGACCAGCTGGCTGAACTACGGTCTCGGGGTCCGTCGGCGTGGGCATGTAGGCGTAGTGCGGCATAGACTGCGCATCGACTGCTCGTGTATACTGCAAACGAAACATCTCATTGGCCAGATTTCGAGTGTATTCGTTTGCAGGTGGCCCCGCAATCATAGGAGTGTTATTCACCTGCGCGTAGTACTCCGGGTACATCGGCGCATCCATGGCCTGTGCCTCTGCTGGTCCATGATTATCCCATCCATATATTGGGTGTGATGCTATTCCTGGAATAAACACCTGTCGATATGGATTCGTGGGATCAGCATTCGGAGCGTCATCAGAAGTCCAGCTCCAGAGAGGCCGAAAGTCGCCATGATTCGTAACATCTATGTTGCGGTTCCGCAACAGGCTGGGCACTCTATCAGCTTGTTGCTGCAAGAAGGTAGCCTGTGCTCTCAAATTGGCTGCCCGACGTTCGTAGTCTGAGCCTTGCTGTCCGTCAGCGGGTGGCCCCGCGTGTGCGGATGACTCCGCAGGCGTTCGCTCGGCGGGTGTCCCCGCAGCCACTCCTCCTTCACTACCCCTCGGAGTGCCAAAGGGAGTGGTCGCCTGGAGTGCTGCTGCGAGCGCCGGATTTCCGCGAATCGCCTGGAGTCGTTGCCACAGGCTGTTCTCGCTCGTTTCAGACGGCGGAGTCCGAAACGGCGAGCCACCATCTGAGCCGCCCATAGGAGCAAACCTCGCAACTCCAGCTTGCTGTGGAGGGCGTTGTGGTTGTGGTCCTAGGACGCCTGGTGGCCCCGCAGGAGGGCGCAGGTTCCTCTGCTGTGCATCTTGGATACCTGCATGCACCGCCCACGGGTCAGCACGGTATAGCTGATCGGTCAGTCCAGAAACGTCGGCTGATGTCAAATGGCTGTTGAGAGCTTGGACCCAGGACTGCTGGTCCGGCCTCCAAGGAGATGCTACCGTCGCCACCGGTGTGACTACTTGCTGCCATGAACCGTCCGAGGTGCCTACCGCGGGTGTCCCCGCTCCTGCGGGTGGCCCCGCCTCAGGCATGACCTCGTCCTCCTGGGCATTCATCATGAGGACTGTCTGTGTGTCGTACGGTCGTGGAGCAACATCTTGCTCGGTCATGACCAAATTGAATGGACGACCGTCCGTCTTAGCCCAGCCCTTGAGGTACATGGCATGATCTTCCATTACCGCCACAGTTCTGTCACACATTTTAAGTGGCAGGTAGTCATCAGTGCGAATCCTGTCCGCGGGTTGGCCCCGCCTCCGCGTCTTGTCATAAAACAGCGGATTGGTCCAGGCTTCGCCGACCCGATACTTCGCAATGCTCACTATCTGGAGAATATGATCGGGCGGTATACGTCCATCGTGGCCCCGTGTCATGACTATGTCATTTGCTGATCTCCATAGAGAGAAGCCACTGGACAGCATCTTGTTGATGCTGCAGAATATGAGCACCTCCGAGTCAGGACGGATGCCCGATTGAATCCTCGGGTCGCCCGGGAGGTAGGGGCAGCCATGCACAAATTGGCGCCCCCCCTTCCTCTTCGGGTTGTCCTGTGCGAGGCATGACAGGCCATTAGCAAGGATGTCCTTGACATACTCCCACTGCGTCCCGTGGATGAAATATACTGGGTCGTCTGGTTCTTTCATCCATGTTGTGATCGGCTTGTAGAGCGACTCGGGACAGTGGATGCCTGGACTGCTGTGGCCGTTCGTGGCTCTGATGAAGTACTGTGGCCTGCGTGCCGTTGGTCGAAACCTGGGAGGCAGCAGCATACTGTCATCAACGCACTTCATCTGGAGCCTGCCCTTCTGCATGCCGTGATGGTCAACCATCTCACAGCAGTTTAGCAGCACCCAATACACGAATGACGTGTGGGGCCTGCCTTTGATCAGCACCTCGTGCATTTCACGATAGTGCTTATACTGATCATTTTCAGTCCAGTTTGTCAGCAGATCATCAACGACAACCCAGCCGTCGTATGGATCAAAAGTGCTGACTTTTTCGAAGTATCGATTATGTTTGTCCTTGTAATATGGACTGTGGCGTAGAGCCGTTGAAAACCACATCGACACCTTGGTCATCTGCTCTTTACTCGGCAAGGTTGGATCCATGCCGTTCTGTGTCATGACCTTCAGGAGTGCTTCTTTATGCTGCGCAGCGCGTAGTGGCGGCCTGTCTCGCAGCATGTTTCCCACTTTCTGCTGTTCGCGCTCCCAGTCGTTGTGGCACTTGAAATTACGACGAACCGGACAATTAATGACTTCATATCGGTCCGTGTCGTCTGGAGTGACTCGTGGGTTGATGGGCTGCCTCGGGCCTTTGTCTACAATGCCTTGCCAATACAACTTGCATTCCAAAGGAATGACCCTCAGAACAGACATTATTGGCTGCCAGCTTGCGGGTGACCCCGCTAGTGCAGCCGGCGGCGCTTTGGCGGGTGACCCCGCTAATGCAGCTGGCGCCGCTTTAACGGGTGGCCCTGCAGAACCTGCGGCTGACGAGGCAGCTCCTGCAGATGACTCCGCGCCAGGGTTCTGGCGACCTTTGTCAGCAGCTGCATCATCAGTCAGTTTCTGTTGGTCGCCAAACTCTTTGAGGACTCTGAAGCGTTCTTCTCTGGAGAGAGTGCCTTCTGCGGGTGTCCCCGCTGTTACGGCTGGCGCCGCTTTAGCGGGTGGCCCCGCAGAGCCCTTGTCCTCCTTAGCCTTGGCGGCCGCTTCTGCCCGCACCGACCTCATCCCAGCTTCGGGCTTCGGCTGCGCTTTCATTCGTGCCGAACCTGGTCGTGGTGCAAGGCGTGGCTGATGCAGTGTTGGAGTCCAGTCACCTCGGAACGCTGCCTTAGGCTTGTCGCGAGCTTCGTCCTTGACATCGCCTTGGGTCGCCGGCGGCATCGGGGTCGATGGTCCAGCAAAAGCCTTCTTCCTCTCTGTCACGGACGGACCGGGAGGAGCTGCCGGCTTAGGATCGTCCGTCTTGGCAGTCCCTCTGGCCTTCGCCCGCTCATGGGTGCCTTCGGGGCTCTTGGACGGTTGCCTTTTCGCAGGAGTCGGTGAGGACGAGGAGTCGGCTTTAGGTCTCGGCGGTGGTCTGCTGCTCTTGCCTGGTCGTGGACCAGGAGGGTCTCTAGGAGGGCCTTCTGGCTGGCCATGATCATGGATGACCTGCCTCATCTGGTCGATGTCGGCAGTACCCTTTATGGCCAGCTTGTACTTGCCATTCTCGTGGCGGTAGAGTACCCTCGTGCAGAACCACTTCTGCGCCGAAGAACTGTAGTACCAGCAGGCGCTTCCGTCAGGGAATGGATTCTCTGAGCCGTCTTCCGCCGCCCACTCTTCATTTAGCTCGGTGCGGTCAGTGCCGGCGGCGGACCCGGCAGCAGAGACAACGTCTATCCACTCGTCCGCAGATCCAGCGGCTGGTGCTGCTTCTGCGGGTGACCCCGCTTCCTTGCTGGATTCTGCGGGTGACCCCGCTTCCTTACTGGATTCTGCGGGTGACCCCGCTTCCTTACTGGATTCTGCGGGTGACCCCGCTTCCTTATGGAATCGGCGGTTCCATTCCTTGAGGCGGTGGTCATTGGGAAGCTTTGCCCAATTTTCCTTGACGGTGTTGGCCACCTCTTCGGTCATAGGGACGCGATCGGCCTCTGTGATACGCTTTCCTCCTCCAGGAACCTCTTTGTTTGGATCATGGACGTTACCCGCGTCGTCTCCATGAGACCAATTCCACGGGGTCTCTCCATGGTGAGGGCTCCTGGAGGGGCGGTCCATCGGACACCTGCGCATGTGGCCTTTAAAGGGCTCACACTGACATACTTGCTTTCTGTACGTTTTGCGGTCAGTGATGATCTCCTGCTTCTTCGCCCTTTTGCCCCAGGCCTCTGGCGTCTTGGTCTTGCCGCCCTTGGTACGGATTATCGCGCCAGTCTCGTCCCTTTTGGTACAGTATTCCTTAGAATACCAGTGCCGAAGAGTATCCATAGAGTAGCCGGGGTACCATCTGATGTACCAATCCGGCACCTGCTGAGCAGATACTCCAACGGAGTGCTCAGTGCTGTATGGATAGCCCGATTCATCATGCGTAGGGCGTCTAGGAGCTGAGCGGCTCCTTCCGCGGGCTGGCCCCGCTGACGCACTACCACGTGTCACTGGCCTTTGATCGTCATGCTCTGAGTCTCGGGGAGGCGACGGTCGCCTGTCCCTCTTGGCGTACCGCATGTCCTCCGAGTCCTCTGAGCTGTCCTGGACCATGAACACGTTTTGATACGGGCTTCTGAAGTATCCGATGTCATTTAACTGCTCCATCGAGAGGTCGTTAATGTTCATTTGATCGCAACCTTGCATGAATACATCCATAGACCAAGCGGGTGGCCCCGCTGTTGTGTCTAGCATCTCTTCGGCGGGTGACCCCGCTAGAGCTTGGAGTGCTGTAAGCATCTGAGATGCTGACATGTTCGAATCCAAGTATGGACGTAGACGGGCAACTCCTGGGTGCGACAGCAGTTCGTTCATCGTCATCTGCTGCTGTGCTGGCGCACTCAAGAGTCGGATTGCTTCTGAAACCTGCTCTTGGAGCATGTCGTTATAATCTTCTTCGGATTCTTCGGAGTCGGAATACGCGGGATGGCCCCGCATTTCGTCATCGGCGTCTCCCATCTCCGAGCCAGCCCACGACGGATTTGGCAGCAACGGCATGCCAATCACTTGTGGGGCCAGCGCGGCGGTGAGTTCTTCCTCTGTTGCCGGGACAGTCTCGGCTTCGGAGACCTCGTCACCGGCGGGTGGCCCCGCTGGAAGACCGAACCAAGCATTGTACGCAATCTCATCGACCTCGTCCCAGCCGTGGAACTCGTCGAAGAGGGTCACTGCGTAGTCTTCCAGGGCCACGTTGCTTCAGCATAGCGGGCCATCACGTAATACGTGGAGGAGCCCGCAGCGGGAGCCGCTTCTGGATTGACGTAAAACTCGTAGTCAATGTAATCTATGTCATCCATAAAAGAATTTTGAGCCAAGTGTACGGATCCCTTTCCTTTCCCCTTCGGGCATTGATCGCGCAAATGCTCTGTGCTACCGCATGTATGACACTTCATAGTATTACCAGAAGCGTCCCTAGGGTTGCCCCTCCGCCCCTTTCCCTTACCGGAGGTCCGCCTGTGACCCCGACCTTTGCCTCCGATAAGAACTTCTTCAAAAGCCATATCAGTTAAGGACGTGAGGAAAGCAGTAATACCCCTACCATGCATACGGCGTCTGCGACCCCCTTTACCACGACCCTTTCCAAATTGTTTGAAATGTCGGCGTACTGCACGTCTCACTTTCTGACTGGTTTCTTCATAAAGCGCCTCCAACGGCGTTTTGATTTGCGATAAGCCATAAAGGCGGCTTCCGCCCTTTGCTGTTCAGAAAGGTGAGTGTCGTCCGCTGGATAGTCATTACCAGCAGAGACTATTCCATTGTGCTCATCGTCAGATGAAGTATCTGTGTCAGTGCCAGATTCAAACGGTGAGGGTGGCTGAGACCATTGAGCGGATGACTCCGCTTGGCCCCAGAGGGTTGTGCCCGAGGGCGGGCTTGCAGTGTAGGCGGCGCCTGGCGAGTAGTTCGACCAGGCGTTTGCCTCAGCTGCCTCTGCCGATACCTGGCCGGTCTGCCCTAGAAGGGCAGTGGCCTCGTTGGGCATATCGGCTGGGTCAGCCCAGGGATTTGGCTCGCCAGGACCAGCGGGTGACCCCGCAGTCGTGGCGTAAACACCTGCATGTGAGTGGTGCCCTGTGAAGATACCCGCTATGTTACCAGGAGAGCGCTCGGCAACATGTCCGTAGTTCCTCATCCTGGTCAACAGCCTGTCATAGTCTGCTTGTGTTCGGGGCATCTGATGATTGAAGGGCTCAAGCAGGTGTTGGGCTCGTGACGCGCCAACGCCTAACGCTCTGAAGAGAATCAGCGTTAGGATCTGAAAGTTGGGGATGACAAAGCCAACAGAGTTAGCCTCGTCACGGGCCATCTCGAATCGAGCTAATACTGAGTCGATTCGCTCGCCCCTTTCGACGCGGAAGTCGATAAGGGCCGTGCCAGAGTTGAGCTGGCGCTCATCTTCCAGATTTTCAAATTTGGTGCTCAGTAAGTACAGTATGTAGGTTACTGCATCCGTTGGCTGTCCATTGACAGTTACACCATAATTGATGATCTGGGAGGGGACCTGCATGGCGATACGACGAGCCAGACCTTGAAGGCCTCGTTGTAGTGCTGCAGCTTGTTGTGGTGGTGTCATATTGCCGCTCGTTACGTTTAACCATGCATGTACTTCGCGAACGTATTCGCGGAAAGGCGTAGTACCGGCAGGGTCCCATGAAGGGCCAGTAGTACGCGTGTCGTCCATCCCCTGCCGCATGTATCCCACAGCACATCCCATTATCACCCATAGAATGCCGAAGATAGTTATCTTGATCCAATGCATATGCATTTCGGCTTCGGTGATTGGTTTAGGCTGTGGTTTGTCAGGCTCTGGCGTGGTAGCCGTGAGGCGCCTGACCGGCACGGGATGCAGGTGGCCCCGCTGCGGGTAGCCCCGCAGGGTGACCACGTTCTCGATCGAGTTGCCGATTGGCATCTGGTGGAAGTCGGGAGTGAAGTAGCGCAGTGAAGTAGGAGAAAGCGTCTCGAGTTCGCGGGTTGCCCCGCTAGCTCGATCGCGGACTGGCTCCGCTCCTCGCAGAGCCGGCGCAACATGGTATTCCACCGTGGTAGTAGTCCACCAAGTTGTGCCGTGGATTACTGGAATCAGAGCGAGAGCCAGCCACACGAGAGTGTAGCCAGCTCCGCTACCAAGTCGAAAACAAGCTGGTAAGCTTAGGTATGTGTTACGCCTTAGGCGTTGCCATATCCCAGGCTTTGGCTCATATCGCATGAGCAAGAGAGCGAGACGAAGCATGGGATCTGGAGTATAGAGTAAGATGGGCATCGTCAATGGAAAGGATGTTTTCCGATCTCAGATGCAAGTAGTGCGCCTCGGTGAGGCACAGTCACATATCATGCCGGGCCCGGCTTGAGCCAGGCACGGCAGCGGTACATGCTCGATTTATACCTCGCCTTTAACCTTCTCCGTTTAAAGTGGAGAGCCCAATATGACCCCCTAACATGGCTCAATATACCCCACGATGCCTCAGAATGGCTCCAACGATGCTCCAAGAGGCCCCAAGACTGCTTCAAGACGGCTCCAAGTGGCCAAAGAGCTCCCCCAGATGCCAAAATCCTCCCAAAACCTGGGAAACATGCTTTGGTGTTTCTCGCCTTTTCCGCTTCCGATGGCCATCCGAAGCTTCACGATGATTCCAAGGTGGCCAGAGGGCTCCAAGAGAGTTCCCAAGGTTCCCAAGAGCGCTGCAAGAGGCCCCAAGAGGCGCCCGGGAAGCCCCAGGAGGCCCCAGCTGGCGCCCCAGAGGCCTCCAAGAGGCCCCCAAGAGACCCCCCAGAGGCCCCAGGAAACTTTCCAAGGCACCCAAGACGCTCTTAGAGGCGTCTGGGACCGCCAAGAAGCCCCCAAAACGCTCCAAGAGGCCTCCACTGGGGGACCCGTCCTCTGTGTGCTGCCCACTTCCCTGATCGAGGCACTTCCTCTGGGCATCGTTTCTGGATGGGCTGGCGGGGGTACTTTTTTGTTCTCAGGCGCAATCGGGGGAGCCGCGCGCCGTCAGGAGATTGCCGACTAGCAGCGACCTATATTACAACGGCCTAAAACGGGGCCGAACGCGCGCAGCTGACAAACGGCGGAAAATTGCAATCTAAGCGGCGGGGGCAAGCTCAACCGCAGCTCAGAAGGACCAGGCGAGGACCCGGTAGCAGGCCAAAATGGCTGTGAATTCGACGGCGCCCACACTGCGATGACGTCACTCACACATCGCATTCAACGTTTCCCCGGCGCTGGGTCTGCAGGTGCCGACCGTAGAACCAGCGATCCGCCGCAGTCGTGAGGGACGGTGCCGTGTGACCCCTTCCACGTGGGCGAGCGGGCCGTCAATGATGGCGTGGGACCAGCGTCGGGGGAGAAGGTCTGCATCCAGGGGACGCCCGGTCGGCAAAGAGTCCTGGCCGAACAAGCGGCGCACCACGGGGCGAGTCCTGGCCCAAGGCTGGCGGGGTTATTTTTTGGTCGCAACCGCAGGCGAGGGCGCCAGCGGCGAGTCAGGTCCGAGCGGGCCGCGCAAAAACCGAATTGCCTAACGCCGACGGGCCGGCGACCTCAGCAGCGCCTCGGCGGGCGGGCCGGCGTGAGGGGGCTGGTGGGGTTACTTTTTTTGGTCGCGGCCGCAAGCGAAGGCGCAGGCGGCGGGTCGGTCAGTCCGGGGCGCGGTCCTTACTAATTTACAGCGAGCAGCAAACTAGAGCGCGGGGTCAAACCTAAGCTGCCTAAGCCGCCGAGTTGCGCTGCAGTGAGCTGGGGGCGCCAGGGCCAGGAGGTCGGAAGCGGCCCACCATCACCGACATGCATCAAATTGCCAGGCCAAACTGAATCAGGCTGGTGGGGAAATGCAGGAATCGCAGGCCAGGATGCCGATGCTAGTAGCTTCCACACATCACTTGTCACGAAAGTAATTAACTGTGCCAGGATAAGGAATCCAGGAGCGGCTGACGGCCGTCTGCACGTGCGCAGAGGAGACCATCACAAACCCAGGAATGGCATAGCGACCAGGGCAATGCATAGCACCCGAAGGCCAGGAACGGCTGACGGCCGTACAAACGCGTGTAAACCAACCACAACTGAACCAGGCTGATACCATGCAAAACTGCCGGTGCAAACCGGCAGCGTGAATGCCAGGAGCCAGGAGCGGTTGACGGCCGTCTGCACGTGTGAAGCATGAGACCGAAACCAAACCCAGGAACATGTCATAGCGGCCAGGACATAGCATACAGCTGGTGGGGTTACTTTTTGTTGATCTGCGGCCCAAAAGGACGATTCCAGCGGGCGGGTCAATCAGGGCGTCTGGGGCACAGAGCTAAATAATTGCGAATCCAGCAGTCACTGTCGACCTGGTGGGGTTACTTTTTTTTACAGCCGCAGGCGGAAGCGCCAGCGGCGGGAGGTCGCGAACGGGCCGCGGACGCGACTAAATTACCTCTGGTGGGGTTACGCGAAGCGTCTAGAATTCCCAAGCCCCCGCCGAATGTGGAGAGCGACGAGCTCAGTCGGCTGGAGTACGTTGGCAACAAGGCTGCTGACACGTATGCGAAGCGTAAAGCTGCCCTAGGGGGGATTTCTGACGGCGACCGGGCTGTGGTTGACAATCGTTTCGAGCTTGACAGACTGCTCTGCAGGTTTCGGCGGAGCAGGAGGCGAGGATGTGTGACAGCAAACAGTTTGATCATGTCAGCATTGACTGGCTGAAGCATCTCACATTGTATCTTCCCCCCTCTTCTGATCCTTCGCCTCCTGGGGGTGGTGGGACGGGTCGGCAGTGTGGGGATGGGGAGGGTTGTGGTGAAGCGGTGAGAGCTGATGGGCCCGACCTCCTCGAGTGACCTGTTAGAGGCCACTCCATCTTGGAGGCTTCGGGCTTAGAAGCCAGAGCTGAATGGCCCGCCCTCCACGTATGGCCTGCCAGAGGCCACTCCATCTTGGAAGCTTCGGTGTCGGATGATTATGGGGCTTCCCACGGCGTTTTAGCCTTTTGTGCCGCCTTTAGTTCCGTTTATCCCGTAGGGGGGCATGGAGGCACGATCTCCCTCTCTCTCTCTCTCTCAGGATTGCGTTGGGCACCGTTCGGCTGGGCGCGAGAGGCAAAAGGCCTGGATTTTGCAGGGCCGCCATCCCTCCAAGAAAGGCTTTGGGGTAGATGGAGAAGTTTTGTCGGAGCGATAGGCCAAGTTGACCCGCCCTCGCTCGATCCGCCGCGGTCCAGGGCTTCTCTGGCCTCATCGTCGAGGGGGGTGGGACTGGCTGGGCTGGGACTTGGGTCCACCTTCAGCGTGGCCTTGCACTGATTGGGTTTAGCTCTCGGGTGGAGGCTGAGTCTGCTGGGACTCGGGCGCGGGAGCGCCGTCGTCAACTCGCGCCATCCCCCGATGACCTGGCACCTTTATAGTCGTTGCCGAGCTCCTCCTGCTGCGGCTCCTCCTCCTCCTCCTCTTCCTCCTCATCTTCATCATCTTCGTCATATTCATCATCAGCAACAGCAGCATCAGCTGTATCAACATTACCATCAACATCATCATCATCATCATCCCATCAACCTAATCATCATCACCGGCATCATCATCATCATCAACAACAACATAAACATCATCATCAGCAGCATCGTCATCAGCATCAGCATCAGCATCATCAGCATCATGAGCATCAGCGTCATCATCATCATCAGCAGCATCAGCACCACCATCAACATCAGCATCAGCATCAGCAGCAGCATGATCATCATCAGCATCATCATCGCCATCACCAGCATCATCATCATTATCATCAGCAGGAGCGGTGGCGGCAGCAGCAGCAGCATCAGCATCAGCATCAGCATCGTTATCGCCATCGCCACATGCATCACCATCAGCATCATCATAATCATCCTCATCATCATCAGCAGCATCATCACAAGGATCATATCGTCATCGTAATTGCCACCACTACCACCACCACCACCATCATCATCATCACCAACATCAGCATCAGCATCAGCATCAGCATCAGCATCAGCATCAGCATCATCAACATCATCATATTTATCACTATCATATCATTATCGTAATCGCGACCATCAACACCACTATCATGATCATGGTAGTTATTATCACCGTCATCCTCATCATCATCAGCATCACCATCATCATCACCGTCAGCATCATCAGCATCATCACCACCACCACAATCATCATCATCATCATCATCATCATCATCATCATCATCAGCATCATCATCATCAGCAGCAGCATCATCATCATCAGCAGCAGCACCCTCATCATCATAATCCACTCCTCCTGCCCCTGCCCCTCCCGCCCAAGAAAGCAAGGTGGTACATCCACCACTCCCCGCGCACTCCTTCCCATAGCATTATACACACGTGGCTGGCTAAAGCTATCTCATTGCATACCGCGGAGCCGGTACGAACTCGGCGCGACCCCGACCAATGGCAGTCTCTCAAGATTGCCCACGGCAACCTCGAGGATACTTCACCCGCGCACTAAAACAAAACTGGAAGCAAGCGAACGGAAAGCTAGGGGTTAATTGAATGTCGGCTGAACGCAAGCGGGAAACCAGCCAAGCTGGATCTTTCGAGACCGCTACAGACCGGGCAAGGGCAAGCCAGAACAATCGAGTTGCAAGGCGATACCAGGATCCATGAGACCGCAGAGCGAAGTAGGCAAAAAGAAAACTGGAGGTAAGACAACAGCAGGACTATGCTGACCAGCTGAAATCGAATGATCAACACAGTAGCCAAATCCAAGCTGCCGATAACCTCAAAGCTAGGCTAACGAAAACTGAGCGAATGCTGAATGCCGAGCCGACGACCTGCGAGAAGTACTCGGACAGCAAGCCAAAGGCAGGCCAAAAACACGACCAGGGCATCGGCGTGGTCCCTCGGGGACCAGCGGAAGACGTCCCCGAGGAACTGCTCGGGGGTCCTTAGATGAGCCCGGCCCCTGGACACCAATGCCACCCCTCTTCGAGGATCGAGGTCTCTGGACGTGCTCACCCCGTGCGCGGACTCCGGAGGAGCACCCAGATGCCTCCAGGGGACCTCCGAGGCCCTCCGGAGACGTCTCGAGGCCCTGGCCTTCCTGCCCAGGAGGAGTCAGGCCTCCTCGGGCAGATCCTGCCGAGGATGTCAGAGTGGGGTTCGCGTGGCCCAGCAGCCTGGAACGGTCCTGTGCGAACGACGCACTCTCGAAGACAGAGCCTCGCCAGGCTCCAAAGATGGCGCGGAGCCGACCAGACTCGGCCGAAGCCTAAGCAGCAAACGAGCGAAGGCTAGTCCACCTCCACCTCCACACCCTCCTCCCTCACCCTCACCCTCTTCCTCTTTCCTCCCTCCTCTCCGTCCTCCCCATCTTCTTCGCCCCCTTTCCAAGCTTTCGAGGAGGTGAGTCGCCCAACTTCGCCCTTCGCGCTGCGTGGAGCGCGACGGGCGCTGATGCGCTTGCACTCTCGCGCCGCCCACCTGGAGAGAAGGACACGTCCCCAGCCCAAGCAGCGACGCAGAGCGCGAGCCGCGCCTGTCGAGGCACTCCCGCGCCACCTGGAGAAGGTCCCCACATCTCCGACGCCTCGTTGTTTTCAGAAGAGGATCTCCTTAAGCCCTGGTGAGCGTTTTTTTCTTCGGCGGTTTGACATTTGGCGGAAAAGGGGGGGAGAGGGAGGGTCTGGCTCCAGACCTCTGCTGAGTGCGAACGTTTGCAAGAGTGCTGCCTCTGGGGGAGACTCCACCCGCTCGAAACAGGTGCCAAAGAACAGCCAAGATCCACTCCACGGGGGGGGGGGTGCGAGGACCCGCGCCGATCGGTAGAACAACGATTAAGAAAACGACCACCTGGCCCTTTCCCCATGGTCGGTACTTCATCCCGAGTCGTTCCTTGACGGTCCCAGGGCCCCTGCAATGGCCCCCGGAGGCCGAAAACGGCCTCCCAAAAACGTGCCGTCGCGACTCTTCACGACGCAAAGCATGTCCGGGTCGGCCCTCTGGCCAAGACCGCAAGGCGAAAGACGCGCCCCGCATTTGCGCAGCCGCGCCGCGCTCCGAAGAACGACAGCTCCCAACAACCCAGACCCTCCAGCGAAGCGCGAGGCGCGCTCTGACATGGGCCGCCAGGCCGCGGAGGCGAGCTGGAGAAAGACGAGGAGGAGGGACGAGGATGAAGAGGAGGAGGGAGAAGGGAGGGCGTCGAGGAGGAAAAGGGAGGAGGAGAAGCAGGGATGAGAAGGAGAGAGGAAGAGGAGGAGGAGGAGGAAGAGGAGGAGGAGGAGGGAGAACGGAGGAGAAGGAGGAGGAGGAGGAAGAAGCAGGGGGAGGAGGCCGAGCAGGATGTGGGGACAGGATGGAGGGGCAGGAGGAGGCAGGATGGAGTGGCAGGAGGCGCAGCCGAGGACGGAGGCGAGGAGGCCGGAGGGTGGGGGGCCGACGCTGGGCCGCGCGCAGGTGCCACTCGCGCTGGGCCTGCCCCGGCCCCGGGAAGCCGGCCTCGATGACGTGGTCCGGGGGCGGCGCGGGCCGGCTCCCCCCCGAGGTAGCGATTCGCCAGGGTAGGGGGGGGAGGGGGGGGGGGGGGGGAACACGCTGAGGGAGGAGGAGGAGGAGGAGGAGGAGGAGGAGGAGGAGGAGGAGGAGGACGAGGGGTAGGAGGAGGAGGACGAGGAGGAGGAGGTCACCCTCCTCCTGCATCTCCGTCCTCCTCCTCCCCCTCGCGGGAAAATGTCAGGACTGGAGGCGATGAGGCAGCGGATAGCAGCAAGCGAGGAGGCAGTATAAACCACGTTAAACGTTCGACCCCTTCCGGGCAAACAACAAAAACTCGTTCCTCCTTTCCGCGTTTACACCACAGCTCTGCCGCGGGGCGCACCGCACGGGACCAGTCCGCGACGGCACCTATAATCGTCGGCGGCGCAGCCCGATCCTTCTCCTCCTTCTCATCCTGCTCCTCCTCATCAACAGCATCACAAACACCACAACCACCACAAGTATCATCATCATTATCACCACCATCAGCATCATCATCATCAGTATCATTGTCGTCGCCGTCGTCGCCGTCGCCATCATCATCCACCATCACCGTCGTCGTCGTCGACGTCGTCATGTTCATCATCATGGTGATGATGATGATCATCATCAGCAGCATCATCATCATCGCGTCACAAGAATCATCGTCGTTAGCCTTAGCACCATCCTCATCAATATCGGCAGCTACATCCATCGGCAGTATAGGCATCATCAACATTGGCATCAGCGTCATCATCTTTACCATCGTTATCATCATCAGCAGCAGCGTCGTCATCATAATCGTAGTCCTCATCATCATCATCACCAATATCATCGTCATCATCATCACTATCGTCACCATGCTCCACCCTCACCATCGCACTTAGCTTCCTCCTCCGCATCCTCCTCGCCACCATCACCATCATAAACTATCATCAGCATCATCAACATCGTCATCACCATAATCATCAGCAGCATCAGCATCAGAATCAGCATCAGCATCATAATCAGCATCAGCATCATCATCACCATCGTCACCATCATCATCACCATCGTCGTCACCATGATCATAATCCTGTTCATCCTCCTCCTCTCCTCCGTTTCCTACTCCTCCCCATCACCATCGTTTACGACGTCATCATCATCATCATCATCATCATCATCAGCATCATCATCGCCATCATCATCAACATCGTCGTCATCACCACCATCACCACCACCATCATCATCATCATCAACACCGTCATCACCGACGTCAATACCATCACCAGCATCATCAGCAGCAGTACCATCATCATCATCATCATCATCATCATCATCATCATCATCACCATCACCATCACCATCACCATCATCATCATCATCATCATCATCATCATCATCATCATCATCCGCGTCATCAGCATCACCATCATCGTAATCATCAGCACCAACATCATCATCATAATCGCCGTCGTCATCTTCCTCATGACCATCATCGTTATCATAAGCATCACCCTCCTCGTTATCATCATCGTTTCCATCATCAACATCATCATCATCAACATCATCACCATCACCATCACCATCACCATCACCATCACCGTCATCATCAGCTGCAGCAGCAACATCAGCATCAGCATCAGCATCATGGTCTCCCTCTCTTGCTGACGTGTGCTCCCTCCCTGCCGCCTGACTGGCCCATGGTCCGCGCACCCAGGGCCGCCCAGCGCGCTCGTCAAAGATACGGTACAGAGTGTGCATGCTGGCGCCAGCACTAGGCACGGCGGGAATGCGGCACGGCGCACATTGCGCGCGAGGGCGCCAAATGTCGTTCTCGCCTCAGCGCCGCGCCCGCCAATCCGCGTCGGCGGCGGGGTCGCGCGGGAACGGGCGAGGCGCCGTCGCGCCCAAGCGCCGCACTCCCGCCCGGGCGCAGCGCACGTTTTACGCCCTCTTGGTCGCCAGAAGCGGAGCCGAACGGTTTTCTCGCCGAACCGCCGCGGAAGGAACTCCTGAGACCTCCGCCCCCGCAGGTGCGCGATCCAGTCGCGTCCCGCGCCAAGTCGCCTGATGCGCAAGCGCACTCCGCTCGCTGGATGTGGCGCGCGCCAGCCCAGATACCCAGCAGAGCGACGATCAGAAACGGATCTTACGCGAGATGGCACAGCGACCTTACGCGGCGGCTTACGCGGGCCGCCAGCGCGGCACGCTACATTGGAGACGAGGGCGCTGACGCGGGAGCTTTCGCGGGCAGCTTACGCACCAATGT
>CAUYUJ010011758.1:50000-87500 GCA_963575745.1 Prorocentrum cordatum
TCCACTCACTGGGAATCACCCCCCTCATCCAAAAGCACGGGCACGCTTCATGTTCTGCTTGAGCCTCCACGACCAAGCAATCGGATTGAACATATGCTGCTGACCCCTGGTTTTTACTGCACAACCAATTGCGATGCAGAGGCGTGTCGACCGCCTCCTCGCACCGCTCGCACTGGTCGGATTTGCTGAGGTTGGCCGCACATTTGCGCTCCTGAGTCCAGTAGCCGCCCGTGGCGATGGTCACCATCAGCTCCGACAACTGACGCCCCTTCTTGGCGTGGAGGAGCATAGCAATGTAAGAACGATAACTCTGCCAATCAGCGCCCTGCTCTAGGCCGCCGCCGCAAAACAAGCCAGCTGCCTCCTCCCAGAGTTGCATGTACAATGTGTCCTCGAACTCCTGCAAAAGTGGCCGAGCCTGGTCCAGGCCAACAAAAGCATCTGTGGAAAACTCCCAGGTATGCTCCATATTGCCCCCGTCACTCGGCACCTGCCACTCCGTAGCAGACTTCAAGTTCCATCCAGCTTGTAACAAATACAACACTGCTGAAGACATGGGCCCGCGAACGTGGCGACTCCGTTGGCCAGCAGGGACAAGGCGTAGCCTATCCACTGTACGTGACCACGCCAAACGAATAGACTGACGAAGCCGCGGCTCTCGCAGCCAACAATCCAACCACTGCGTGATGCACAACCTCGGCAGCACCACTCCTGGATCAGCTCCAGGCAGGCGTAGAGCTAACAACGAGGTCAAACAGCGCCCCCGCTTGTGTGACCCAGCTGCTGCTCCTAGCCGTCGCCTGTGACTAGGCATAACCGACCCAAAGCAGCCCAAGACCTGGTGGCCGTATGAGGCCGAGGCCTGAGGGCCCGTCCGCTGGATCATGCTCGTGGTCGTCCACCGTCTCGCAGCTGCTGCAAAACGTCGGAGCCGTTGATGAGAGGCCCCCGACTTCTTCACGCGCTTGCGCGCGGTGTCCCTGCCGTGGCGACGACCTCCAGCGAGATCGATCCCAAGGTAGGCTGCCTGCAGCACAGGGGTAACCTCGATGCCGTGACGCCGCAGCCTCCGCGCTACCTGCACCGCGTCCTGGTGGATGGAGCACACCACCACGCTCTTAGCCGCGATGCCCAGCTTGAGCCTCCGAAACTCCTTCACCGTGGTAGTGACCGCCTCCACCAGAGTACCACGAACATGTCCACGACTGCCCGACGCGCGCTCCAGCAAGTCGTCGATCCAGATCCTCTGGGACATCGACGGGTGAGCGATCGCCAACTTCTCGCGTACCACTGCTGTGATACATTTCGCAAACCGAGTGCCACTGCGCGATCCTTGAATGACCGACTTCGTGGCCTGAAATGGCAACGAGTACGAGTCCAGCTGTGACAATAGGCGAGGTGTCATGAACAACTGCACCTCCAAAAACAGCACGACTGGGGGATACCCTCTTCTGATCGCGCATTCCGCCAGAATGGGCCATTCAATGCCGTCGTAGAAGGCCTCCACGTCCAGCAGGGCCTGCCCATGGGGCAGGTGAAGGGAGGTCTGCACCTCGTCTTCCAGCGCCCGCACGAACGCCTCCCTCAAGGCGCTGTTCCCAGCGAGGGCAGCGTCCCAATAATCGTCTTGCTGGTCGGCCCAGCCTCGCACAAGCGGCTCCCGTGCGAGCGAACATACTCTGCACAGAATGCCGAGCAGCCCGACGCATCGATCTCCGCCCGACTTCTTGCCGAGCAGACGCCCCCGCACGCGCAGCACCTGTCACGGCCAGCTAAGGCCCTGCTCGATCATCGTGAACAGCCCCACAAGGTCGCCTATGGCCTGATCGGGCAGACGGCTGAAGTCCAATGGCGACAGCCTGTCCACCCCTTGCCCCGCGCGGGGCTTCATCTTAGCCAGGGCTCCCCTGACCTCTTCGATGGAGAGGGGTACCAGCTGCAGCGTGTTCACGAATCAAGTCACACGCCCGCATTATGTCGTCGTGACCTGACACTTTGGAGGTCCACAACTGATGCCACCGAGAGATTGTGCCGTCTACTATCTCCAGCGGGTGCACCAACTTCTTATCTCCGATGTGGTACTCGTCCAACTCTGGAGCCAGATCTTTGATCGACTTGTGTACTGCACCTAAACTGTCAACCGAGCAAATCCAACTCTGGAAGTCGCGAAGTGACGCCGAGGCTGCACGGTTCTGCGCCCTCCTCGCCGATTTGAAAGCCACCTCTTCCAGCCAAACTAGCTCGCCCAGGGTCTGAACCTGCAAACTCCGAAGCGCTCCAATAAATTGAGACCAGCTAAGCCCGAGCGTGCCTGCGAAACAAGCTCCTGCCCCATCCAGTGGCTGATCCGCTAAACCCAAAGCTGCTTGTGAAAGATGTCCCATTTGCAAGTTGCCATTGTTACGCCGCCGATGTCGGCAAGCCTGCTTGAGAATCGTATGCCCTCTGCTCCACCAGGCTGCCACTCCATCGCGTAGCGGTTGAGACCTGACGCGCTCGGGCTCCCTGACTGGGCCGACGACCAGCTGGACGCCGTTGGCCCTCGACTGCACTGGTGCCGTCCCTCCGTGGTGGGCCGCGATCGCGCCCTCGACCGTGGACACCCATCTGGCGAAACAGCTGCTGATGGGCAGGATGTGGCGCTGCCCAGCCGAGAAAGCGGAACGTCTGATGGGGTTCCAGACGTCCTCAAAGGAGTGTGAAAGCCAAGAGGCTTGAGCCGCAACGGCTGCCCAGGTGGAAGGGGGGATGGCGAAAGAGGGAAGGGCGGGCGCAGCAGCATCGGCAGACGAGGGCGGATCAAGCTGATCGCCAGCCGTGCTGACGCCCGAGCCCCCAGGACGCTCGACAACGGGGGCCGCAGAAACATCCCTCGGAACTTCGCCAATTAAGGAAGAACTTTCTTGCTGCTCGAACTCGCCTGATTCAACGGGCGCTCCTAGGTCACGTGCACTCTGGTTGCAAGCTGGCTGAAAGCAAGATTCTGACGCCCACGGGTCCTCCTCCTCATCCTCGAAGGCCCCGAACTCGAAAAGATCCCCGAAATCGACCGAGCCACTTCTGGGCTCAGCCACGCCCAGAGGATTCTGACCCTCGGGGGGATCGGGACCGTCCTGAGTGGGTTCGCCAGAGGGGCCAGCTTTTGAAACAAAAACGTCTGAAAAAAGCTCGTCGCAGTCGGCTCGGATCCTGTCTTGGGCAAGCTGAGACCGAACCTGCTGCTCCGCACGCGCCTTGCTCGACTTCGACCCTGCCACGGGACTGATGCTCGGGCGCGGGACCTGCGGCAGGCGCGGGGCGGTGACGAGAGAACGTTGCAGTAATTGCTCACCAGATCCGTGAAGGGTGAGCTCCAGGCCTACATGAGGCCCCCACGGGACGTCAGACCTAGCTTCAAGAGACTTGATCTAAGGCAAAGCGCTCTCAGACGACATCACAACATCGATATGCGTACTACCTGCACTCCCGACGCAAATGTAGTCAACTTTCGACTGCCTGATGTGACCTCCTACGCGCCTAACGAAGTTGGACTTGCGAAAGGTGTCAGCTCCTATGTTGAAATCTCCTATCACTATCCATGGCAAATGTAGCATCTGGAGAAGAGCTCCCAATTTTCCGAACCGCTGCGTGTTGGCACCCCCAAATCCTTGCGAGGGGTGCGCGTAAAAAAAGAATCAAGACTAAAGAGTAGCCTTGGCAGTGCACAACTGACGGCATAAAGCCGTCAAAAGCGTCAGCTCCGTCCGCGCACAGCGACGCCACTTCGGACGCCTTGGCAAACAGGCGGTGCACATTGCGATGGCCTGGCGCCCAGAGTGCCTCACCCCCTTCGTTGGCTTTCTGGACTGTGGCCCTTCCCTGTGCTTCTGGCCATGTTGTCCAGGAACTTCCACTTGCATTGTCGAGACTTCTTCGCCCACTGCGTACGAGTGCGGCACCCAGAGTGAGTCTCGACGGCCCCGATGAGGTCGCACCTGGACACGGTGGCCTCTGAGCTGAGGAAAGGCCAAGACTTCTTCCCGAGGCGCGTGATGTTGCCGAAGAACATCCTGACCACGGGAGCCCCCTGCGACTCCAAGGATGGCAAAGGTGCTCCGCCTGCCGCCGCTGAACTCGACGGAGCACCTGACGACTCCGAGGGAAACGAAGAGCAAGGAGTAGCCGCCGTTAGAACTGCCTCCTGCTCAGGCGACTCCGAAGATGATGAAGGCTGCGCCGCCGCAAAAACGCCGCCTCCACGAACTGCTCGTCACTGACCAACTTTGCTTGCGGCCTCCGCCGCCTCCTGGCCCGCAGCCGAGGCGGCCCTGATCTTGGCCATCTCAGCCTCGATCTCGGCCTCGGACGGGCTGCCAGGCGTCGCCGCGGCCGCCGTGGCACCTGGGCCCTCGCCCGCGCCCGCTGCCGCCGCGCCCGCCGCAGCGGCCACTCCGCCAGCCGTGGGGGCGGCTGGAGCGGCCGCTCCGCCACCTGGAGGAGCACCGCTCCCAGGTGGCCCTGCGGGCGCAGCCTCGAGCTCGTCGGCGGCCCCACAGCGCCTCCTCTTCTTGATGCGCTCCGCGACCTGCTTCTTCAAGGACTCGACGTTGTCACGCCACTTGGTGATCTCCTCGGCCTTGCTGAGCACCGACTGCTGCACCGCCTTCAGCTCCGCTTCAACTTTACGCAGCTCCTCTCTCTCTTCTCCACTGCACTCCAGATCGTCCAGCTGCTGGAAGAACTCGGTGTCCCAAGTGAGGTTGAACATCGGCTCGGCCGCCTTGGCGGGCGCTGCCGTCTCGACGACCGCGCCTGTCTCCTTCGCCAAGGCCTGCGCAGCGCCTCGGCGGTTGATCTCCGCCAGGGCGAGCGCGCGCGCTGCCTCCGACTCCTTCTCCCTGGCACCGCCTAGGTTCTGCTCCAGCCGCTTCACCTGCTGCGCCGTCTGCTGGTACTTCGCGCTGGCGTCGCGCCACGCCCCAGCCGCGCGGCGCACGGCCTCCTCGGCCGCCAAAGGCTTGCCTGCCGCCGCCGCCGCCTGCTGGGACTGCTTCAGCTGCTCCTCGAGGATCTGCCGCACCTTGGGATCCTTGACCACCGCCAGGGCCCCCGACAGCGCGACCACCGTCTGCTGCGTGGAGGCCTCGGCGCCGACGCTCCCCTTGGGCGGCGACTTGACCTCCCGCTCGAGCTGAGTGCCCTTGCCGTTGCCCTTGTCCTTGCCCTTGCTCTTCTCTCCCTTCGGGACGTAGAGCTTCACGGGCCTGTTGCAGACGCGGCACTTGCAGCCATTTGCCAAAAGCTTGGCGTTGAACTCGTGAGTGCCGCACCCCGCACACGTGCTCCAAGGGTTCGCCATGGCCCTGGGATCGTGTGCTGTGACCCTACTTTAGTCGACGGGATCTGCTACGCTCTGACGCGCGGCCGACCCGCCGTCCCCCAAGCACCACGTGGAGGCGTGGGGCTGGCCGAGTGCAAATCCAAAATGGTGCGCTCGGGCCAGAGTTGCTTGAGAGAGAGGGATGCGAAGGAGGAGGAGGAGGAGGAGGAGGAGGAGGGGGAGGGGGAGGGGGAGGAGGAGGAGGAGGAGGAAGAGGAGGGGGAGGGGGAGGGGGAGGGGGAGGGTGGCAGTGCTGTCAGGCCACTGGAGCATCAGGAACGCTGCGGCCGGGAACCGCTGCCGAGCGTGCCGCGCCGCGGGCTCTGACCACTGCGCACTGGCGCGACACCCAGACCACGAGCCGGCCCCCACGGGGCAGCGTCCCCAGCTCTCCCCGGCCTGCCAGCCCCGCGAGAGGGAGCGACACGCTCCCAGCGTGCAGGCACAGCGTGTCGCTGGCGCCGCCGCCGCGACACGACAAGCAGAAGTTCCTGGCCGCAGGCCACAGAACGACTCCCCTTGTTCCCCCCCCCCCACGGGAAAATATTATGTTGCTTCGAGCGATCCCCCCCGAAAACTGATGCGTTTGTCCCCGACGGCGCGCCGTCGCCGAATTGGTCGACAAATGCAGATTCTGGCTTCGAAAACGGCTCAACCGTGCTCCAATTCAGTCACGCTCTTGTATGCTATGCTATATTATGCCGTGTTCTGTTCTCGACGAGCCGACGTGACGCCGTGATACCTGTGACGGTAGATGCGGCGTCTGTTATGATGTTCCTCGTCACTTTCACGTTTCTCTTATGCTTGCGTATGTTGTGGTATGCTCATCTCTGTCATCATACGGTTTGGGATATTATGGTATGATCTGCTCCGTGGCACTATGTTATGACATGATATGATATGTCAAAGTATGTTATGAGATGCTGTGTTCCGTGATGCTGCTGGCAGCCCGGCCCAGTATGGTATTATGTTTGGCTGTCGTGTTACGACATGTTCTGTGACGCTGTCATGATATGATATGGTGTGTTATGACATGGTGTATGATCTTATGATCGGCTCTGTTCTGGTATGTGTTAGTCTGCCGTCTTCCTCTATATTGTAGTTGTTGACTGCTCGGTGCTGTATAGTGCATTATGGCATGCTCTGCTAATAGTATGGGTTGTTATGCTCTGCTGTCGTGTTAGTGTTCCGTGATGCTGTGTCATGATACGATGCTCTGCCAAGGCGTGTTATGACATGTTCGAAAATGTTATGTTATGGTGTGTGGATCGTCTTCTGTTCTGTCATGTTCTGCTCTGGTATGGTATGTGATGTTATAGTATGCTCTATTGTGTCATGCCATTGATACGATATGTCCATTCCGACATGCTCGTGTTTTGTTCTGTCATATGATGTTGTGTCATGGGGTGTTCTGTCGTGATCGTCGTCTCTAGGCCCTGCTGTCGTGTTATCCTGTATTCCGTGATACTGTGTCATGACATGATGTGCTCTGTCATGATATGTTATGGTATGCTCGGATATGTTATGGTATGTTGTGTTATGTCGTATTATGGTACGCCATGTTCTGCCCTGGTATGTTCTACGATGTTATGTGATGAACTATGTTGTCATGACATTGGTATGCTCTGTTCTGTCATGTTCTGTCATGCTCGTGGTCTGTTCTGTCATGTTATGTTGTGTTATGGGGTGTTCTGTCGTGTGCGTCGTCGCTATGTTTTGCTGTCGTGTTATGCTGTGCCCCGTGATGCTGTGCCATGATATGATTGTTGTGTGTTGCCGCATTATGTTATGTGGTACTATACGTTGTCATGGCAGTGCTATGTTATGGTATGACATGAGCTGTCATGCTCGTGCTATGGTAAGTTATGTTGTGTTGTGTCTTGTTGTATGTGTCGTCGCTGTGCTCTGCTATCGTGTCATAATGTGTCATGCGATGCTGTGTCATGATATGATATGTTCTGCCAAATTGTGTTATGGTATGATCGGCGACGTTCTGATATGATGTGGTATGCCGTCTTATGCTATGCCATGTTCTGCCCTGGTATTTCATGTGACTCTCTAATATGATGTGCTTTGTCATGATCTTGATATGTTGTGCTGTCATGATCAGTCAAGCTATGCTCCGTTATGTAATGTTATGTTATGCCATGTTGTGTTCTGCCGTGCTCTTTGAAGAAGCGAAGCGAGCCACCAGGACTCTCGGGGATAATCGGGACAACATGGCGTCTGGCGGCCGTGATATGCAGGGTGGGGTCGGCCAGGCGCGAGGCGGGACATCCAGGGTTCTCGGGGATCATCGGAACAACTTGGGGTCTGGCGGCCGCGGTATACAGGGTGGGGTCGGCCGGGGGGCCTGTTCTTGAAATCCGCCGACCCCTTGGGGTCACGGCGCGTGAGATGCTTCCCCCTCCCCAAACCCCTCCCCCAGGAGGGGCCTGGTCCGGCCGGTTTGGAGGGGGGGGGGGGGGCAAATCAATCATCCGCACACTTGGAGCCTCAGGAGGCTCTAAAAAGGGCTAAAAAGGTTCCAAAGGTTCCCGGAACGGTCCAAGAGAGCTGCGAATCGACGAAAGATCGCCCCAAAACGCCGAAGATTGCTTCCACACGGCTCCACAAGTCCCCAAGACGTTTGAAACAATATTGCGAGGCGGCCCAAAGAGGCCCTCCAGAAGAAAAAATCGTCCCGTTTCCTAAGGAAAACGTGCATTTTCACCACATTCGCCCATTCGGCTTCCACGCGGCGCAAAACGGCCCAAGAAGCCTCCCTCGCCAGCCCAAGAGGCTCCCAAAAAGGCTCCAAGATGGCGTCTGGGTGATCCGCGAAGGCCCCAGAAACCATAGCAACGGCTCAGGAAAGCCGCAGGACGGTCCCAAGAGGGCTCCAAAACGGGGCAAGAGGGCCCCTAAAGGCTGGGACGGCCCACGCGGGGGACAATTCGGTCCAAACCGCCCGACATCGCCGCCAGACAGCCCCATGGGTGTCCAAAACGTTTGAAAACGCACCCACGAGGCGCTCCAAGAAGGCCTCCAAAAGCAAAAACCGTCCCATTCCCTAGGTAAAACGTACATTTTCAGCATATTCGATTCTTGGGCTTTCACGAGGCCCACAACGGCCCAGTAAACCTCCACGATCAACCCCGGTCACCCGAAGAGGCTCCCAAGAAGGCTCCAAGACGGCTTCCGGGCGATTCACGAAGGCTCCAGAAACCACAGCAACGGCCCAGGAAAGCCTCAGGACGGTCCCAAGAGGGCTCCAAAACGGGCCAAGAGGGCTCACAAAGGCTGTCCGGACGGCCCACGGGGGGGACGATTCGGTCCAAACCGCCCAAGATTGCCTCCAGACAGCCCCATGGGCGTCCAAGACGCTTACATACGCGACCACGAGGCGCTCCAAGCAGGCCTCCAGAAGCAAAAACCGTCCCATTCCCGGGGTAAAACGTACATTTTCAGCATATTCGCTCCTTGGGCTTTCACGAGGCCCACAACGGCCCAGTAAACCTCCAAAATCGACCTCTGGCACCCCAAGAGACACTCCAAAAGGCTCCACGACGGCCTCCGGGCGCCCCACGAAAGCCCCAGAAACCATAGCAACGGCCCGGGGAACGGCAGGACGGTCCTAAGAGGGATCCAAAACGTGTCTAGAGCGGCCTCACAGGCTGTCCAGACAGGCCACGTGGGGGACGATTGCTGCCGCCCCAAGGGGTCGGCGGTGTGGCGTGAGCCGATGAATCCAACAGCCTCCGGGCAGGGAACAAAACAAACACAACACACGAACGCCTGGGTGTACGAGGAGCGCGAGAGGGAGGACCAGCCACGCAAGGGCCCCGAGGATCCGCGAGCCCCGTCCGAGCCCGAGTTGCTCCTGGTCTCGGCATCCTAGCTGGTGGCAGGAGCGGGTGGGGCGAGGGGAGAAGCATGGAGGAAGGAGGAGCAGGACGAGACGGACGAGGAGGGAATGGGAGAGCAGGGAACAGGGAGATCGGGGAGCAGGGAAAGGGCGCGCGGAGTATGATGGGCTGGAGGGAGAAGGGGGGGGAAGGAGAGATAAAGGGAGAGGGGAGCAGGGACGAACGGAGGAGCGGAGATGAGGATGGAACGCGGAAGGCGGAGGACGAGAGGACGACGGTGATGACGCGGCGCGCAGTCTCCACAGGGCGCGCCTCTGGGTCGAATCGGGGCCCTGCCCTGGAGGCAGTGGGCCGCATACAGAGGGACCCCCACGCCACTGGCCCAAGCCCATAGAGGAAGAAACGCCATGAACAGAAAATTTTGGCGCTCCGCGCGGATTTCTTGGATCCGCGCTGGCCCCCCCCCCCGGCGGCGCCTCCGGCGCCGCCCCTGGCGCGCTCCGCGCACCAGGGAGGGGGGCCCAGCGCGGATACAAGAAGTCCGCGCGGAGCACCAAAAGTGTGTATATGTTTATGGCGTTTCTTCTTCGAGCCCAGCAGCACAAGAGCTGCAAGAGGAGAACCCCGAGGGGAAGACCCCGACGGACGGCCATCGGCTCGGGGAGCCCACGGACCACGGGCACGCGCACGCAGGCCCCCCGAGGCAGGGCTCCAGATTTGGCCGAACGGGGGGAGGCCCGCGAAGGCCTGAGCTCCTCCTCCTCCTCCCCCTCCTCCTCCTCCTCCTCCTCCTCCTCCTCCTCCTCCTCCCTCTCCCTCTCCCTCTCCCTCTCCTCCTAGTTCTCTTCCTCCTCCTCCTCCTGCGACGGCGTGGGGGGTCTGGCATTAGAGGACCGAGCGCCTCAACGGTGAGGGGGCGACATCGCCGATTGACCGGCGACGGGCCCCCGTTAGCGAATCCGCACGTGGACGGGCGGGGTGGGCTTTCAGGCCCCTATCGGCGATCAGTGGACGATTGGGGTCGATGCATCCCCCGCTGAGCCCGTCCCGTCTGCTCCCTAACGCTGCCCTTGACCTGGGCGTACGGAAAGGTAAACCGAACGCTGTCAAAAACGGTGGCAGCCAACGCAAAAACACAGACAGGGCAAGGGTGAAACGCGCGAAAACGTGATGCGAGCAGCGATGCATGGACAGCGTGGAAGGCGCGGAGGCCAGACTGGGCCAATCCGCGTGAGAGGGGAAGAGCAGACGCAGCGAATCAGAGAAATCCAGAGCAGAAGGCGCCAAGGAAGGCGACAAGCGCAAACCATGCACCTGAGCGGACAGTGGCAACAGTAGAGCAGACCAAAGAACCTTGCAGAATAGAGCATGCGTCAAACAATTGGGCTGGAGCGCACGAGACGGGCCAGGATGTTCAGGAGGAGAGGAGACGACCAAAATGACGATCACTGATCGCGAGCAGCACCTGACACGCGCACTAAAGCACGTCAATTTATCTGGCCGCTCGCTCTGGAAACCGCCTGGCCCACTCGAGAACAATTTGGCGGCGCGCACAAGGGTGTGGAGGGAATGGGCGGGCTCCTTAGGAGGCTGCTTCTTAGAAGGCGCCGGCCTTGCATCTGCACAGAAAGCCCGCGCCCTCTAGGAAGCAGGGGTGCTTCTGACACGCCCTCCCCCCTCCCCCCCACCGCCCCCTGCGCGTGGCTGAGGGGGGCGCGTCCTGCTTCGCCGCGGGCGTGGATATGTTGAGGGCACCGTGGCACCAGCATCCGCGACAGGGCCACGCGCGGCCATGCCACAAGGGCAGAGCCTGGCGTACGCCGCCCTCTGCTTAGGTCGGGCATGTCCCCCTACAGGAGGACTCTGGGCGAAAAATTAAGGATAGTCCAACAATGCCCCAAATAGTCAAAAACAAGTCCCCGAACTATTCCTGTACTATTTTGGGACATTCCCTCTGCAGAGGGACAGGCCGGACTCAACCCTATGCTTGGCAAGCACGCGCTGCCCAGGCCGGCCGGCCCGCTCCGGGGCGAAGGAGCGCATCGACCGCGGGCCCACTGGCCAGGAGTCCGCGGGCGAAGAGGGGCACATAGAAAGCTCTTCCGCGGTCGTGGGCGCCAGTCCCAGGGCTGGAAAGCAGTCTGCACCCCCACCTGCCACTGTAGGGTAGGGGTACAAGCTCCCCGGCCGCGCTGGGACAGGTGCCCCTGGTGGCGGAGCAGCTTATTTCATACTCTTCGACTGCTGAAGACGGGGTCTGCCAAGCGGACCAGCGGACGATCTAGCGGTGAACACAAAGCGAAAGCTCCGCCGAAAAAGCTCGGCGTGCTGCTTCACTGCCACGAGGTTCTCGCGAGCCTTGGAGTCGTCAGGCTCCAGGCTCTCGCCCTCTGATACTGCCGCTGCTGCCGCGGCAGAAGCGACTGTTTGGCCAGACGCTGGGGGCAAAGGCAGCTGGAAAAACTTCGGCGTGCTGGCAAGCTCCGCGCTCGAACCACTTCTCCCGCTGGTGCCGATCGGCGTCGGTGGTCGGTGAATCACTGGACCAGACACGCTCTGCAGACAAAGCCAAAGCCGGCCACTCGCTCGCAAGTGGTCTTACCTCGCCACATCCGTCTAAGAAAGACTGGTCGCAATAAGTGCAAGCGGGCAGGCCCGTGGATGTCGCGGGAGGAGGCTTGCGCTGCAGACAAGACAGCGAGGCACTGTGGGAAAGTAGCACTGGCCACCTGTCCTGTGTGCGCGTGGTCGGGGGCTCGACAGGCCTGAAGTCCCGATCTTGATGAAGAGATGCCCGTCGGGCCTCAGTGGGAAGTCCAGCGTCGCTGTGTGGCAGCGGCGGGCGGAGGTGCTTCATGTCCACCTGCGCTGGCGCATCGACAGCAGCTGGAGGGCCAACAGGAGCGATCGAGTCTTAGGCCCCAGATCAACGCGTGAGAAGTTTGGCATGCCTTCACTCGGCTCGGGACATCAAGTCCACGGCATCAGGCGGCCCCCTGGAAAAACGGCGGCGACCTCACGTGGCGCGACATGAGTCTCCCCGCGCACTGGGGAGCCCAAGTCGCCGCCTGCCCGAGGGAGAGAGGGCCCGTGAGCGGCAGGCATGCGGATGGGCAGGGCGCTGGGGAATGCTGGGTGCTCGTGCGGGGGGACCTGCCGGGGGGCGCCGAACCCAGGGTGGGCACAGAGGGGGGGGAGGGGCCGAGCGCAAGACGGAAGCGGGGCCCTGCTCACCTCGGACCGGGACGGTGCGCCTGAAGGGCGAGGGGCGGAAGAGGGAGGGCGGAGGGTGGGGGGAGCTAAGGCCAGCGGAAGGAGCTCGTAAGAGGCCACTCCCGGCGCCTGGGCAAGGAGGGGCGAGGAAGGACGGAGGACGGGGAAGGGAAGGAGGAGTCAACGAGGCTGGGCGGAAAGACGGGAAAGGGAGGCGAACACTTTTGAATCGCCCTCGGACCACTCAAATGGCTGCGGCATGAAACAGAAACAAATCAGACAACATGTTGCCGCGCCGACTCCATGACATTTACATACATTTACATTGGGCCCACTAGGGAGGGAAATGGTTTCAGGCCTCCCGAGGGCGGAGTATGCCGCGCCGCGCCTGCCCAAACTGTTTCCCGAGCCTGGCCCAAGCCATCGTACAGACAAGCCAAGAACTTTGCAGTGGCCTCTGGCCGGGCCAACGTCACCGTGTTCCCGCTGTGACCGTTTAGGCTGCCACAATCACGCCCGCAGCCTCGGACAACGCGTGAAAGTGAAAATGTAAATTCTGGCTGCGCCGGAAGCTCCCTCGAGCTCCGCACCGCACAAACTATGATACACATGATTGGACGTAGACTCGGGGCGGACATACCTGCACTTAATCGTACTGCACAATCGTATCCTCAAGCACAAAGCGTGAGCGCGTGCTGCCTGCTCCTTGGTTTGAAACCGAAATCGGCTGTGAATCGTTCGGTCTTCTCCCAGGCTAAGAACTTCGTTCGGAGATCTGCGGGCATCTCCTCGGCCACCCTGTTAAGCCCAACCCTGAGTATATCGATGGCCTCCTGGACCCAAGCCAACACGGTGTCAATGCGTTTCGTTTTGCCCAAGCCTCTCCTCGACGCCATGCCGATCGCAGCGGCCGCGTCGACATTGACACCCACAGATGCGCCAAGCTCCATGCCAACGCTAAAGATCATAGCCAGCACAATTCCGACATCAAAATCCCTAGACAGTAATACCCCGCTTCGCCATTACACTCAAAGCTATGGCGGACTGCCCCCTGCACTCTTGCAACAGGCAATGCGCCCCAGCTGATATACACCCGCCAGAAGTGCTCTTGCGCGCACGACAGCAACCTGCGTGGTCGGCGCCACACCATCCCTTCAGGAAGGTGGCCGCCTGCTGGTTTCTAGAATGCTGTACGAGGCACGGCGCGCCATATAAATAGCGCGCAGCGTGATTTAGAACGCTCGCGTGTCTCTCAATCGGGCTCTGCATGTTTTTCGCCAGCGCCCGGCCCGGTCAGCGGTGCGGTCCTGGGCGATGTACGCCAAACGCATGCATGAAAATCTGTACCACGTGCGCTCGTCAGCAGAGATCTCGACGCCCCCAATCTCGATGTTTTGGGGTTTCACCTTTAGCCCCGGAGTCGTGAACTTCGCGCCCGCATGCTCCAGACCGAGCTCCCAGACTACGATCTGCACGCGCCACGCGCCGCACTGCCACTCGACCCCGTCGAGCGCTCAAGTGAGCAGGCGGCTCAACACGCGAATGCTCTACAGTGTGTCGGGCGCGCCGGGCGGCCCGAATGCTCCATCAACCTTGACCGTCCACTCCTTGCTGAGCTCCGTGTAGAGCCAATCGAAGTCCCCTGGCGGAACCCAACAAACTCATCTTGGACGCCATACACGTCCCCCATAGGGACGCGGCGCCCCACATGCCACACATGGATCGAACTAGTCGGCCAACCTCGTCGCTGGTGATGCCGCGTACCTTCTTGCAGTCCTCTGGCAGCTCCACGAACACGCCCTCTCTGCCATGGCCCAGAAGTGCGCCCCTTTCGCCTTGGAGCTGCAGCACGTACTTCCCCTTCTTCG
This sequence comes from Prorocentrum cordatum, assembly GCA_963575745.1. NCBI lineage: Eukaryota > Dinophyceae > Prorocentrales > Prorocentraceae > Prorocentrum > Prorocentrum cordatum. The sequence goes on from CAUYUJ010011758.1 coordinate 64,289, forward strand.
CATACGCGAAGCCCTTGCGGGGAAACGCCACCGTGACCGCAGTGGAATGAGACGCGTTTGAAGATGGCAACGGCGGCATCGCAGCGAAGTGCTGCTCCACCGGGCCCTCGTGCTGTATCTCCTTCGCCACCGGCCTGCTGCGCGCCTGGAATTCGACCTCGTCGCCCCCGTCGACGTCGATCCACCTCGCGCCGGTCACCTTGAAGCCCGCAGGGCGTTGGAAACCACTTCCCAGAGAACGCTGTGTCGATGAAGTTCATGTCCTCGGCCCTCGCCTCCTGGGCGAGATCCCCGGGCAGCGCCTTCCCCCGCGAATCGTCTCTGCGCGCCAGGTCCTCGGGGCCGACGAAATCCCCGTAGTCCAACTCGAACGGCTGCTCGACCAGAATTGGGCACTCGTCGCCCGAGTCGCGAGCTGACTTCATCAACCTCTCACGCTGCGACTCGACTTGCGCGCAGATCGCGTTCTCGATCTCGTCGTCCTCCCCGCCGTGGTCGATGAGACGGGCCATGATGGAGATTGCATTATCCTCCATTACCTCGTGGCCGTCGCTTCCCGCGGGTGGATCTCCTCGCTTTCGACCCCTGTCTGAATCCACGCGCGCGGGGGGCAGCTGGCTCGTCGCCGAAGCCGCGCCCCGCGCCAACTGTCCTTCCCAGGGCGCCGAGCGCGCTGACCCAGTGCCGAGGCCGCACCTTCCGCTGGCTGCGCCTCCCAGGATGCCAAAGGCTGCTGGCTCGATGTCGAAGCCGTGCCTGCCGCTGAGTCTGCTGGCGACGTCCTGGCCGCCACCCTGCGCCCAGCGCCTCGGGGGCTCCCCGCATGCGCCTCCTCAGACGCTCGCTTCTCGGCCCCCCGCCGACCTGCGTGGAGCTCCTCACTCGCCGCGGCCGCCCGCGTCCTCTGACAGCACTCGGGCGTGCGCGACAAATCCTGCCGATGCATGCTTAGAGCGCGCGCTAAGCATGCCGGGCGCCCCTCCGCGCGCCCGCGCTTGTCCATGTCCGCGAACGCGACGCAGTACTTTGGCACGCCCCCAGTCTGCTCGGCCGCCTGGACGGGCCCCGTCGGCGGCCCTGGGCTGCGGCAGGAGCTCAGGGGCACCTGGGAGTTCGATATCCTGGTCGTTGCGCCCATCCGGCATCGGCTTCCCAGGTGGCCCCTCTGAGCTTTGACAACGCCTCGTTGTCGCAACGCTGGTCTCCCGGCAGCCGCCTCAACGACTGCGCCGCGAAGACGCCGTGGCCCGTGCCCGCGGTCTTCTCCGTGCTCTCCACCGTTACGCCGAGAGACAGTCCGCGTTCCCAGCGCGCCTCCAGCTCGCGCCGCGTGCGCTTCTTAAATTCCACGCTCTCGCCGAAGGCCGGCAATCGCACCTGCCACGCCTGCCTCTTCGCTCGCCGGAACGGCGCCGCGCCGTTCCCCCCGCGGTTGCAGATGCAGCGCAACGTCGACGCGTGCTCAATGAGCCACGCTACCACTGGACTCTTAGAGCTCATCTTGACCTGGGCATGGATCTCCGCCTGCCCCTTGAGCGCCGGCGCCAGTCCACCGCAATTCCGGCAAGCGCGCTCGGCCCCCCCGCCGGGCGCATTCTCGCCCTGCCCTTCGGGGCCTTCTCGATGATGACCTCGGCAGCCCGGGCCCCCATGATCTCCCGAACCACAGCCGTCATCGATCTCTTCTGGTCGCTCTTGGCGCTCATCTTCGCGCGCGCCAGCCAGTCCAATTCCACTGCCACGGCCTTCACAAGGCACAGCTCCACCACGCCTTCTTCTCCAATCCCTGGGGCGGAACTGGGTGAACAAACGGGCGCTCCGCGCTGCGATCGTGCCCGACCCGCGCCGGCAGGCTCTTGCCCGCCACCAACTCGAAAGGCGCTTCTCCGGGGGGCTCCCAGAACCCATAGTCGACCGAGAACGTACTGCACACATCCCGGCTCTTGTCCTGCTTGAAGCGGGGGCCGCTCTCCGCCCGCCCTCGCGCGCAGGCCGCTCGCCACGACCTGAAAGAGCGATGCGATACCTCGCGGTCCTCAACCATCTTCTGCGCAGGCTTCAAAGGTGCAAGCATTGCCCTCGAAGCTGCGCTCTTTTCCGGCGGGGTCTGCAAGCTCGACGCCGCAGCCGAGCCCCCTGGAGGGGCGCCCGCCAAGCCCGCGCCCACCATCGCGCCCCTGCAAATGATGGGGTACATGGCTGGGGTCGGTCCAAAGCCAGCCGCGCGAAACCCTGCATCCGGTGCTGCCGCGGCTTTTTGACCCATGCCGGGAGCCGGAGGTGCCGCCCTTCTCGGAGATCTTCATGGCCTGGCCCGTCTGGTAGTTGAAGATGCCGCCGCCGCTCTTTCCCCCCGAGTCGAGCTAGACACAGCTACCGTTGGTCACCATCTGCAACACAGAGCTCATGGGACGATGGGCGTCGCCAACTTCCCAACTGGTTTTCATATCGCCCCCAGACATGAAACCAACAACCAACGCTTTTTCGCCGTTCCTCTGCAGCGCACGCCAGAAAGCCGCGCTGTGCGACCAAGGCCCACCAGCCAATCTCAAAGGATAGTCCCTGGCCACGTGCCGCGGCAGCATGCTCGCCGAGGCGCCCGAATCGTCCTCTCGCGCCCCTCGCGCTGCCACATCCGCCAGGGCCCCTTGGCGGGAGACATCCAGCCAGGCATCCGCAGCGCCCCATTCCCCGCGGGACTTCCACCGCGGGGGCGGCTCGACGACGAAGCCACGTTGCCCCAGGACCCGCGCGCCCGCGGCCTCCACGCCCCCCCCACCCCCCCTCCCCGCCAAGCAGCGCTCCAGGAGGTGCGACCCGAAGCTCTCCAGCGCGCTGAGTCAGCACGGGGCCCGGTGGCCGCCCGCGTGTCGTCGCGGCCCCACGCGTCGTCGCACTCGCGCTGGTACTGATCGTGCTCGCGCTGGGCGTCGACCTCCGCGCGTTCCCTGCTGTGCTCCTTCTTATCCCCTTCTTTGCGCGTGCAGATGGCCTGCCGGTGCGCCCAGTACCCTTCCGAGAGTTCGTCTTCTGCTCGTCCCAACCTCCTCCTGACTCCTTCTGCTGGCAGTGTTCCTTCTCAGTCTCCGCTTTTCCTCTGCACGCGCCCCTCCTCGTCTCGTACGTTTCCCCTCTGGTGATACTCCTCCTCCTCCTCTGCTCCTTCGCTGCCTTTCCTCCGCGTCTGCCTCCTTTGGCGGTGGCATCCAGGGTGGCGTCGTCAGCCGCGCGACGGCGCGACGTCGCAGCCGCGCGCTCTTCACCAGGACTCCTGGGCCGGCGGTTCGCCGCCGAAGCCGCCGCCGCCTCTCGGCGTTTGGCGCCGCCCACGGGCCGCCGGCCCGATCTCGAAACCGCGTCTGGGGCAGGCGCCTCCTCCTCCTTGCGGCGCTCGCCGGGGTGACAAGCGCCCGCGTTGCGAAGCAAGAGTGCCCTCCACTTCTCCTCCTTGCCGTCGGTGTCCTCGCCTTGCTCGCCCTCCTTCTCGTGGCAATTCCTGCAGCGAATTCGTCTCCTCGTCTTCCTCCTCATGTTGCCTCGTCATCTTCCTTCTCGTTCTGGGGGCTGCTTTCGGAGGGGTCAGCGCCCGAATCCTGTCGGCGATGTCGGCCCAAGCTTTCCTCTTGGGCCGAAAGCAGCACGTTGGCGGAGTAGGCGGCGCGCTCCTGCTCGACGCCCCCAGAGACGGCGACGACGTCGACGTTTCACCTGCACGCTGCTCGGGATCGCGCTCCAGCACGAACAGCAAGCCGATCTCACTTGCAGCGGGTGGCGCGCCCTCCCGCGGGTCGGCCCCGGAGAGCTCGCGGCCCCGCCTCCGCGACCTCCACCTCGAGCTCCTTTGGGCGCGCCTTTGGGCCTGCAGCCCGCGGGGTCGCCCTTGGTCGCGGGCCCCCTGGGCGGAAGCTGCCTGCCGCTCCAAGTCGGCCCTGCTGTAGTAGTCGGCGCCCTTGTGGCCCCAGCGCCAGCATCTGCCACGGTAGCCCTGGACCTGCTGTTGTCCACGCCCAGCTCCCATGCCACCTGCGCCGCCGTCCTTGACCTTACCTTTGCCGGCGTCCTTGCCTCAGTGCCGTCGCCCTTGCCTGTCCCTGCGCCTTTGCCACCCCTGGGTGTCCCCCTGGGCCCAGAGCTGCCCGAATCCACGGCCTGGGGGCCCGTCCTCGCGACTGTCTGCTCAACGTAGCGCTCGATCTCCTGCTTCAGCAACTCGTAAGTATGCAACTGGCCCGCGGTGAAGTTCAAGTGGTTGCTCAGCACGTCTGGGCACATCGACTGAAGCGTCGCCCGCTTCATGGAGTAGCTAAGCTCCTCGCTGGTGCGTTCCTTGTAGAACATGAAATCCTGCTCCCACGGCTCGATGGCTGGTCTTTGCAAATTTGCGCCGGGCGCAAAAGCTTCCGCAGTTCCCGAAGGCTGGCGCCAACCATCCCATCCCGACGTCTTGCGGGTGCTCTTGATGATGTCGAAGGTCATCGTGCCGTCCGTCATCAAGGACGTCGGGATCGCGTGCAGCCCCCTCTTGAGCTCCGCGGTCTTGGGGAATTCGTCCACGATGGCGTTGGTCCTCTCTTCCGTGATGGTGGCCGCGCCCACGCCAGCCGCCCAGTCCAGCACCTCGTCATGCTCGTACTGACAGGCGGACCAAGCGACGTACTTATACGACCAGCCAGCCCAACCGCTCTCCTTCCCACTGAAGGTCGCTGGCTCCTGCACGGCCCTGCTGTCGATCATGCCCCCGCGTTTCCTGGAAGCGCTTTCCGCCTTCAGGAACTCGGCGTTCTGCTGCACCTCTGCCTGCAGTGCCGTGCTCTGCTCCTGCAGCTGCCCGACCAGTCCGGCCATGGCCTCGTCAGGGCGCAGCTGGGCCGCTGCCATGGCAGCCTGCTGCTGCCTGAGCATATCGCTCATCTGGGCGAAAGCGGCGAGCACCTGCTGCTCGTTCACGCCGCCTCGCCGGACGCAGGCACAAGGCTCGATTCCGAATCCTCGCCCTCAAGCTCACACACCTCAGGCGCAAGCTCCCATCCCGCGGCCGCGCGCAGGGACGAAGCGAGTCGTGGAGACGACCCGCCCTGCTACCATGAGCACGTTTTTCCCTACCTAGGCTCTGCCTAGAAGGGTTCTTACTCTGTTAGCTAAAAGGGCCGGGCAATGGAAATCGCCCTGGGCGGTTCCCCCAGCCCCCGCCCCGCGGTTCCCCCAGTCCCCTGGGAGCTTTAGCTTTAGCTTTAGCTTTAGCTTTAGCTTAGCTTTAGCTTAACTTCAGCTTAGCTTCAGCTTAGCTTTAGCTTAGCGTTAGCTTAGCGCTAGCTTAGCGTAATCTTAGCTTTGGCCTAGCTTCAGCTTAGCGGTAGCTTAGCTTTAGCTTTGCTTTAACTTAGCTTTAGCTTAGATGCAGCTTAGATCTAGCTTAGCTTTAGCTTAGCTTCAGCTTAGCTTGAGCTTAGATTTAGCTTAGCTTTAGCTTAGCTTCAGCTTAACTTCAGCTTAGATTTAGCTTAGCTTTAGCTTAGCTTTAGCTTAGCTTTAGCTTAGCTTTAGCTTAGCTTTAGCTTAGCTTTAGCTTAGCTTTAGCTTAGCTTTAGCTTAGTTTTAGCTTAGCTTCAGCTTAGCTTGAGCTTATATTTAGCTTAGCTTTAGCGTAGCTTTAGCTTAGCCTTAGCTTAGTTTCAGCTTAGCTTCAGCTTAGATTTAGCTTAGCTTTAGCTTAGCTTTAGCTTAGTTTTAGCTTAGCTTCAGCTTAGTTCTAGCTTAGCTTTAGCTTAGCTTTAGCTTAGCTTTAGCTTAGCTTTAGCTTAGCTTTAGCTCAGCTTTAGCTTAGCTTTACTGTTACTACTAATGCTGCTTTCCTAGGGGCTCCAACTCCTAGGTAGGGTCGCACTGGGATAATCCCTACCTAGGCTCTGCCTAGAAGGGTTCTCACTTTCTTTGCTGAAAGGGGCTGGGCAGTGGAAATCGCCCCGGGCGGTTCCCCCAGTCCCCTGTGAGCCAAGCAAAAGCAACATCAAAGGTAAAAGCAAACGCGCTGTTCCCCCAGTTGCGCTCCCGGGGTGCCAAGCAAGAGCAAGAACAAAGGAAAAAGTGGAGGCAAAAGCGAAGGCAAAGCAAAAGCATAGCATAGCATAATATAGCATAGCATAGCATAACATCGCATAACATAGCGCAGCATAGCATAGCGCAGCATAGCATAGCATAGCCTAGCCTAGCCCAGCATAGCATTGAGCAACATAGCATAGCATAGTATAGCAGAGCATAGCACAGCATAAGGCAGCACAGCATCAACTATTGCTGCTGCTGTGTTATACATATATATGTATGTGTGTACTTCTATGTGTGTGCGCACGTATGTTCCATGCATGTTGTCCGTCTGCGGGCCATCTTGAGCCCTTAGTGGGGCAGCTTGAGCCCTTAGGATTCACGAAGGTTTCGCACATAGCATCGGCCGGGAGACATGAAACCCGACGTATTATCGCATGTCCTAAATGTCTTTCTATATATGCAAATCTGTATATATATATATATATACACATAACACACATGTGGAATGCTGCATGTGTGTGTGTGCGTGTGTGTGCGCATGTGTGTGTGTGTGTGCATGGCTACCGCTACTGCTACAACTACGACGATGAGGAGAATGAAGAGGACGGCGTTTACCGCTCCTACTATTGTTGCTTTCCTAGAGGCTCCAACTCCTAGGTAGGGTCGCACTGGGATAATTATCTCTCTCGGACCCTGCAGATGGCTGCAGCATGAAGCACAGTCATTGAGACAAGATGATGCAGCGCCGACTTCGTGACCTTGACATCGGGGTCAATAGGGAGGGAAATCTCTTCAGGAGGAGGACGCGTGGAGGCACGCAGGCGGCGGGCAGCGGCTCGCGAGCACGCTGCCCGAACGAGAGCCGTGGGCAGGACAGCAGACGCCTCCCAGAGAGAGAGGGAGAGAGACATACGCCTCCGAAAAAAGGAGCGTGAGCGGCAGGCTGACTACCACGGTGCAGTCGCCCAAAGCCAGCACACCGACGGCGGAAAGAGCAGGGCTCACGTCCCGTAATGGGTGGCGCGCCAAGGGGGGCAGTGAGAGGGGCAGGTCCCCGCAGAAATGGCGGGATTTCTCCAGAGCCCTCCTGCCTTCTGTGAAGCCCCCTGTGCTTTTCGGAGAAGAGGGAGCATCTCAGAAAGCCCGGGGCCTTCTGAGCCTTCTGACAAGCCCCGACCCCTCTGCCTGTGGAGACCAAAAGGTACCGATACCGCTACTCCCGAGGCCTCTCCAGGGGTGCGCTCTGACCATGATTTCGAGGCGAAACGAGCGGCGGCGACGAGGGCCTCCCAGGAAGTCCCAAAAAGGCGGCGCCCGTCCGCCTAACGAGGTACAGAGGGGAACCAGAGCGTAGCCACTGAGAAGGAAGAGGAGAGGGCAGGAGGAGGGACGAGGAGGACGACGACGACGAGGAAGAGGAGGAGGAACTAGAGCAGCCGGAGGAGGACGGGCAAGGCCTCGCCGAGCCTCCACAGCACGCCGAGCTGGAATGCCGTCGCCCTGATGCCGCCGCCGGAGAAGGCCAGCGAGAAGGTCTCGCCGCCTTCGCTGGAGGGCGTCTCATCCCCCAGAAGCCCAGGGGGGGTGGAGGGCGGAGGGAGGGAGGGCGGGTGCCGGGGACGCGGGCCGGCCAGGAAGAGAGGGAGGGAGGGAGGGAGGGACCTCCCAATGGACTGTCCCAAGCGGCTCAGTCGGGGAGGGGTTGGGCGGGGAGGGAGAGAATGCGGGAAAGAGGACGAGAAAGAGAAGGAGGAGGAGGAAGAGGAGGAGGAGGAGGAGGAGGAGCAGGAGGAGGATGAGAAGGAGCAGGAGGAGGAGGAGGAGGAGGAGGAGAAAGGGAGGGGACGAGAGATGAGGTTCCTCCTCCGTCCCCACCCCCACCCCGTTCTGGGGGCAGGTCCGCTCGGATCGGACTGAGCCCGTCGGCCACCTGCTTTGTGGATGGGCGTCGGGTCTGGGCGACGCAGACCTCGATTGTACTCGAGGGCCTCGCGCAAGGCGGAAGGGAGGTAGGAGGAAGCAGCAGCTGCAGAAAAGGGGGAGGCAGGGAGGAGCAGCAGCTGCAGCTGCAGAAGTGGCAGTGAAGCGGAGGACGGAGGAGGATGAGCAGGAGGAGGAGGAGGAGCAGGAGCAGGAGGATCGGAAGAGGATCAGGAGGAGGAGGATCCCAATCGATCTAAGGATGAACATACTGGCGACCATAATGACCATAATGGTGATGGTGGTGAGGATGGTGATGCTGATGATGCGAATGCTAAAATAATGGTGACGGTGGTGGTGATGATGATGTAGATGATGACGATGATGATGATGATGATGATGCTGATGGCGATGGTGATGAGTATGATGATGGTGATAATGATGATGGTGTCGATGATGAGTATGATGGTAATGATGATGATGATGCTGATGATGATGATTATGATGATGATGGTAGTGATGATGATAATGGTGATGCTGATGATGATGCTGATGACGATGGTGATGATGATCATGATGGTGATAATGATGATGATGATGATGAGGAGGAGGAACGAACGAACGAACGACCACCGATGCGGACAGCAGTCCGGGCCTACTGGAGACCAGGTGAATGAGGCCGTGGCCTCTGAAATACTATTGTGTATGGTAATGCATGCATGCGAGACACAGAAAGTTATGTGAAACGGAGAGGGAGGGGAGGAGGGGGAGGAATCCTTGTAGTCGATGTCGTGGTGTGTTGGTGCCGCGTCGTTGGGTGGAGTCTGTGTTGGTCGTCTGTGCTGGGGTTGGTGTGGATGCTGGCGCAAGGAGTCGGTAGTCGGTATGGTCGTGCTTGGTTGTTGGTGTTCGGTGCTTGTGGTCGCGTGGTCGGCGGTCACTGCTGCATGTGTCAGTTCGTAATATCATGCAGCGATGAAGGCTCCCTCGAGTGACTTCCACCATGTCGTCCGTGTCGCAGCTGTGAGCCACCTCACATCGTTGGTGTCGCGGTGGAGGTATCGTCGCGGTTGGGTGGCGTCGTTGGCGTCGCGTTGTGTGTGATCTTCGCCTGCCTGTCGATGCACGTTGTGTAGGAACTTCCGAATGTCGTCGTCCCAGCGCTTTTGCTGGCCACCATGTTGTCGATAACCAAATTGCCTTGTGTCCGTGTTTGGATTCCAATTCAGAGCTCGCTGTGTCCACCTATTCGACGGGTGGGTCGCTACGCATGCTGCCCACTGCCAAACCATTTTGCGGTGCATTTGGGTGACGTCTGGGATGTCGTGCATGCTCATCAGCTCCTCCGCCCTGCGAGTGCACCGGCGGATGTATTCGGACCAGAGTTCGGCATCGTCTGCCGCCTGCTGGTGTGTCGGAGTCGGGTGGGGTGGGTCGATGCTGTCGTCACTTGTTTGGGGCGGGTCTGATGGAGTCGGTGGGTCGCTGGAAGCGTCGTGGTCGCTGGGGTCGTCGGAGGCGTTGCCGTCGAGGTCATCGTTGTCAGATTTGTCTATCGCTTGGGCAGCATGCGTTGGTGAAACTGCTGACGTGTGTCGTCGCGGTGTCCCGATAATTGCCCTGATCATCCGTCGTTGCGTGCGGCGCTGCTGCTGATGATGATGAGGAGGAGGAGGACGCACCGTAACAGGCGAATGTGCTTGATAACTCCTCCTCTCGGCCCTAATTCAAAAATAGTTCGTCGGATGGAGTGTTAGAGACATACCTGTGATTGGATGTTGGGCGAGCTGGCGTAGGACGCGCTGGTATACTGCCCTACTTAGATCGTCAATTGCAGACCGCCAGGAACTAACGTATCTAAATCCCCTTCCACGCGCAGCTCTCGTTCCTTTCATTGTGTTCCAACCTCTCACGTGTCCAAGTGATGCCATCAACGATCAGCAACACAGCAGGAGCTTTGTCAGATGACAGTATGGTGAGCCACGCACTCCAGATGGATAGCCAAGAAATCGCTGACCCTATGTATACGTGAGACCATTGTTCCGATTTGGCTCTCATCGTGATGCTAGACCTTCTCGCTGTAAACTGTTTGAAAGACTCATCTGGCTGCACCCTGCCTTGGATTACCCAATCCAACAGCTTGATCTGCACCTGTCCAGAGCTTCCCATACATGCGGCAACGACGACCAGTTCGCGACTGGATGATCCCAAGGGCCACTTGGATCAGTAATTCGATACGCCCTGCGTGTAAAATCCATGCTTGAGCTTTTCGGTGAAGAGAACTCGTTTCAAGTATGGACGATCGATGGTGTTGATGGTCGTTTCCACGTCTGCTCACCCATATCCGACCCCGTTCTAGCTACCTCCTGGTCTTACACCTTGGCCCCCTGGAGGTGTCCTCTTGGGACCCCCCCCGCGCCGCGTAAAGTCTCGCCTGGATCCAACCCGTTTCAGCCTCCTGGCCTGTCAGGCTGCCATGGACAGCAAGTCCGAGCAAACTCCCTCACTACGCTGAGCAGGCCCAAACAGTGAAATGCAAAATGCGGTGATATCCTCGAGCGGGCACGCGCTCGCCGACACGGCCGGGGCCGACACGCGGGGGCAACTCGCACCAGGGCTCCTCGAGCCACCAGGCGGGCCCTCATGTAGCGGGCTCCCAGGACGATCCGAGAGCAGACCCAGTGGCGCAGCCATGAGCGAAATGAGAAGCGAAGCTCTAGAATCTACAGATCATACCGCTCAAGCCCCACAAGGAATCCAATCTTCGATTACATTCGTCGGCGCGCACGGCGCCACGCGACGAAACGCAGCTGCTCGGCATGGGCGCCGGGGGGGGGGGAGGGAAGCCCCGACCGATGTCCGAGAGGCTCGTGCTGCTCCTGCTCCTGCAGTGCTGCCGCGCGCCGGGCGCGCCTGTGAGACGCGCCGAGGTTCGCGCGGGCGACGCCGCTAAAAAGTCCCAGCCTTCGCGGCGCAGATCGACGACTCCCGGGCCTTCCTGGCAGCAGCGTTCGCGCCTAACGGCTTCGATCGATCGGGAGCGCGGCGCGCAGGGGCACGATGCCGAGCGCAATCGAACGGTCACAACAGAATTCGCTCAGCGTTTCCAAGTCACAGAGGCCTGCTGGAGACACTTCTGCCTCGACACGGCCGAACGCCAACCCGACCGCAACACTTCTGCCTGTCGGCGCGCGCGCGCGGAGCGCGCCAGGGGCGGCGCCAGCGGCGCCGCCGGGGGGGCCCAGCGCAGATCCAAGAAATCCGCGCGGAGCGCCAAAAATTTATGTTTACGGCGATTTTTCTTCTTCGACTCTCGCCATGGAGCGAATAGAGCCGCAGCGGCGCGCTGCAGGCGGCGAGCGAGGGCTCGGCCATGGCGCATTTACGGCACTGGGCGGCTTGGCGCGACCGGACATGGCTGCCGGACTGCGGCCTGTACCCAACAGAAACGCCCTGCCTGTACGCACCAGCAGCGGGAGCACGGTGCGCCACGTTGCTTGGCGCGGTGGCGCGCGGGCCGCGCAGCGGCAGCAGCTCGCCTTCAGTGGCATCGACCCGCGCTCGGTGGGGCAAGCATTACCGCTGCAGTTAGGTCGGGCATGTCCCCCTACAGTCGGATTTCGGACGAAACACAACAAATATACTCAAAATGCTCAAACAAAAAAACGTCCCCAGACAATTATTTCACTGTGCTTCCTGACAATTTCCGAATATTCCTCCTGCAGTGGGACATGCCCGATTTAACGCTGCAGTGAATCAGCAGGGACGTGCTGCGTACACCGCCCAGGGGGCGCTCAGGGCCGTCCTCGGGGGGCCCAGGGGGAAGACGACGGGCGCCTGCAAGGCGAGTCCATGGGGCCCCCTGGCCAGGCCAGAGAGGCCACATGGCGGGCCTCGGCAGAGTGCGCAGGGGGCATATCGAATGGAACGCCGCCCACGGGATTCAGGGCAGGGCCTGGCGGACTTCGGCAGGGAACATCCTCGGGGGACTCGGTGACGAGAGCTGGCAGAAGGAAAGCTCATCGCCCGCGAGAAGTAATGCCAGAACGCCCAAGGGTTCTCGGAACCAGGCACGCCTGGAAGGCGCCCCACCGTCGGCCAACGCGCGCTGAACGGCACATGCGTCGGAAAACAGCCAGTGCCAACAACAGGGCGCCCACCACAGCGGGGCGGAGGGGCAGGTAAAGGCGGTGACATCAGGCCGCATTGCTCCGTCGACCCAGCCCCCGCAGCCGGGCTGAGCGCGACCCCGATCAGGCCATCTCGATCATGGGGCCTCGGGCCATCCTGGCATGTCCGGCCAGCGGGCGGCCAGAGGACGCCTTGTTCTTTCGGTGCCGAGCAAGACCTCTCAATTGGCCCAACCCCCGCGGGCTGGCCCAAGCCGGCAACGAGCCATCTTGCCCATGCAGCCTCGGAGCATCCTGCCCCATGGGCTCAGCCACTGCGGGCTAGACCAAGGCGGTCTCAGGCCGTCTTGCTCCTTTGGCACCACACCCTTCGACTCATCCCCTGCTGGGTGGGCCAAAGAGGCCTCGCGCGCGACGCACGCGCAGCGCCCTCCCCGCTCCTTCAAGACGCGTGCGACACCAACAAAACTGCGTCAAGGCCCCGGCGCCATCGGTTACCCGAACACAACGGCATGTAGGACGCGCGCGCGCGCCATCGCGTAATGTGCCGGCGTCCCCTGTGCCGCATGTCTTAAACTGCCCCACACCATCTCGCTCAGCTGAGCACGCTCGACACACAGAAATTGCGCAAGAGGGTCTAGGCTGTAGATGCAAGACGCCAAAGGCGCAATTACTCTGATCGTGGCTTAAGAAACGGTTGCTTCACATTGCCATCCAAGGGCATGTAATCGGAAAAACACACACGCATGCAAATTATGTTATTCCCATGCTGTCGTCGTGAATATGCTGACCGTGTGGATCCAGATCCCGCTTCACATCTGTAGCGTCGAAGGTACTGCGAGCGAAAGTGAAGATGTTGTTGGACCAGCTCGCGTGACCAGGAAGTGACTGGTACCCAAAAGCTGCCATTTCAAGAATCAAGATGGTGCTCCCCCAATAAGCGCAATTCTTCCCCAGCTCATCGCAGTGGCGTCTTCCAGTCACCCCAGACTCCTGCCGGCAGTCTCAGCTCTGGTGAGTACGTCAATCTTTTCGGGGGCGCGCAAACATGGATCGGGGGAAGTGCCCTCACCCAAAATGCGGCCGGTGCCGCCCCGTTCGGCGGCGGAAATCCGCGATGTCCCATGGAAACGGGACCCGCCGCTAATCCACGCCCCCTTGATCCATGCTTGCGACCGCCTGATTTGTCCCGCACGATCGGGTCGGACACAGCATCCCCCGAATGCAGACTGATGCGCTGCTGCGAGCACCCGTACGGCTGCTGCCGGGGAGCCCTGTGCGAGTCCGCGGCCAAAGCGAGATGGCGCGCCATCGCGCTCGCCTTGAAGGAAGCGGGTCCTGAGGCAAGTGGGCCTTAGGCGCTAGGGCCTCGAACCTGGGACAGCTCTTCATCCTGAGCCGTTTTTCGATGGCCCCAGGGCCCTGGGGAAGGTCTCGTGCAGCCGAGAACGGCAACAGAACTTCAGGGTCCGTTCCCCTGAGGGCCCTGTGTCTTCATGGCGACACGTCGGCGATGGCCACGGATGCCCGGTCCATCCCTTTCCGGCCCACTTCCCGTGATTGAGATACGGCCGTTGCGACATCATATGTGTCTGGCCTCCTCGGCGGGCCCATGTTACAATTTGTTCCGATCCATGTGTGACCGAGTAAAGAGTATGACGGGTAGTGGCACTACCATGTGCGTCTCCGCTGGAGACATCAGCTCTGCCACTGACCAACTGTTGATACTGCGAATGAGAAATGTGTTATCCAATGGCAAATCATAGTTCAACAACAATATGCCCAAAAACCAACGCTCGTACGGAAAAGGAGAAAGAGGATGGAGGTGAAGGGAGGTGGAGAAGAGAGAAGGAGGTGGAGGGAAGAGGAGGGTGGAGGACGAGGAGCATGGATGACAAGGAGGGGTCGGAGAAGCAGGAGGAGGAGGAGGAAGGCGGAGGAAGAGGAGGGAGAGGAGGTGGTGGATGAGATCCAGGAGGACGGGGGGGAGGGAGAGCGGAGGAGGAAGGAGGAAGAGGGGAACGAGCAAGAAAGGAGCCTGGCGCTCTTCCTGTACGACCTCGTCGAACTTCATGAAGCCCTGCACAGGCCCCACGGTGGAGGTGGACAGGCTGGACTTCTCGCTGTCCTCCTCCTCGACCTCCTCCTCTGTGTCCTGCTCGTCGGCTACGCCTGCGTGCGGGTGGGTGGTCGAGCTCATCAGGCAAGTCTTCCTCGAGCTGCTCGGGCGCAGCATGCGAGAGAACACAGACGTTGGCTGCTGCGCGGCTGTCTTGAGCCCAAAAGTGACCCTTGCGCCAGCCCATACGATGATGGTGAGGATGAAGTTGGCGCTAGTACGATCACGGTCACAACCCTGACGTCTGTGGGTTCGTGATGAAGCAAGTACTCAACGTAATCGTGAAGAGGGAAGGGCAGCATAGAATAGGCGCCTCATTACTATCATTATGGCAGGGGCGATTCTCCGATATCGAACATCAGGAGAGACTCGATATACTGGCGCTTGTAGCCGCGGACGTGCAACCTGATACTGCAGCTGAGTATCCTGTGCACCTACGGATGCGATGAGCCTCTTGGTTTGGTTCCAGGGAGCCGGCGGTTCTAACTGACCGAGTCGGAGTGTCCCATCCTCCTCCTCCCCCCCCTCCTTCTCCTCCTCCTCCTCCTCCTCCTCCTCCTCCTCCTCCTCTTCATTATCATCCTCCAAGCTGTTATGCAGATGGGGGCCATGCTTCTTAAACATGGAAATGTAGCCGGATACCTCGCTGAGCTACATGGTCATACAGTGGGGGCTCGACCACAAGAAACCTTCCACAAGAAGCCCAACCCTGAGACCCCAGGACGTCCATCGATTTTGGGTGCGGGAGCGTCACGCTCTCCATCGCTTAACCATCGAAACCCAAGAGACCCAGGGCACCCTGGAGGCGAGCAGGGCGTTTCTTGGCATGGGCCCCCGCTGTACCTTGTGGCACTCCACTGCTTGCCAGAAGCTCGCGAATCCTGCCTTCAGGCATGGGGCTCGAGCGCGAATGGCAGGCCCACGGGGGGCCGGTCTTCCAGGGAGACGCCTCGTGTGAAGGGGCCCACAGACACACGGAGAAGTACACACACAAATCCTTGGATTCCCCATATTTTCTCTGATTTTCTGGGCTTTCGTCTTTCCCCCCCCCCCACACACTTTCCATGCTTTCCCATATTTTCCCGGGGAATCGACGATGAATTGTGTCTGTGTATTTTTTCCCCTCCTGAAGGAGGCGCCTCCTGTAATGAGAAAACAGGCCTGCATGAGCTTGAGATTTGGACGCCCGATCTGAATACGGACAGAATGGGTACAGTGCCCAACAACAAATGCTGCCCCCAACCAGCAGCGGCCGCTGTTGGGCAGGCGGCCTTCTGCACCAAGTGGACACAGGCCGCGGCGGCGCGAACAGCGAGTCCTGTTCAAAATGAACGGGAACTTCTGTTGGGCAGTGCATCCACTCCCGATAAGAGGCGGCAGCATCGTGGATGCACCTTTGGCTCACTCTGGCTCTCCTCTTCCCTAAGCAAGCTGTTGGGTCTCAGGGGCCCTGGTTCTCCTCCTCCTCCTCCTTCTCCTCCTACTCCTCCTCCTCCTCCTCCTCCTCCTCCTCCTCCTCCTCCTCCTCCTCCTCCTACTCCTCCTCTCCAGACAGCCGGCGCCGTGACTTTAGCCACGACGCGGCTCCCGAGAGGTCTCGACCTATTCATCCCGAGTCGTTTGTCTGAACGCCATGGGGCCTGGCGAGGGCCCCCTGAAGCCGAACATCGTGAACGACTGCCCGTTGGGATTTTTTCACGACGCGAAGTTGTCTGGGTCATCCTCGTCCTCTCCGCGCAGCCTCTCTTGAGCAGGGGCCGACCGTCCCGACACTCCTATGGGCCTACAACGGCATGTTCTTAGAACCCAGAACTGTTATAAGAAAAAACACTGTCCTTATACCTAAGCCCGATGTGACAAACCAAGACGGTCTCAGCCAGAAATGTTCTAAGAACATTTCCTGCAGACCACAAAAAGTTATCTTATAACATTCGGTGGTGGGCATACAGAGTAGGCAAGACGCTTCGCCACTGCTCGACTCATCCTCTCCCTGCAGTCTCTCCCGCAGGGGAAGATGCGGGGGCCCAAAATATACACCACCACCACCAGGCGGCCTTAGGAAAGGTACAATTCCTGCCCGCGACCGTCACAAAAGGTGTGTCTCGGCCTGCCCCTGCCATGCGCAGGTACATGCCACGTCGTCATGCACGCAGATGGCGGCCTCATTCGGTCGTGGATAGTTGCTCCCGAGCACCCTATGGCAGCATGGTGCTGGTGTATAAAAAACAATGGGGCCACCCAGGATTTGTACACACCACCCGAAATATACACCACGTGAAGGTGCTGCTTTTTGCGCATATAACCGCGTGCCCACATGACGCTGCACACGCGACGTGTCATGATCGCGAGATTTGACGCACCGTGCAACTCACCGCCGAAGTAATAATCCGATCAACCCCAATGACAGAAAACCAGCCCGCGGTGGTGATGTATATGCAGCAGGTGCAGCGCTCCTTCCTCTTCCTCCTCCTTCCTCCTTGCTCCCTCCTCCTCCTCCTCCTCCTCCTCCTCCGCTTCCTTCTCCCACCCCGAAGGGACGGCGATGGCGACGGCGACGGCGACGGCAGAGCCCCGTGCCGCCGAGGCGCCGAGGCCCCCGCTTGCAGAGAGCCCTCCGCCGCCTGGGCCACCGCGGCGGCGGCCTGCGCACGCGGAGGGCGGCCGTCGCGCCCAGTGGCCTCCCTCCCTCCCTCCCTCCCTCCCTCCTCCTCCTCCTCCTCCTCTCCTCCCTCCTCCTCCTCCTCCCTCCTCCTCCTCCTCCCTCCTCCTCCTCCTCCTCCTCCTCCTCCTCCTCCTCCTGGAGCCCGGCGGCGGGGGGATCTCCGATGCTTTGATGATTCCAACGGACGCTCGGGTCATCCTTCGCCGCCAGCGAGTACACCGGCTTTGTCTTCTCCCTCGGCGCCTTCCTCGCGTTCTTGGTGCCCTACGTCGCCTTCGCGCCATTTTGGCCGCCTGAGTTCCACCCCGCACCTGGCGTTGCTCGTTGCTTGCTTTCCGCAGCTGGAAGCATACCCTGCCCCTGCTAGCCCCGCGTTCGACCCGTTTCGCGCGCCCGCGTAACAAGAATTATTCCAACGGTGGTTTGTCCTCGATGTGGGCCTCGGGGGCTGTGTTCCGGCCCTGGGGCCAACGGCCATGGATGCTGTGCCCGCGGAAGGAGTTGGGAGCTTCGGGGCCACGCGTTGCAGAAATCAGATCGCCGGATGTCTGGGTCTGTCTGGGGGCACTGGCGGGCTTCCAACGGCAACGTGCCATTGATGCTCTTTCTCCCTTCCGACCGCTGGGGCCCGGCTGGCCAGAGGAAGAGGAAGAGGAGGAGGAGGGGGAGGGCGGAGGAGGAAGGAGGAGGAGGAAGAGGAGGAGGAGGAGGAGGAGGAGGAGGAGGAAGCCCTTTCCGTGACGGAGCCCCTCCGCCCTCGGGGAGGTCCCCTCCAGCCACCGTCCACGCCTTCGGTCGAGAGGCGCGGGGGTCGTAGCGCCTGGGGCCGATGTGCCAGGGATCGATCAGGTGGCCCCTGTCGGCGGCGAGCGAGCGGGGAGATGAGAAGGAGAAGGGCTTCTGCGAAGGCGGAGGGACTTCTCAGAAGCCCTCGCGCCTTCTGACAAGTTTTCTGTGTCTTCGGGGGAGGCTTAGACAACTTTTTTGAGCAGGCCTTCTCTTCTCCTTCTCCCTTCCCCCCCTCGCTCGCCGCCGACCCTGTCCACGCGGCGCATGCTCAACTACTGTGACTCCTGTCCGTGCACCCCAGAAACACAACCCACACCAACAGGCTCCGCGCAGCCACTGGCGGGGTGACGACAGAGACAGAGGGCCAACTACCCAGACGAGTGGCGAATGCCGCAAGCCTGATGCACACTACTGTACATACAGGTCCTGAGCGAGATTTTGCCGTCGAGGTGCGATGAAGCGCAGCAAATGAGTAAAAACAGAGAAGGGGAGAGGATGAGGATGAGGAGGAGGAGGAGGAGGAGGAGGCGCAGGAGCAGGAGGAGCAGGAGGAGCAGGAGGAGGAGGAGCGGGAGGAGAAGGAGGAGGAGGAGGAAGAAGAAGAAGAAGAAGCTGAAGACAGGACATATCCGCCGGCCCCCTTTGGGGCCAACAGGCTGCAAGGCCGAGGCTGTCCTGTTCCCTGCAATGCCAAGTCTAGGCGAACCGTGTGGCCGGTGAACGGTGCGATGTGGAACCTGGTGTCAGCAACACTCAACACGCGCAGAAACAATTGTAGCAAATCACAAGCCATACGTTCCAACGTTTCGAATATACGAATGCTTTGAGCGAAGAGGACACAACGAATTGCAGGACAGCGCGAAAACTACATGTCCCTACAATTGGTTTAATCGCCGTTACGGAGAACACCGTTAGCCCGGATACGGTGTGACAGTTGAAGTTTAATCATGCTCTTACAGCTCCAATGTTGCAATGATTGGACTCCGCATGAGGGAGGGGAACACAGCAGGAAAATCAGCAAACTACTACTCCAGAATTGCGTGATCTGAATTTCTGAGGTGGGGTCCTGGGACTTATAAAACACTTCAGGTTTGCGCCCTCAAGGTCACGATCCCTGGCAACCGATTCGCGCCCCCGAGGGCACAACCTGCAGTAAATTACAACAGGCTCGCGCTCCGAAAGCCAGAATCATTCACTCATTACGGCGAAGTCGCGCCCCCCAGGCCACAATCTCATGTAAATTAGACAACCTTGCGTTCCGAGGTCGCAACCAACATAAACATTGCAATACATTCTCCAAGAGACACAATCCCTAGCACATCACAACGCGCTCGCATTCTCGAAGCCACGACCGCTTTTGCAAATTACAGCGGGTTCGCGCCCTCGAGCCCACAATGCATTGCAAAGTACGGGTGCGCGCTGCGCGCTTCCGAGGCCACACTCACTCGTAAGTCACAGCGTGTTCGCGTTCCCTTGGCCATCCCGCGGAGGCTGCCCAGACGTGCCGTCCCCTCCCAGTGCAGAAGTTGTCGATTGCCGTGTTGGAACACGTGCTCGGGGGGCGCTTTTGGGACCCTCGCTGTTTCCTGAGAATTCGGCTCTGGACCCGAGGGCACAAATCATCTATAATAGCTAGGGACGCGCGCTCCCAAAGACGGGAACCGCTGCTGAGGCCACGATCCCACGTTAACTACAACAGACGCGCGCAAACAGCTACGTAGCCAGCAAACCGCCCAAATCAACTGTCAACCATCAATTTTGACAACAAGCCAATCAGCCGAGCTGCTGGCCAGCCAACCGAAAAAGAAACCAACCACCCTACCAACCAAGCGAAACCACGCAAGCAGTCTGCGGGGGGCCGCCGGCAGAAGCCGAAGCCCTTCAGCTTGTCACGATTGCTTCTATACCATTGGTTACACAGCTGGTTCTCAGCTATACGATTGGCCTCAAGGCGGTGGGCACGGGGTTCTTAATAAACTGCGGCACGACAGAACGGAATACTTCGACACGGCGGGGCGTCGCCCCGAGGCAGCCAGGGACGACACGCCAGTGCCTAAGGCGAGGCCCAGCTCCAAGGACGATCTCGAGGAGCCCAACTCCGCAGAGGACTGCGCGCCTACAACTCGAGGGGGGGGGGACGGCGACGGCGACGGCGACGGCGACGGCGACGACGACGACGACGACGATGACGACAACGACGACGACGACGGCGACGGCGGTTGCGGTTACGGTTGCGGTTGCGGCGGCGACGGCGGCGGCGACGGCGGCGACGGCGACCGCCCCAGGTGCTGCCTGCTCCAGCGATCGCGAGTGCTCCGAGCGCAGCTGCGCCAGCTCCCGCTGCTGCTCGCGGCGCAGGTTCACGACCTCGCGCCCGCGAGGGGGAGGCCGGCGACGACCGACGCCGACGCCGAGGACGAGGACGACGGCGACGACGAGGACGATGGCGACGGCGACGGCGACGGCGACGGAAACGGCGACGGCGACGACGATGACAGCGGCGGCGGCGAGGGCGACGGCGACGAGGAGGGGGCCGGACGGGAGAGGCGGTGGAGGCAGAGGAGGTCGTTGACCTTTTCTGGGCTGTCTGCCGAAGGGGGGGAGCGCGTTTTGATTGATTCGAGCGAAGTTTACGCGAGCGCACGTCTGCGTCTGACCACGGAGGGAGACCAGCCGAGCTGCAAATTACACCGACGGCGCTTGAAACAGGGTCAGGGCCATTCTGTGCCTGGGGCGCAGCTCAAGATCCAGATTCGAGGTGCCTGACAAGAGAGGGGAAGGGAAGGGGAGCACCTACAAGGCAAGAGATCAGGGAGAAGCGTGACAATCATACCGCGGGGCCGCTCAAATGCTCCAGGACTCCACCTGCAGGAATGGCGGGTCGGTTGCCGCACAAAGAGCAGCAGGCCCTCACAGCAGGGGCTGTGTGGATTGCCTCGCCAACAGTTGTTGGGCGGCTGTGGCAGCAGAGCCTTGGCTGCGGGCCTGCTGAGCTGCAGCGGCGTGCACGGCTTTGCTGGTCTGACCGTGGCGGAGGAGGAGGAGGAGGAGGAGGAGGAGGAGGAGGAGGAGGAGGAGGAGGAGGAGGAGGAGGAGAGGGGGAGGGCCATGACTCGCGGGGGGAGAGGCCAGCGCGGGGCCGTGCCCCGAGGAGAGGTGCCCGAGGTGAGCTTCAAGCAAGGCGTGAGTTAGGTCGGGCATTGTCCTCCTGCAGGCGGAGTTTAGGCGAAAGATTGCAAAAAAAACCAAGGATTGCAAAAAACGAAGGATTGCAATAGAACGACGTTTTTTTTGCAATCCGGGTTTTTTTTTGCAATCCTTCGTTCGGTTTTTTTTGCAATCCTTCGAAACTTGGTCAGGATAAACACTCAGAAGTACTCCCCCGAAAAAAATCAGGCAATCGTCCCCTGACGATTTTTGTGACTGTTTTTGAGCATTCCTCCTGTAGAGGGACATGCCCGACGTAAGGCGTGAGGCTCAAAGGCGGCAGAGCGGCATGCGGCAGAAGGCCCTCCCAAAAAAAGTAACTGCTGAGAAGGGCGGCCTGAGGGTTGTTACTCCGCAGGAACGGTTGGCACTGATGTGAGACGCCGGCTGTGATACAGGGCTGCTCGTGAAGGCTTGCACGTTCGACAGAGGAGGGAGAATAATCAAGAGGGAAAAGAAAGGCCAGCTCGGCGTCCTTAGGGGACCTGCCCCTCGAATCCCGGTGCCTGCCATGGGCCGCCTCTGCGCCGAACCGATCCCGCACGACCTCTGGACTGGGATTCGCAGATGACCGTCCAGATCTCCTGATCCGTCTGAGGCCGAAACGACGTGTATGAAACAGTTAGGCGCCCGTGCGGCACAGTCGGAGAGATATACCGAGCATCCGCTGTGATCCGGCGCTGCCCGATCGCTTACTAATGGGGCAGAGACAGAGAGGGAAACCTATAAGAGGAACAATCTCCTCGGCGCTTCGGTGGGACGCAGTCTGTGAAGCTTACGCCCGAATGGGCAGGCATTGCATTGCGATCGGCCTAGCATGCTCACTTGATGTCTGCTGCGGGGAGCACCGCATAGGCGCAGGAATACTGTCGGGAGCCAAGACGTCAGACTGGCACACTTCACAAGATGATGCTGAAACTGTTGCAGGAAAGCTGATGGAAGGCACGCGCAAACAAAGCCGTGCTTGGATTATGCGTGCCCTTATCGGCATTGCCGGGGTGAGGAAGGAACGTCAAACGTACGATACTTGAACCGATAGCGAGGGGGACTCCACGGCGCGCCGTTCTGGTCTCCAGCCAGAAGATGGCGCAGAGCCCCTACGGGTCGGTGATGCATTGTGACATGCCTCCTCTTCCTCCTCTTCCACCACCTCCTGCTCCTCCTCCTCCTGCTCCTCCAACTCCTCCTCCTCCTCCTCCTCCTCCTCCTCCTCCTCCTCCACCACCTGACCCGCCACGAGCCCTCACACCCTTGGCCCTGCAGGCACCAGCTCCGACGGGCGTCCAGCACTTCAAGGAGGGCCAGGCAGGGAGCCTGGTCCGCAAGGACGCCCCCTGCAGCACCGCGAGAAGCCCGTGGAGCCGGAGGAAGACAAGCCCTTCAGGAGCGTGCACCCCTGCCGGAGCGCAGGAGGAGCTGCCGCAGGAAGAAGAAGCGGAGGCTCGGGGTGGAGGAGGAGGCGGAAAAGGGGGTGGAGGAGAAGCAGCAGCAGGGGAGGATCAGGAGCAAGAGGAGGAAGAGGTCCGAGTGGAGGAAGAGATGAAAGGGGAGGTGGGTCAGGAGAAAACAGGAGCGCACGTAAGAAGGAAATGGGCGAGGAGGAGGAAGAGGAGGAGAAGGAGGACGAGGAGGAGGAGGACCAGTGTAAACCGAAGGGTCATCAACGATGTTGGAATGAACCCTCCCTCCAAGCTCCCTCTTCATAGGCCGCTACAGCGGTTCATTTCCATTGAGGGAACTGCCTCGTTGGACGACAACCGTTTGAAGATCCTGAAGCATGCCAGAACATTGTTCTCGGGATTTCAACGCCACCTATCAACCTGACTGCTGCTTTCTGGCGATCCGGAATCGTACCATAACGCCATTTTTTGATTTCAACACTGCGAATCAACATAACTGTTGCGCCCGCGTAATCCTGAATCGTTCCAAACCCCGTGTTTGGAACGTTGATCATGGGAAACCGTGAAGCTCTTGCAACATGTTGCCAAACATGTGCGCGGCGATAAAGCGAGAGCCTCATATTGAAAACCACCCGCCCTCAACCTGTGAAGCTCTTGCGAAATTCTGAAACGAATGTGCGCGGCGCTGAGGCGAGAGCCACATTTTGAAAACCACCCGCCCTCAATCCGTGAAGCTCTTGCGAAGTTTGAAAACTAATGTGCGTGGCGCTAAGGCGAGAGCCACATGTTGAAAACCACCATCCCTCAATCCGTGAAGCTCTTGCACATTAAAAAAAAAAAGAATGTGCGGCGCTAGGGCGAGTACCAGATTTTGAAAATCACCTGCCCTCAATCCGTGAAACTCTTGCACAATGAGCGCGTTTCCTTATGTTCGGCGATGACG
>CAUYUJ010011758.1:92500-100000 GCA_963575745.1 Prorocentrum cordatum
GGGGACGACGAGGAGGAGGAGGCTCATCATGCTCCTCGTCCTGCCCCCCCCCCCTCTGATCCTGCTCCCCGCGTCTACCAGGAGGAGGGTGAGGACGAGGAGGCGGGTAAGGAGCATTCTGGAGAGTGGACGAGGAAGGAGAGGCTGAAGAGGCCCAAGACGATCAGGAAGGGGGGGCGGCGGGTGCATGGAGCCGCGCACCTGATGACGCCGGCAGCGCAAATGGCACGATAGGAGCGATAAGAGCACGAGGAGGAGAAGGAACGCGAGCCTGGGGAAGAGAATGACGGCGAGGGGGCGAAGGAAGATGACGAGGATCAGGATAACGAGGAGGACGAGGACGATCAGGGGGAAACAACGGAGGAGGAGGAGGAGGAGGAGGAGGAAAGTGCGGAGCAGCTGGCGCGTCGATGGAGCGACGCGCCGAGCGATGCCAGCAGCAGAACCTGTGCGACAGGGAACGCAGATCGCAAGGAAAAGGAGGAGGAGGAGGAACGCACGCTGAGGAAGAATACAGTCGGACTTGATTGGACAGGACACGTGAGAGGACACAAGATCCTTCCGAGGGGCACATTGCCATAGAAATGTAGGAGGCATGGGTCGCGAGACACAGGACACAAGGGCACCCTTGACTTGGCAGGGTCGACCTACTAATCCGGGCCGCCTGTACAGCGAGGAGGAGGACGGGGAAGAGGACGACGAGGATGCGCAGAACGCAGACGAGGACGAGCGGCAGCGGCAGGCAGCGCAGGGCTCGCAGCACAAGACGTTCGCGGGGAGGCCGAAGGCCAGCACCGGGCACGCATCGAAGGAGGGACGGGGGGGAGAGAACAGCGGAGCGGGCGGGGGAGGGAGAGGGAGGCTGTGCCGGCGGAGCCGCGCGGCAGCAGCAGCAGAAGGAGGCAACAAAAATTGAGCTACCACGAAATTTCCTTAGAACCCAAAAATGTTCTACGAACGAAAACAGTGCTCTTAGAACATAAGCCCGACGTTTTAAAACAAGGCAGTCCCAGCCAGTAATGTTCAAAGAACATTTCGTGGAAACCACAAAGGGTTCTTAGAAGATTAGTTGGTGGGCCTATAGGCGAGCCAGGACGCTTCGCCACTGCTTGAATAGAAAAGGGCGAGTGCGGCTGCTCACCCCCGGCTGGACCCGCGCTAGCCGCGGCGCAGGCCCTCAGAATGGTGGTCCCGCGATTCGGCCATGCAGGGTCAGGAGCTCTGCTCAGCGTGGTGCGGAGGCGGCCCCCTGCGGCACGCTGTGCCCTGCGAGATGATAGCGCGTCGCTTCGCTCCGCGTTGCGGGAGGCTGGGAATGATTCGGGACGTTGACGCTTGGGGACTATGTAGGGTCAGGAACTCTGCGTAGCGTGGCGCGGAGGTGGCCCCCTGCGACACGCTATGCCCTGCGAGCTGATAGCGCGTCGCTTCGCTCCGCGTTGCGGGAGGCTGGGAATGATTCGGCCCGAAGATGGCTTCGAGACGGCCATCGAGCTCTCCAAGACGGCCCCAGCTAGCCTCCAGGCGGCCCTATACAGCTCAAGATGGCCCTAAGACGGCCCCTGGAGGCCCCCAAGAGGCTTCCAAGAGGCCTCTGGGAGGCCAAACTACAAACCCGAGGGAAACCATAGGCTTCTCAAGGTCTCGCCTTCACGCTGTGAGAGGGACGTTGGCGATTGGGGACTGCAACGTGGTCGGCGTGTCGCGTCAGAACATGGTGTGCCAGAACTGGCGGCGCGGCACGCTGAGTTCTTGCGCGCGTCGACCTGGTGCTATACTACAGATACACGTCGTCCTCTGTCTTTCCTCGTGTTCGTCGTCGTCGTCCTCTTTGGCGTCGTGGTCGTTTCCGTCGTCGTTGTCGCCGTGGTCGTCTTTCCTCCTCCTCCCTCGTCGTCGTCGTCGTCCGTCGTCGGCGTCCTCGTATTTCGTCGCCGTCGTCGTCGTCGTCGTTGTCGTCGTCGTCGTCTTCCCTCCTCCCTCGTCGTCGTCGTCGTCGGCGTCGCCGTCCTTCCTCCTTCTTCGTTCGCGTCGTCGCCGTCCTCCCTCCTCCCTCGTCGTTGTCGTCGTTGTCGTCGTTGTCGCCGTCGTCGTCCTCCCTCCTCCCTCGTCGTCGTCTTCGTTGGCGACGTCGTTGTCGTCGTCGTCGTCGTCGTTGTCTTCGTCGTCGTCGGCGTCGTCGTCGTCCGCGTCGTCGTCGTCATCGTCGGCGTTGTCGTCATCGTCGTCGGTGTCGTCGTCGTCGTCGTTGTCGTCGTCGAAGTCGTTGGAGACGTCGTCGGTGTCGTCGTAGTCGGTGTCGGCGGCGTCGGCGTCGTCGTTGTCGCTGTCGTCGTCGGCGTCGGTGTCGTGGCCAAGTGCCATGTGGTACCTACCGTCACGGTCTTGTCTTAAGAGGTCTTGCGACCAAGTTGCGGGTGGGAGGGTGGGATGTTTGCACGAGCAGTGGAGAGGACAACTTCAAGACGGTCAAAGTGAATTGCACCACATAGATTGCACCACCTAACTCACAACCCAAAAACCGTACTACCTAGATGGCACAGCGCAGCTTACACCACGTACCTCACACAACATAGATTGGTACGATAGCTCGTACCACATACATTGGACCACGTACATTCCGCCACATAGTTCGCACCGCATATGTATGTTGCACCACCTAGCATGCGCCACGCAACTGGCACCGCATAGTTTGCATCACGTAGAGAACACCACGCAGCTTCCGCACCACCTATATATATTGCATCACCTGGTATGATAGAACCCATTGTTTGGGGCCCACGCTGGCTGACACATATAACCCCTCTTCTATGAGAGACCGCGCCCGTGGTACACTCCCAAAAGGGGGGCCCTCCCTTAGCTACCCCCCACCCTTGGACCTCCCCTGCTGGAAGCCCCCCCTTCCTTTTCTCCCGCCCTTCGAAAGCTACCCCCTCCCCCCTTCTTTCGCGTTCCGGAAAATACCCCCCCCCCGCCCTCCCTTTCCAAAGAGGGGGGGAGGGGGCTTAGCTATCCCCCCAACCCTTGAACCTCCCCTGTCGGAAGCCCGCCCCCCCTCTCCCCCGTTCCTCTTTTCCGCCCCTCTGAAGCTACCCCCCCCTCCTTCTGCGCTCTGGAAACTATATCCCCCTCCCCTCCTTTCGAAAGGGGGGGGGCTTAGCTACCCCCCCGCGTTGAACCTCCCCTGCCGAAAAGCCCCCCTCCCCCCCTTCTTGGCCCCGAAAGGCGGGAGGAGCTTGGAAGGCCCCCCCTTCGGCTCAAGGAAGGAGCGCCGAAGACCAAGCCTAAAACTAACTTAAAGGGGCGCCGAAAACCAAAGGGCGACCGAAAACCGAAGAGGCGCCGAAAACCAAAGGGGGCACCGAAAGCCGAAGGAACGCCGAAAACCGAAAGGGCGCCGAAAACCGAAGGTGCGTCGAAAACCAGAGACGCACCGAAAATCAATGGAGCGCCGAAAACCAAGGGGCGCCGACAACCAGAGCAGCGCCGAAATCCAAAAGGGAACCGAGCACGAAAAGGGCACCGAGACCCCAAAGGGAGCCGAAAACTAAAGGATCGCCGAATTTGAAAACGACGCCGAAAACCAATAGGGCGCCGACAACAAAACGGTCGCCAAACACCAAGATGACACCAGAAACCAAAACGGTGGCACCGAAAACCAAAAGGGCACCGAAAACCAAAACGGCGCCGAAATCCAAACGATCGCCAGAAGACAAAAAGGCGCCGAAAACCACAAAAGCGCCGAAACCCAACGGAGCGCCGAAAACGGAAACGGTGCCGAAAACCAAGGGGGGCGCAGAAAACCACACGGAGGACGAGAACCAAAAGAGCGCCGAACACAAAAAGGGGCGCCGAAAACCAAAGCTGGGAACAAAAAAAGGGTGCCGAAAAGCCAAAGTGCGCGCCGAAAACCAGAGGGGCGCCGACAAGCCAAGAGAGCGCCGAAAACCAAATGGGCGCCGAACACCCAGGGGGCGCCGAGAGACCGAACGGGCACCGAGAACCAAACGGGCGTCGAAGACCAAAGGGTGCCAGAAGCCAAAGGGCGCTGAAAGCCGAAGGGCGCCTAAGACCAAAAGGGGGGCTGGTGGCCAAAGAGCGCCAAAAACCAGAAGAACGCCGAAAACTAACGGGGCACCGAAAATCAAAAAGGGCGCCGAAAACCAAGACGTCGCCGAACACCAAAGTGGCTCCTGAGCCCCAATGGGCGCCGAAAGCCAACGATGTCCCGAAAACCAAAGGGGGCGACAACCAAAAGAGCGCCGAAAACCAGTTGAGCACCAGAAATCACAGGAGCGCCGAAAGCCAAAGGAGCGCCGAACACCAAAGGGGCGCCGAAAATCAAAGGGACACCACAGGCCAAAGGGGCGCCGAACACCAAAGAGACACCGAACACCAGAAGTACGCCGAAAACCAAGGGGCGCCGAAAACCGGAGAAGAAAATTAGCTTCGAAGCCCCCCTTCAGCCAGGGCCCTCCAGCTGAGAAAGCCAACAGAAGGAGGAAAGGGGTGGGCAGCTTCGGAAGCCCCCCCCCTTTGGAAAGGGGAGCCCGGGCTCACCCCGGGCCCCGAAAAGGAGAGGGGGGGGGGTAGCTTCCGAGCCCCCCACGCCCGCCTTAGCCAGGGACCCCCCAGCCACAAAATCCAAACAAGAGGATCTGACCCGCCCCCCCTTTGAAAAAGCAGCCCGGGCTGACCCTGGGCTCGGGAAAAGACGGGGGGGTCAGCTTGGAATCCCTCCCCCCCTCAGCTAGGGCCCGCCCAGCTCAAAAGCGCCCGCAGGAATGGAGGGGGAAGGTAACTTCGGAAGCTCCCCCGCCTGTTCCAAGAGAGCAAAAGAAAAGGGTAGCGTCAAGCTGGGGCCCCCCTTTTAGTGAGAAGTGTGCCACGAGCGCTCTTTCTCTTCAACATTTTTACAGTCCGGGGGGTGGGACCCCCCCCCAAAAAAACGAAACCCCCAGTGGCCCCAGAGGCTTCCTGAACGCCAGAGCAGAAGGTCTCCTGGGCTTACCGGGCTCCTGGAAGCCCCTGCTGGGCCCCAGCATCGGGCACAAATCGGTCAGGAGGGCGTCCGAACGGCCCCCTGAGGGTCCCAAGCCCCAAGAGACATTAAACCAGACACCCACCAGACGCCCGAAGACGACCCAAAAAGAACCCTCACGATGCCTTCGAAACGCAAAAAACTTGATTTCTCATGTGCTTGTATATTATTTTGGGAATGCTATGTTCTTCGGTCTCCCGGACGTCCGAGACCGCCCAGGAGGCCCGAAAGTCGCCCCACAACAACCCAAGAGGGCTTCCAGGCAGCCCAAGAGAGCCTCAAGATGGTCCATCAGGGTCTCAAGATGGCCCGAAGAGGGCCCCATGAGGGCCCAACCCAAGACGCCCCCCGAAGCATTCCAAATCGGGACCGATCGTTCAGGGAGACCGCGGATGGAAGCAGGGTGGCCCGAGGAAGCCCCCAGAGGCCTCCGAAGGAGCCCAGGAGGCCTGCAGAATCTCCCAAGAAGCCGTTGACAACTTGCGTGAGGCGCAGGCACCCAGGAGGCTATCCAAGGAGGAGCCTCCGCGAAAAGATCTGAGAGGAATGGACGACTTGCATGGTAGGGCGAGGACGAAGAACAGGAAGAGGTAATGTGAGCGAAAGATAACGACAACCAACATTATAACGGCGAGATCGGGAAAGGCAATAGGATGTTATCGCTACATGTTATGTGTTACCTTCCTGCCCGTCTTCCTGCATCCCAGACTTCAAGGACCACGGTGCATGGTGCGAAGTGCCAATGCAGTCCTGCACATGCCTCATTAAAGATAGACTGCGCGCGTGTGTGACACGATGGAGTGGTCTCGGATCAGGTAGGGCATGTCCTCCTACAAGAAAGTTTTTGACAAAAAACGGAAACATTGTCAAAAGAGAAGGAACAATCTTCACATGACTATTTTCTACTACCCCGCAGTACTCCTCCAGTAGAGGGACATGCCCGACCGAAGTCCTGGACCCACCCCCCACCCCCCATGGCCCCAGGCGGCGAAGGTAGAGGCCTCCCAGATGAGGTCCGAGTAGATGGGGTCGGAAGATCTCGCCGCATCGCCGATACATCGGCGATGCATCGCCGATGCATCGGCGTTGCATTTGGCGATGCACCAGCGACGCCAGCGATGCATCGACGACGTCGGCGTGGAGAAAATCGGGCCCCGCACCGAGGCGCATCGCCGATGCACCGACGATGCGGCGCGAGCCGACCCCATCTGGGCCTCGCCGCCTGGCCCCAGGCGGCGCCGGGGAGCAGGGGCCCCGGCACAGGGCGCGCGCAGCGGGCGAGGGGAAGAACTCCAAGCGCGGGCACCTCCATGCCACACCGCGGCGGCTTCGGCGCCGCGGGCAGGCGGGCGGGGCGCGGCGCGCGCGGGAGTCAGGGGCGGCCCAGCCGACCCCCAGCAAAGCATCCCCTTCCGTGACGTCCCTCTCGCCTCGCCCCGGGACGGAACTGTGTATGCGGCCGGAGGGGAACCCGAGAGGCGAGGATGACGTCACGGAGGGGGATGGTTTGCTAGGGGTCGGTCAGGCCGCGCCCGAGGGAGGGGGGGGGGACGTGCACAGGGGAATCGAGAAACAAAAAGCCCCCTGCGACGGCACGGCGGTGCAGCGGCCCATTTCCTCGTCCTCCTCCTCCCTCCTTGCCCCCCTCCTCGTCCTCCTCGCGTTCCTCCCCGGCGCCCCCCCCATCCTCGTTTCTCCACCTCCACCGTCTCCCTCCTCCCCATCCTGGCTCTTCGCCCCGCCGTGCGAATTTCCCTTTAATCCTCCTCCTCCTGCTCATCTTTCGACCTCCTCCTCCTCCTCCTCCTTCCCCTCCTCCTCCTCCTCCTCCCCCTCCTCTTCCTCCTCCTCCTCCTCCTCCTCTTCCTCCTCCTCCTCCTCCTCCTCCTCCTCCTGCACGGCCTCCTCCTCCTCCTCCTCCACCTTCTCCTCCCTCCTCGTGCTCTTACTCCTCGAATATCTCTTTTCCCCCTCCATCCCTCGTCCGTCATGACGCGTTCATCTCTTCCCCCCCTCACTCAACCTCCCTGCTGCTTCTTCACATTGACATACCAACCACCACCGCCGCCATCATCATCCTACTCACAGACGTAGTATGTCCCTGCTCTTCTCTCTTCCTCCAGACTCCTAGAGCGTCCAATATGAGACTTCCTGAATTTGCCGCCGCGGCCATGCCGAATGACAGGGCCAGTACAACGTTGTGCCTGCAGGTGGCTGCACTCCGCCGCCTCATCCGCCTCATGGTCTTGCAACCCCACATCCAAAGCTCCTCTAAAGCTCCCTGCCTCGTGCCTCGAGCCATTCGATCACAGGGCAATACCGCCCTGGACTATGAAGGCAAAGCCGCGCGTCGTCAAGCAGACGGGCATCTAGCATGACAAATGATGCTCTGGAGATCACGCCAGCCCTCTGGGCGTAGGTGGTTCAGGGAGTTGGTTCTTCCAACTCCCGTCTTCCCA
>CAUYUJ010011758.1:105000-110000 GCA_963575745.1 Prorocentrum cordatum
CTGCTTGCGCAGGGAGAATGGTGGGGTAACACAGGGGGTAAGAGGCAAGAGGTCAGCAGGGGTCTTCCGAGGTCCCAAGAGGCCCCTGGGGTCTCTGGAAAGTGGTAGCTGGGAGGTGGTAGGCCTTCAAGGATGGGAGGCCGCAGTAGGAGGTAGGAGTCTGTAGGAGGCAGGAGGCCTGAGGAGGCAAGATAGGCCTCTGGAGGTACGAGGAGCATCCATACGAATGTGTGTATAGAACAAGAGGGAGAAAGAGAGAGAGAGAGAGAAACAACAAAAGACAGAGAGTGATGAAGAGAGAGCGGCAGAGGAAGAGCAAGGAAATGGCACAAGCTTTCCGAACCTGGTTGACAGACAGGGCGCTACTCACCCGGCAATGCTACGAGGTCGGCTTTCCTGGCCCTCCATCCGGCTTGGTGGACAGAGGAGAAGGTCGGGATGGAGGATGACAACATTGAATGGGA
Organism: Prorocentrum cordatum; assembly: GCA_963575745.1. Taxonomy (NCBI): domain Eukaryota; class Dinophyceae; order Prorocentrales; family Prorocentraceae; genus Prorocentrum; species Prorocentrum cordatum. The sequence continues at coordinate 105,465 of CAUYUJ010011758.1, forward strand.
AGCGGTATCAGGATCTGGCGAATTTTCGCGCGGCAAAGAAATGTGAAGGGGAAGGAGAAAAGAATACAAATATGCGTTTGCAAAGACTCATTTTTTTTGGAGAAGAAGGAGGAGGACGAGGAAGGGGACGACCGCGACGCACCACATGTACTCTCCACACCGCCTGCCAGGCCCAACGCAAACAACTTGGGACAGGGGGAAAACTTTGAGAATCAAAGCCAATTGTGGCAGGCAGTGACGCTGCCTGAGACTGGGTATCGAAAAAGGGGGCTTGACAATCAGAACGAAGTAAGGCGCATGCAAATGCATGCCCAGTTGTCGCATGCGTTATGGTGCATGTTCATGTTCGACGTCAACGACACAACAGAGACATGCAATACCCTGACAGCTTCAAGCAGCCCGAAATTGAAAACAGGGAGCGCGCACTCGACGAGAGACGAGCATGGTGGAGTGACAATTGCTTCAAATAGCTGTTCACTGTGTGAACGGGAGAGAAGAAGACGGATATACAAAACAACCGGACAGATCAGCAATATCGGGCAGCGTAAAGCAACGCGTGATGTCATGAGTAATACTTGCAAGCGGATTGCACAGTGGGTCCTCGTCCGCCTGATCGTGCTCATACGTCGGGTGTGCAAATTGTCCTTTGTCGCTCATGCTCCGCGGCAAATGTTCGAATCAACGTACACTGGAATGTCCACAAAGAGACGCTCCGACTAACACCACACCTACCCCAACACGTAGACTTTCCATAATCCAAAGCAGCAAACACGGCCTCACATAACACTTGGAAAACTTCCCAAAAGAAACACAATGACTAGAATCAGACAAAGCAGGCATTTGCCGCCATCCCAGCCGCCGATAGCAAACTCATGGGCGTCTCCCTGTCGCGCTGCACGGAGATCGATAAAGGCTCCTGGCCAACCACACGGTAGCGAAAAACAGCATGCGTACTAACGGACACTTGGACAAGGCCCGCCGGAGCACGCCAAGGCGGACAGAGCGAGACATCACGAAAGGCTGAACCCATCAGACACCTCCGTCACACAAGCCCACCAATACAAGGCCCCGTCGCCCCCGCTGCCCTCTGCTCCCACTCTCCTCCTCGTCCCCATCCTCCTCGCCCTCCACCTCCTGCCCCCCTCCTCATCTTCCCTCCCCATCCTACCACCCTCCTCCCTCGACCACCAAGAGAATCGCGGGGCCCTCCCCCTCATCCTCCCCCTCCTCCCCCTCCCTCTCCTAATCCTCAACCTCGTCCTCCTCCGCCTCCTGATCCTCCTCCCCCTTCCTCACACCACTCTTCTCCGCAACCTCCAAGCGGCCCTCATTGACTGCTTGTGGGAATCTCTATCTCGATACACTGCCCTGCTCCTGCACCTCCCTCCTCCACCCGATATGTCCTCATCAAGTCCTCCTCATCCTACTGCCCCTCCTGCCTCTCCTCCTGCTTCGCGGCTTGCTTCAACGCCTCCTCCTCCTCCTCCTCCTCCCATCTTCCCCCTGCCCCTCCGCGGCCAGCCCCTAGGTAAGCAGTGGGCGTCGAAACTTGCGGATGCTAAGGCTGGCTGGCTAGACTCCTGTCTACCCAGTCTCCTCGTCCTCCATATCTTCTTTCCTCATGCCTACCCAAGCTCAGTGTCCTCCAGATCTTGCTGCTGATGCTGCCGAGCATGGTCCTCCTCCTTCTCCTCCTCCTCCTCCTCCTCCTCCTCCTCCTAGCAACTCTCACTACTAATACTACTAGTCACAAGCCCAATCATGTACAGACCCATGCCGTATAATCGAAGTGTCTTCGTCATCCTCAATAGAATCGGCCTCAGCATTCTCACCGCACTCAGCATCAAAACCACCACCATCATCATCATCATCAGCATCATCATAATCATCATCATCAGCATCATCACCAGCATCACAATCATAGTCATCATCATCATGATCAGCATCGTCGTCGTCATCGTCATCACCATCATCATCAACAACACCAGTAGCCATATCACAATCATCGTGATCATCAGCATCATTAGCATCAGCATCATCAGCATCATCATCATCAGCATCATCATCATCAGAAAACCACCAACAACCGCATCCTCATCAGCATCTCCATGGCCCTCATCATCAGCATCGGATACAGCAGCAGCAACGACAGCAGCATCAACACAATCAGCTTCAGTGAAGTCCTCAGCATCATCGTCATCAGAATCGGCATCAGCATCATCAGCATGATCAGCATCATCATCACCATTATCATCATGTACATAATCGTCGGCATCATCAGCAGCATCAGCAGCAGCAGTAGCATCATCATCATCATCATCATCATCATCATCATCATCATCATCATCATCATCGTCATCGAATCGATATCACGATCAGCATCCTCAGCATCGTCGTAATCATCATGATCATCAGCATCATTGGCTTCGCCATCCTCATCAGTAGCCTCATAGTCTTTATCATCATCACCCGTATTATCATCGACAGCTTCGCCATCACCACATCATCAGCAGCAGCATCAGCAGCATCAGCATCGTCATCATCAGAATAATCAGCATCAGCATCATTGTCATCAGCATCACCATTCTCGCCAGCAGCATCGTAAGTATGTATCATCGTCATCATAGTCCGCATCCACGTCCTCGCCCCCTCCTCATCACAACCATCAGCATCAACATAATCATCATCAGCATCAGCATCATCATCATCATCATCATCATCATCATCATCATCATCATCAGCATCATCATCACCATCATCGTCAGCATCATCAGCATCGTCGTCATCAACATCATCGGCATCGTCGTCGATGTCGTCGTCGTCATTATCATCAACAACATCAGAATCCGCCGACCCCTTTCGGGTCTCTAGGCGTGTGAGATAGTTCCCCCCATACCCCCCCCCCCGGGACCCCAAACGGGCAATTCGACCGCCCCCCCTGGCCCGACACGACCCCGGACAATGCGCGCCAGGGGGGGGGGGTCCAAAACTAGCCAGGAAGGCACCAAGACGCCTCCTAGATGTCCCAAGAGGGCCACGAGTCGCCGAAATACCACTCCAACACGCTGACGATGGTCTCCAGACAGCATCCGATGCCGCCCAAAACACCCCAAGAAGCCCCGAAGATGCGTCCCAAGAGGGCCTCCCCCGACACGAAAATATAGTCTCATTCCCTTCGCAAAACGTGCATTTTAGATACACTTGCCTCTCCGGCGATCCGACCACCCAGAAGGCCCCATGACCGCCCCAAGACAGCCCAAGAGCCTCAAAGCGGGCTCCAGGACGGCCCAGGAGGGCCCCAAGACGGCCCAAGAGGCGCCCAGGACAGCCCGAGAGAGCCCCAAGAACGGGGCCAAGAGGGGGCTCAGGCGAGGGACGCAAACCGAAAGCTCCAGCCCTCCGCCCCAAGAAGCCCCAAGCTCCAGCCCTCCGCCCAGGCTCCAGATGCCCCAAGAGGTCCCCAAGAAACTCCAATGGGACCCCCAGGAAGCTTCCCGAAGGGCCCCAGGAGTCACGCAAAAGGGCCAAACGAGCCTCCTAGAGGCCCCAAAATTGCGCCCCAGCGGCCTCGAGCCTGCCTCCCTGGCCACAACACCCCGGCCCATGGTCGTCGTCGTCGTCGCCGTCGTCGCCTTCTTCACACCCATATCCTACTCCTCCTCCTCCTCCTCCGCCCCCGCCTCCTCCTCCTCCTCCTCCTCCTCCGCCTCCTCCACCCACCCCCCCTCCCCCTCCTTCTCATCCTCCGCCTCAGCATCCCCCTTTCCGCTTCGGCAGAATAGTTTATAGAGGGGTCGGCGGATGTGGCGTAAGCCTATAGAATCATCCTCATCATCAGCCGCATCGTTATCGGCTTCACCATCATCACAATTACCATCACCAACACCAACACCATCATCACCATCATCATCATCATCATCATCATCAACATCATCATCATCATCATCACCATCATCATCATCATCATCATCATCATCATCATCATCATCATCATCATCATCAGCATCGTCATCAGTATCATCATCAGCATCAGCATCAGCATAGTCGTCATCATCAGCAGCAACATCATCACCGCCTGCATTATCACTATCATCCCCTCTTTCCTCTTCACCGGAATGCGGCAGGGCCATGGCGAGAACGAGTGCTCCGAATGCCGGCTGCCTCGAGAGACCACAGACGGAGGAGGACAGAGGAGGGCGGTCAGCCGCGGGAAACCAGCGGGCAAGCGGAGGGCAGAGGAACGGAGAGCAGAGGATGGAAGCGGAGGGGAGGGAAGGGTGCAGACAAAGGAAGGAGGGGGGGGGAGGAGGAGGATGGAAAGGCAAGGATGGAAGGTGGAAGGAGGATGAGAAGGGGGGGATGGGAGGAGGATAGAAAGGAGGGGTGGGGAGGGGGCAAGACAGAGAGGGAAAGGGGGATGGAAGTGGAGGGGAGGGGAGGAGGAACGGAGGGGAGGGGGAGACAGAAAGGGAAGGGGGGAGTCGCTCTGGCCTGGTACTCGGCGGCCCCCCCGCGGCGAATCCGCCCTGCCAGGGA
>CAUYUJ010011758.1:115000-139561 GCA_963575745.1 Prorocentrum cordatum
GGCTCAGGCTTCTTTGGGCTCGGCCGAGATTTGACGAGCGTCAACGTTGAGGTGAGATCGCCGGCAATCACGTTGGAGTCATGACCGTGCGATACACCAGGCAGAAACACCAGTCCCGCTGGAACCATTGCAAACCCAATCGTGAAGCGTGCCACCGCCTCCTGACCAGGAGGGGCTGGGAGAGGCACGCCAGCGTGGGCCCCCAGTGGAGGCGGGGCCAGGATGTCCGCGGCCTCCGATGCGGTGGGCGCCTCCGTCCGGCGGCCAGCAAGAGGCAGAGGGGCGCGGTTGCCGCTGCCCCCGCCCGACCTTGGCGGCGCCCGAGCCCATGGCGCTGCGGCCGCGGCGCGACGAGGCCGCCGCCGCGCCGCGCGCGCCGGGCCGCGCCGCCGACGCCTTCGCGGCTCTGGTGCGGCACGTGGCAGGGCCTCCGCCCCCACGCGTCCGCGGTCGCTGACCGCGGCCGCCTCGGCCGCCCGTCTCGTCCCCCTGCGGACGGGCGCCGCGCGCGGCGACACTCGTCGCCCCGCCCCGCGCGCCTGCGCGGCTGAGGGTGGCCCGTCCGCGCCCGCGGGCGCACTCGGGACCGCTTCTCGGGCCCCGAGACTCCGAGACTCCTCCTCCTCCTCCTCCTCCTCCTCCTCCTCCTCCCTCCTCCTCCTCCTCCTCATCCTCATCCTCATCCTCATCCTCATCCTCATCCTCATCCTCATCATCATCATCATCATCATCATCATCATCACCATCATCACCATCATCACCATCATCATCATCATCATCATCATCGTCATCATCAGCAGCAGCATCATCATCATCCCCCTCCTCCTCCTGCGCCAAGAGAGGTCGCGACGCCACCAGACACCTACGCCCGCAGAGCTCGACGAGCAGCGGCACGACCCGGTAGCAGACCATCCGCGAACGCCGGGCAGCCAGCCCGCCCCGGCGCCAGCTCAGCCCGCCGCCGCGGCGCCTAGCCCAGCGGCCCGGGCAGCGCGGTCACCGCCGAGGGCGGTGCGCAGCTGCCGCGCCGTCGCCCGCTGCAGGGCGACGCTGAGCTCGGCGCCCCAGCGCTGCGCCAGGGCGCTGGCGACCGCAGCGGCCCGGTCTTCGTCCACAAGCTGCGCCTGGTCGCGGGCGAGCTGGCGGAGGTGCTGCAGCGCCGCCCTGCCGTGCCGCCCGCCTGACTCTAAGGCGAGCGGCAGCAGCGGCCAGGGGCAGTTGGCGCCCGCGGGGTAGCGGCGCCGCTTGTCGGCCTCGGCCACCGCGGCAACGGCGCCGTCGTGCCGGGCCGCGGCTTCCAGCGCTTCCGCGTCGCCCGGCACGGCGTAGCGGACCGTCACGTCGATGAAGAGACGTGGGCAGCCCGCGTGCTGCACCTCGAGGTCGAGGACAGCTTCTTCGCGGCGCGCGTCCAGCGGCTGGCCGCAGGCGCCGCAGGGCCCCGGCGGCTGGAAGGCGGCGCCGCGCGCGTCGCAGTGGCCGCAGCGCCACTTCCAGCGGTCCCAGGCGGGGACGGGGACCTGTCGGGCCACATGGAAGCCACACTCTCGGTGAATGCGCTCCCAGACGGCCTCGATGTCCCCGCTGCGGGCCTTGGGGCCGCCGCCGCAGGAGCACCGGTAGGCGTGGTGTGCCTTGCTGCAGAGCGGCTCCCCGCAGGGCCGGCCCGCCCGTTCGCCAGTGCGAAGGCGGTTCCCGCAGAGCGCCCCTGGCGGCGCGAGGTCCTGTCCCAGGAGCGCGCGAGCAGTGCTGCAGTACTCGTCGTCGCTCAGGCGCTGGCCCGCCGCCCCCGGCGCGGCCTGCTGCCAGCCAGCCGCGTGGGGCCCCCCGCAGGAGCGCAGCCTCGCCTTGTCCTCGCTAGCGCAAGAGCTGCGCAAGGCCAAAAGGTTTTTTTGGTCAAGCCTTCGCGTCAGCTCCTTTTGCACTTTAGTGCGGGGTTGTTCGGCCAGGTCAGCCCAGGCGGGGAGGGCGCCAGTCCCCTCCCCCGGCCCGTCGCCGGGCTGCGGCAGTAGCAGGCGGGCGGCCCTGCAAGCGGCCGCCAGAGGTTGCTGGGCCTGCTCCAGGTCGCCCAGCGCCGCCAAGCCTGTCCGGGCCCGCACCTCAGCCAAGTTCTGCGCCCAAGAGCCTACCCAGGCCGCCGGCGCGAGTTGCTCTTGGCTTCGGAGGCCTCGGCCGCCGAGGCGCAGCGGCAGCCTGCACTGCGCGCGCTGGGGCTCCGTCAGCGGGTCCAGGCGAGTCAGCCGCTGGTAGGCCGTGAGGAGCGCCTCGTCGTAGCCAGCAGCGGCGGCAGCGGTGCTCGTGGGCGGCGTGCTCCGGAGCAGGTGCGTGAGCTTGCCGCTGCAGCAGTGGCGCAGGAGCAGCGCGGCCGCTTGCGTCGCGGGCAAGTGCGGGGAAGCCTCCGTGGGCAGGTCCGTGAGCTTCTCCAGGAGGGCGGCCGCGCGCGCCGCCACGCCCGCGCAGTGGTCCGCCGCGTAGCCAGCTGTCCCTAGGGGCACCCGGCGCTCGTCCAAAGCGTCCGGGAGTCCTCCGGGCGGCGGCGCGTCGAGCGGCGCCCCTGCAAGCGTGAGCCCCTGCGGGCGCCAGTAGTCCTCCAAGCCCTGGGGGCGCTCCCCGCCAGCTGACCAGGCCTGTGTCTTGGCGGCCTGCAGTTCGAGGCCGAGGTCCCCGAGGGCTCGTTGCGCGGCGGGCAGCACCTGGTCCGCCAGTGCGGCTGGAACGTCCTCTTCCTCCTCCTCCTCCTCCTCCTCCTCCTCCTCCCCCTCCTCCTCCTCCTCCTCCCCCTGGTCTTCCTCCTCCTCCTCCTCCTCCTCCTCCTCCTCCTCTGACACCGCTTATGGCATGCCTGACATATCGCTGTGATCACGTGGCTTTCAAAAGAGAAGACTCCGGGAAGACAAACCGAGAAAACCGCCGTAGACATCACCACAATCTGGGTGCGAACGGGCGAGTGTCATGCCCCCTGGCGACGCCCACTTTGGGTGCCCATATGCCACGCCTGCTGTGTCGCGGCGACCATGGGGCTCTCAACACAGGGGTCTGGAGGGCAAAAACTCTCAAGACGCCCCCATGAGATGGGTGCGAGCGGGCGAGTGTCGCTGGCGGCACCCGCTTGGGTCCGCATGCCACGTCTGCCATGTCGCGGTGATTATTTGCACATCAAACTCAAAGGGTCTGGGGGGGCAACAATAACCAAACCGCCTGAGACATCAGGAGAATCTGGGCGCGAACGGGCGAATGTCATACATATGCCACGCCTGCTACGTAGCGGTGATCATGGGGCGGTCAAAGGAAAGGGATCTGGGGGGCAAAGCAAGCAAAACGCGTGAGACGTCCCCAGAATCTGTGTGCGAACGGGCGAAGGTCATACCCCCTGGCGGCCCCCCACCTGGGGTGCCCAAGTGCCACGCCTGCTATGTCACTGTGGTCATGGGGAAGGGCCAGGCAAAACGAGCCGACCGCCTGAGACACCCCCACAATCTGGGCGAGAACGGGCGAGTGTCACACCCCGTGGCAGTTCCCACTTGGGGTGCCCATATGCCACGCCTGCTACGTCGCGGTGAGCATGGGGCTCTCAACTCTAGGCGATAACGGGCGAGCGTCATACCCACTGGAGTCCTCCCACTTATGGCGCGCAAGTATCACAACTACGATGTCCCAGCGCTTGTATTGCGAGCGCGAGGGATCATATTGCGAGTAGAGTATGAAAATGAGTCTGAATATGACGTGGCTTGGTATGCGTGGATATGAGAGGGGGTGGTCTGTGTGCGTGATTCTGAGTATGAGCGAGTCTGAGTATCAGTGGATCCGAGTGAGACCGAATCTGAGTACCAGTGGTTCTGAATACAAGTGAGTCTGTGTGTGAGTGAGCCTGAATATGACTGCCCTGAGTGTAGTAAGAGGGAGGGAGGAGGCGGGAAGAAAGGAGGGAGGCTGTTGCGTCACACGATCAACCAGAACCCCATCATGTGAACTTGGGGCACGAGTAAGCTCTGGCACGACATCTTCGACTGTGCTAGTGCTTGAACTCCGGGCCACAAGATTCGGATCTGTCCACGTGCGTACTTCTGGCCTGCAGCTCGTGGGGGAAATCCAGCCGCGGCAGCGGCAGGCCCCCCGGAGCCCCAAACAGAGCGACAGGCCGCCAAAAACCTCGATGCTCGACCCTTCGGCCCCGTTCCATGCCGCCCCAGTGGCTGCCGCGGGGCCGCCTCCTCCGCGGAAACCGAAGCTCCCCTGGTCGAGCTCGCCAGCGAATGCACTCCGTCGGCGTACCTGCGGGGCCACGCGGCGGGAACGCACGGCATTCCTCGAGAGCCCAGCCCTGGGCGGTGCCGCCGTCCACGCGTCAGGAGAGACAGTGTCATTCAGGCTTCGGGGGTCGAAAGTGAAGCGTCGTCGCGTGTCTAAGCTCTCTGTCGCCACACTCGTAGGCAGTAGGCAGTAGGTAGGTGAGTACGCAGGTTGGTAGGTAGGGACTTAGGTAGGCAGGTAGGTGATAGGTAATAGTAGTGGTCGTGGTAGTAGTAGTAGTAGTAGTAGTAGTAGTAGTAGTAGTAGTAGTAGTAGTAGTAGTAGTAGTAGTAGTAGTAGTAGTAGTAGTAGTAGTAGTAGTAGTAGTAGTAGTAGTAGTAGTAGTAGTAGTAGTAGTAGTAGTAGTAGTAGTAGTAGTAGTAGTAGTAGTAGTAGTAGTAGTAGTAGTAGTAGTAGTAGTAGTAGTAGTAGTAGTGTAGTAGTAGTAGTAGTGGTAGTAGTAGTAGTAGTAGTAGTAGTAGTAGTAGTAGTAGTAGTAGTAGTAGTAGTAGTAGTAGTAGTAGTAGTAGTAGTAGTAGTAGTAGTAGTAGTAGTAGTAGTAGTAGTAGTAGTAGTAGTAGTAGTAGTAGTAGTAGTAGTAGTAGTAGTAGTAGTAGTAGTAGTCGTAGTAGTAGTAGTAGTAGTAGTAGGAGTAGTAGTAGTAGTAGTAGTAGTAGTAGTAATAGTAGTAGTAGTCGTAGTCGTAGCCGTAGTCGTAGTAGTAGTAGTAGTAGTAGTAGTAGTAGTAGTAGTAGTAGTAGTAGTAGTAGTAGTCATACAAATCGTACTAGTAGTACTAGTAACAAGAGAAGTCGTAGTGGTAGTACCAGTAGTTCGTAGTAGTAGTAGTAGTAGTAGTAGTAGTAGTAGTAGTAGTAATGATAGTGGAAGTGAAACTGAAAGTAATAGCAGAAAAAAGGAATCGCAGTACTGGTAGTAGTGGGAGTAGGAGTACTAGCCGTAGTGGCCGTAGAGGAAAAAAAGAATTTAGCCTGGTGAAAGACCCAACCATACGCAGTTGTGACTACCGCAATTGTGAATAACATCTTCGCCCGCGCTCCCGATGTGGCCACAACTTCCCGCCGGGGCCCGACATGCTCAGGGGCACGTTCGTGGCCGTCTTCGCGGGCGCCGACGACGACGAGGACGGCGCCCCCCTGACCGAGGAGCAGAAGCAGGAGAGGGCTCTAAGAGCCATGAGGGAGGCTGCCACTGGGGCCTTCGGTGGAGCTCCTATGGGGCCACGATCCTCGTGAGGGGTGTGCCGAAATGGCCCGAGGCCGCCATGCGAACGCAGCCACTGGAGCCTTCGGTGGAGCTCCTATGGGGCCACGATCCTCGTGAGGGGTGTGCCGAAATGGCCCGAGCCGCCATGCGAACCCTGCCACTGGCGCCTTCGGTGGAGCTCCGTATGGGGCCACGATCTTCGTGAGGGGTGTGCCGAAATGGCCCGAGGCCGCCATGCGAACCCTGCCACTGGCGCCTTCGGTGGAGGCCACGATCCTCGTGAGGGGTGTGCCGAAATGGCCCGAGGCCGCCATGCGAACGCTGCCAATTGGGCCTTCGGTGAAGCTCCCTATGGGGCCACGATCCTCGTGAGGGGTGTGCCGAAATGGCCCGAGGCCGCCATGCGAACGCAGCCACTGGAGCCTTCGGTGGAGCTCCCTATGGGGCCACGAAATGCTGTACTGGGTGTGCCGAAATGGCCCGAGGCCGCCATGCGAACGCAGCCGCTGGAGCCTTCGGTGGAGCTCCCTATGGGGCCACGATCCTGGTGAGGGGTGTGCCGACATGGCCCGAGGCCGCCATGCGAACGCAGCCACTGGAGCCTTCGGTGGAGCTCCCTATGGGGCCACGATCCTCGTGAGGGGTGTGCCGAAATGGCCCGTGGCCGCCATGCGAACGCTGCCACTGGCGCCTCCGGTGGAGCTCCCTATGGGGCCACGATCCTCGTGAGGGGTGTGCCGAAATGGCCCGAGGCCACCATGCGAACGCAGCCACTGGAGCCTTCGGTACAGCTCCCTATGGGGCCACGATCCTCGTGAGGGGTGTGCCGAAATGGCCCGAGGCCACCATGCGAACGCAGCCACTGGAGCCTTCGGTACAGCTCCCTATGGGGCCACGAAGCGCCATACTGGGTGTGCCGAAATGGCCCGAGGCCGCCATGCGAACGCAGCCACTGGAGCCTTCGGTGGAGCTCCCTATGGGGCCACGATCCTCGTGAGGGGTGTGCCGAAATGGCCCGAGGCCACCATGCGAACGCAGCCACTGGAGCCTTCGGTGGAGCTCCCTATGGGGCCACGAAACGCTGTACTGGGTGGGTGAAACGCAGGGAGGAGGGGGAGGAGGGGGAGGAGGAGAGGAGAGGAGTGACGCGGGGCACCGTCTCTTCAAAACGAGGACCCAACACCACTGGATGGTTGGGAAATAGTAGTAGCCGTAGCAATCGTGAAAGTACAAGTAGTAGTAGTAATAGTAGTAGTAGTAGTAGTAGTAGTAGTAGTAGTAGTAGTAGTAGTAATAGTCGTCGCCGTGCTCCTAAAAAAAGTCGAATAATAGTAATAGTAGTAGTCGTCGTAGTAATCGCGGTAGTAGTAATAGTCGTAGCCGTGGCTGGAGTAATCGTAGTAGTAGCAGTAGTAGTAGTAGTAGTAGTAGTAAGAATAGTAATCGTACGAATAGACATACTACGACTAGTAATAATACGGATAGTAGCCATAGTGGTCGCACTAGCCGAATATTGTGTGGCGGTGGTAGTAGTACTACTAGTTCTCGCCGTCGTCATAAAACTAGTAGTAGCAATCGTAGTCGTAGTCGTACAACGGAATATTAGTAGTAGTACTATTATTATGAGTAGTCCCTAGCTGTAGCAGTAGTAGTAGTAGTACTACTACTACTCCTACTAGCAGTAGGGATAGGAATATGAGTAGTAGTCATAGTCGTAGTAGTAGTAGTCGTAGTACTAGTAGCAGTAGTAGTAGTAGTAGTAGTAGTAGTGGTAGTAGTAGTAGTAATAGTAGTAGTTATAGTAGTAGTCGTAGTATTAGTAGTAGTAGTAGTAGTAGTAGTAGTAGTAGTAGTTCTAGTAGTAATAGTAAGAGTAGTCGTCCTCGTAGTAGTATGTGGAGCAGTAGTATGTCTAGTACTAGTGGTCGTAGTAGTAGTCGTAGTAGGTTTGGCAGTAGCCGTAGGAACTATGGTATCTGTCGCTGTAGTCCTAGCCGTAATATTCATAGCAGCGGAACTGGTAGTCGCAGTCGTAGTCGCAATCGTAGTCCTAGTAATAGATATAGTAGTAAAAAAAAAAAAAACAGTAGTAGTAGTAGTAGTAGTAATAATAATAGCAGTAGTAGTCGTAACAGTAATAGTAACCTCATATGTAATGTTATTCGCAAAACTGCCCGTACACGTACAGTAATAGCAACAGCAGTCGTGGGCATAGTAGTTAGGGTCGGCAGTAGTAGAAGTAGTAGTGCTAGCCGTCATAGCAGTAGTATGTGTAGCTGTGACGATGGTAGTAGTAACACTATTACCAGCAGTAACAGTAGTAGCCGCAGTCGTACAAACACGTCTGGTAATAACAGTACTTGTAGTCGTAGTCGCACACGTAGCCGTCGTGGTAGCAGTAATACTTGAAGCATTAGTAATAGTAGTAGTAGTAATAGTAGCAGTAGTAGTAGTAGTAGCAGTTGTAGTAGTAGTAGTAGTAGTAGTAGTAGTAGTAGTAGTAGTAGTAGTAGTAGTAGTAGTGGTCGTAGTAGTGGTAGTAGTAGTAGTAGTAGTAGTAGCAGTAGTAGTGATAGTAGTAGTATGGCCAGAAACCGTAGTAATAGTACTGGTAGTGGTAGTAGTAGTAGTAGTAGTAGTAGTAGTAGTAGTGGTAGTAGTAGTAGTAGTAGTAGTAGTAGTAGTAGTAGTAGTGGTAGTCGTAGTAGTGGTGATGGCGGTAGTAATAGTAGTAGTAGTAGTAGTAGTAGATAGTAAGTACCACAGTTGCTGTAACCTGTATAGTAAAGGTAGCTTGTGTCATAGCAGTAGCCGCAATAGTCGTAGTGCCAATAATAACTATGGTAGTGGTAGTCGTAGTCACAGTCGTACTAATAGTACTCGTAAAAGTAATAGCAATAGCCGTAGCTGCAGTCGCAGTAGTCTCAGTAGCCGTGAATACAATAGTAGTGATAATAGCCGTCGCAGCTACAGGTGCAATAGTAGTACCAGTCGCAGCCGTGGTCGTACTGCTGATCATAACAATACATTGAATATATGTATATATATGTATATATATAAAAATAAATATAAATCTACATATATATATACACATAAACTGCAGCAGTAGCAACAGTATTGCTGCAATAACAGTAGTAGAAGTAGTAGCCGTCGTCGTCGCCGTAGCAGCCGTAGTCGTAGTATCATCAGAAGTGGCAGTCGTCCTCGTGGCCGTGGCCGCACTCGTAATCGGACTCGGGGTAGCAGTAACAGTAGTAGCCGTAGTACTAGAATTTCAAACCCGCAGTGGTCGTAGTAGTATCAGACGCAAATGGTGTAAGAGCAACAGTAATAGAAATAGAAGAACCGTCGTTGCCGTAGTAGTAGTAGTAGTAGTAGTAGTAGTAGTAGTAGTAGTACTAGTAGTACTCGTAGTACTAGTAGTAGTAGTACCAGCAGTAGTAGTAGTAGTAGTAGTAGTAGTAGTAGTAGTAGTGGTAGTGGTGGCAGCCGTAGTAGTCGTAGCCATCGTATTCGTGGCGGCAACAATAGTAATCGCAACAATCGTAGCCGTAGGCGTAGTCGCAGTAGCAAAAAATAGCTCGCTCGTACTCGTAGTCGTAGTCGTAGTCGTAGTAGTCGTAGCAATAATAATGATACCAGCAACCGCTGGGCAATACTAGTAGTGGCGGTCATAGTAGTAGCCGTCGTTTGCGTAGCACTAGACTCTGCAGCGTAATACGAAGAGTAATCATAGTCGTAGTCGTAGTCGTAGTCGCAAAGCTCGTGATGGTTGTGGGTCTCGTACTCGCAGTCGCAATCGTAGTCGTAGTAGTAATAACCCTACGAGTAGCAAACGTAGCATTAGCAATTGAAGTAGTAGTGGTCATAGTAATCAGATTCGTAGGAGTAGTCATAATTGCACTCGTAGGAATTCCTAGTTGCAGCAATAGCAACAGCATTATTAGCCGTAGTACTCGTAGTCGCCGTTTTAGTACAAGTAGTAGTAGTCGCCGTAACAAGAGCAGTACTAGTAGTAGGAGTAGTAGCCATAACAATAGTAGTCATAGTCGCGGGATAAAGAATCGCATTCGTAATCGAAATCGTAGCCGTAGTAGTCGTGGTAACCAAAATGATAGTAGTAGTAGTAGTCGTAGTAGTAATGGTAGTAATAGTAGAAGTAGTACTAGTCGTAGTACTACTACTACTACTACGACTAGTAGCAGTAATTGTGTAGTAGAAGTACTACGAGTACTCGTAGTATGTGGAATCATAATTGTAATAGTGGCCGTAGCAGTACTCGTCGGAGAAATAATAGTAGTAGTCGTCGTTGTAGTAGTCGTAATATCAATAGACGTAGATGTATGGATAGTAGTCTGCGTAGTAGTAGTAGAAGTAGTAGTAGTAGTAGTAGTAGTAGTATTAATCGTAATAATCGTAATAATAATAGTAGTAGTAGTAGTAGTAGTAGTAGTAGTAGTAGTAGTAGTAGTCGTAATACTAATACTAGTAATGATCGGTAATTGAAAATAATACTACTAATAGCCGTCGTAGTAGTAGTAGTAGTAGTGGTAGTAGTAGTAGTAGTAGTAGTACTAGTAGTAGTAGTAGTAGTAGTAGTAGTAGTAGTAGTAGTAGTAGTAGTAGTAGTAGTAGTAGTATTAGTAGTACTCGTAATACCCATATACGTAGTATGTGCGATATCATTACCACGGGTAGCGGTCGCCGTAGTAGTGGTAGTAGTGGTAGTAGTAGTAGTAGTAGTCGTCGTTGCCGGAGTAGTAGTAGTAGTAGTAGTAGTAGTAGCAATAGTAGTAGTAGTCGTTGTGGTAGTTGCGGAGGTAGCATTCGCAATAACAAAAATAGTAGTAGTAGCAGCAGCAGCAGCAGTAGTAGTAGTAGTAGTAGTAGTAGTAGTGTAGTAGTAGTTAGTAGTAGTACTAGTAATAATAGTAGTTGTCGTAATAGTAGTAGTAGTAGTAGTAGTAGTAGAAGTGGTAGTAGTAGTAGTAGTAGTAGTAGTAGTAGTAGTACAAGTAATCGTAGTCGTAGTAGTATTAGTAGTAGTAGTCGTCTAGGAGTCGTAGTAGTAGTAATGATAGTAGTAGTAGTAGTACTAGTAGTAGTAGTAGTCGTAGTAGAAGTAGTAGTAGTAGTAGTAGTAGTAGTAGTAACAAAAGTAGTAGTCGTCGTAGTAGTAGTAGTAGTAGTAGTAGTAGTAGTAGTAGTAGTAATACGAGTCATCGTGGTGATAGTAGTAATAGCAGTAGTAGTAGTAGTAGTAGTAGTAGTAGTAGTAGTAGTAGTAGTAGTAGTAATAGTAGTAGTAGTAGTAGTAGTAGTAGTAGTAGGTAGTAGTTAGTAGTAGTAGTAGTGTATAGTAGTAGTAGTAGTAGTAGTAGTGTAGTAGTAGTAGTAGTGGTGGTGGTGGTGGTGGTAGTAGTAGTGGTAGTGGTAGTAGTAGTAGTAGTAGTAGTAGTAGTAGTAGTAGTAGTAGTAGTAGTAGTATAGTAGTAGTAGTAGTAGTAGTAGTAGTAGTAGTAGTAGTAGTCGTAGTCGTAGTAGTAGTAGTAGTAGTAGTCGTAGTAGTAGTAGTAGTAGTAGTAGTAGTAGTAGTAGTAGTAGTAGTAGTAGTCGTAGTAGTAGTAGTAGTAAGTAGTAGTAGTAGTAGTAGTAGTAGTAGTATTAGTAGTAGTAGTAGTAGTAGTAGTAGTAGTAGTAGTAGTAGTAGTAGTAGTAGTGGTAGTGGTAGTGGTAGTGGTAGAGGTAGTCGAAGGCGTAGTCGAAATCGTAGTCGTAATCGTATTCGACATAACCCCCGCCCGGAGCCCGAGGCCACCGCGCCGCGCCTGCAGACCGACCGACACGGTCTGCGCGCGCCGCCCACCCGCCCGCTCTCCTTCCGCGGCCGCCCTCCGCCTACAGTCGGACTTGGTTGGACAGGACACGCGAGAGAACACAATACCCTTCCGAGGGCCACATTGCCACCGGAATGTAAGAGGCATAGGTCGCGAGACGCAGGACACAAAAGGACCCTTGATTTGGCAGGGTCGACCGACTAATCCGGGCCAGTTGTATTCTCGCCTATTCGGTGCGCTTCCAAGGCTTCCAAGAGCGCCCCCACAGGGCCCCAAGAAGCGCCCAGGAGGCCCCACGAGGCGCCCAAGGGGCTCCCAAGAGACCCCCAAGAGGCCCCAAGAAGCTGCCCGAGGCACCCGAGACACTGCAAGCGAGCACGGGCTGTTGGGGTTACTTTTGGTACGCGGGCGCACGAAACGGGTGGGTCGGGCGAGTGGGGTTATTTTTGTCGCGGCCGCAAGCGAAGGCGCATGCGGCGTCAAGGGTCGCGCCGGGCTGCGGGCGGAACCTAATTATCCAGCGAGCGCACTCACAGCTGTCAAAGCTGCTGCCGAGGGACGCTGAGCGGCGCCGGGGGCTGAAGGCAGGCTGCAGGAGCTGCCAGGAGAGCCAGGCGGCCTAAGTGCAGCCATCCCAGAGGCGAGACCACCGGGAAGATAAACGAATTGTACCCTGTCGCGCCAGGCGCCAGAGGTAGTCGTGCCACCGAACGTGGCAAAGCGCGGGGCTGCGCAAGCAGTCCAGCGTACCAGTGCTGCATGCCAACAATGACAACCTCACATGTTGGGCGCCCGAGCTATCCGGGGTAACTCGGGTCCGGGGTAACTCGGGTTTGGATTCCCGAAAAAGGAACCCGAGTTATCCCTGACCCGAGTTACCCCTGATGATTCGGGGCCCTGGACGCCCGAGTTATCCGGGGTAATTCGGGCCCGGGGTAAGTCGGGTTCGGAGTCCCGAAAAACGAACCCGAGTTATCCCTGGCCCGAGTTACCCCTGATGATTCGGGGCTCTGAACATGGGTGAATAAGAAGGCTGAACCACTCCTAAGCAATCCTCGTAGGGGCGCGTCCCACCATGCAGGCGGCAGCTGCAAACACGGCCAGGCTGTGGCGGGCTGGCGGGGCTACTTTTTTGGTCGGCGGCTCCAAGGCAAAGGTCAGGGAGCGGAAGCGGCGTCCGGGATGCGGCACGGTGCGAATTTGCGAACACAGCCGCCACGCTGGCAAGCCAGTTCGCACCTGCACAGCAAGTGCGCAGTTGCACATACACAGAACAAAATGAAACTAAATTCGCAAGCGAACGCACATAAGCGCCGCAGCGTGAACCGAGGTAAACAAGCTGCAGGGTGTGCGAAGGACGGAATGAGTCGCCGGTACGGTGCCAAACTCCAGGCCACCTGCCCACGCCGAACTGCTGGCCGGGGAAGCCGGACAGGGCGCGGTGGAAAACACGAGGCTACGCGAGCGCGGAAGGCTGAACCACTCAGCGCCCTGTCCTCAGAATTATCCGCCCAGCCAGGGGGGGGGGGCCAGCGGCTACCAAGGCGCACCGAGTCCGGCGGCGGCCGCTGCGGTGCGCGGGGGAACCCACAGGCTGTAACTGGCTGCACCACGCAGAGCCAGGCCCTTCAGAGCACAACTCCCAGTGCCGGCGGGGGCCAGCGAAAGCCCAAGGTGCCATTGTGCCACCGGGTCCTGCCGCGAAGAGGTCCGACGGGATGCAGCACTGCCGACATTTGCCCAGGGCTGGCACATGAGACGTCAGCGCTGCCTGCCAGGGAGGGCCCTTCTGACATGGCCATCACGGCCGCCGCGGGCGAGCCCCGAGGGCACGGGTGGGGGGCGCCCACCCACCCGGCCACTGGGAGAGGCGGGGGGCGCGACGTCGCTCACCGCGGCCAGCCAGCAGCCGAGCCGGGGGGCGTCGCCAGTCACCTGGCGCGGCCAGGGGTGGCTGAAACCCGCGGAGAGCACCTTCGCTGGGGATAGGGGGGGCGCAGCTGACCGCCGCAAGAAACCATTAACATCGTTAGCTGCTACTCGCCGAGAGCACCTGCGCACGAGGGGAGGCGCAGCTGACCGCCGCAAAGCACAATTTACATCGTGGGGGGTGGCAGCACCTCGCCGCTGAGGTCCCAGCTGGAGTGAGCCAGCAGCGGGATGCGCCTCATGGGGATGTGCCGCAGCAGTACGCGACGGAGCTGAGCTGCCAAAACTGGGGCCTGGGACTCCCGGCCGGGCGGCGGGCAGGGGGGGAGCTGGTTCAGCCGAGTTCCCCCCGCCACCGTAAGTGGGCGGCTGTCGCGGCTGGACAGCAAAGGGGCTGCGAAGGGGGGGGATGCATCTGCAGCCGCCCCCTGGTCACCGAGGGAGAGTGGCTGTCGCCGTGGGGCAGCAAAGTAGGTGATCCAGGGACCAGTAAGCCCTGCGGGCCAGTCCACAGCTGCGAAGGGGGGTGAGATGTCCGGGCAAGGGTCCACTTCTCCAGCGTGGGCCGTCCAGCTACGCAGCGCCCCATGGGTGAGATGTGGGGAGACCCCCGCCCCAGCGGGAGTTGCCCCAGGGCATTGCGGCCGAGGCCGGGCGCTGCGAGGTAAAACCTTCCCCAACGGGGAGCGGCGGGGCGGAGGTGGAGAGGGGAGGCGAAGGCGACGGGCCAGGAGGGCTGGCGGTGCGCCGACAGGCTGACCGGGCCCTGCTAGTCCTGGGCGCACGAGTCCCCCGTGCCCCACCATCGGGCGCGCTTGTCTGTGTATCGATCGTCCCCCCTGGGGGAGTAACGCTTACCTTTCCCTTTCCAGTCCGATTCCGTCCACGGGGCTTTCTGGTGGCCCCAGGAGTTCCACCCCTGCCAATCCTGCCACCGGTTGGGGGTGGCAGAGCCGACGGCACCTGCCCATCGATCATGCACGGCCGCCGCCGTGGCTGACCTGCCCTCTGCCGTCCACGGGGCGGGTCCGCTGCTGCTGTCGGGCCCGCGTTGAGCGTGGGCTCGGGGTTCGCGGTGCATGAGCTTCATGTGCTTGTCCTTGACTGACGGCCAGTGGTCGTTGAGCCCTAGGTCGCTGTCCATCTTGTAGGCGTCATACCCTGCGTCGTCCCATGCCTGGAGGAACTCGCTGCACGACTGTATTGTGTTCCGCTTAGGGTCGTGCTTCTCGCTTCCGCTGATCCCCTGCCTCAGGGCGGCCCTCTTCACCCACGCAGCCCAAACTCCATTGAACGTTCCCCCCAGCGTCTTCTGCAGGCGTATTATCTTCTCCTGCACGGGTTCCTTCTGTGCAACGTCAGCATCGGTAACGGGGCACATGTGCATAGGGATGCCTCCCATGGGGTCGTTTGGGTCTTCTCGGGGTGGCTTCATGGCCCTTACGTCCCTCCAGGGCGCCGCGCAGATCTGCACTCGCGCTGGGTCGCACGGCCATCCCCGTCCCTGGTGTCTTCCCACACGGGTCGCTGGCGGCCCTTGTCACCGCTCGCGCGGCTGAGGGTCCCGTCGCCCCTAGCGTCGCTGATGCTCCAGGTTGGGCTGTCTGCTCTTTGTGGGCTGTCTCTCGCGCCCCTGACTACACGGATGGCGCCCCGATCAACGATCCAATCGTATAGGGGCCAGGCGTCGGGCCTGATGGGCGGGCCCGGAAGAGATTAAGGGGGTCAGGACCTTCCTCTTCTCCCTCATCCGCCACCGGGGTTGGGCTGACCGCCGGACTCGGGTCCTCGGCTGTGTCTGACTCGCTTTTCTTGCCCCCGTCCCCGCCCCAGTCGATCCCATCCGGTTCGCCTTCGCTTCTGCCTGCCTGGTTGGTTGGGCCCCTCCCCTCTGTCTGCGGGTCACACCCCCCGTCTGCTCCTGTAGCGTGGGGGTTCGCTGTGGGAGCACGGACAGAGGTGTCCTCCTGCACAGGTCCGAGGCTGTCTGCTGGGGGGGGGCATCGGCTTCGCCTGCTCTGTTCAGCCAGGTCGCTGCTGGGGGCTCGGCCGCCGTTGAGGAGCCTGTGCCTGCCTCTCGTGGGCCCCGGTTGGCCAGGGCGGTGATGGTACCGTAGGCCAGGGCGGCGTGGTCAATTCCCATGAGGAATGTCAGCAGTGTGCTGATCCGCTGTCGTTGGGGGCACTGGCCTCTCTGCTCGGTCAGGATGGCAGCGTAGCTGTCTCATTTGTCTTGGTACTTCCCGTTGGATTTCATTAGGTGGTCGACCACTCGGGCCACTGCGGCCCGCTGCCCGCCCCATTGGGCGTCGGGGGGGTGGCGGCCGCACGGGATCGCATCCCCGCGCATCATTCCCAGGAAAGGGAGCAGACGCGCTGTGGGCCACGATCCCTCGTCGGCCTTGTCCCCTGAGATGCCTGCACCGTGCCGCTGCGCGAAATCAGCCCAACACGTGTAGACAGAGTGGTTCCATTCCAGCAGGTACTTCACCAAGGAGCGAACGGGGCCGTCGGACTCCACCCCAGTGAGCCTGAAGGCGAAGTGGGTCGGTAGAACGGGGCACTCTGGCGGGGCCACGTCGGGGAACAGGGATTTGATGTCGCGTCCGACCTTGTCTGGTTCGCTGCTTTCTCCTGCGCCGCTGTCGCGCTCCCTGCCGTTGGGGGTGAGCTCGCCCCGCGTGGCCGATTGGCTTGAATACGTGTCCTTGGCCGCTGCGTTGACGCCAGTTGGGGAGAGGTAGACACTGATGTCGTAGCTTTCCTCCTGCACTTCTGCTGTTGCTGCGCGTCTGGCGGGTGCGATGGGGCATGCACTAGAGGGGTGCTGGTCCAGGATGCGATCGAGCGTGCGGGGCGCCACGTTCCATATGTGAATGAGGCACCGTCTGCAGGCCCATCCTGCATTCCACTGCTGCTGGGTCCAGAGCGTGGGCATGGCATCCCATGGCGGTAGCCCTGTCTCGGCGTTGCACGGCGCACCTGGCTCCGAGCTCCACATGAAGCAGCCGAGTGCGGGACTGGTTGCCGACCATACGAGCAGTGGCGACCCCACTGGGCAGGTGTCGCACATGGCGGAGTAGGTGTTCGCACGGTGCGAGTCGGGCCCACATCTGCCGTCGGACAGCTTGTGGGCTGGGGGGGCGGCGCCGACCGCCCGCGGCCTGTAGACGGGCGGGGTGCTCATGACAAGGTCACGCAGGCAGGAGGGGGACTACGCTGTATCCGACCGCCCGTACCCAATTGGGAACAGATCCAGGGGGGGAGAGCGCGGGCTCTCTTTTGGTAGCGAGCCTCGTCCAAAGTGCGCTTGTACGCCTGTAGGCGCTGCTGGAGCGACTTCTTGTTGCTGCGGTCTTAAGCGGCAAGGGGGACCTCGATGCCCCTTTTCTCCGGCGACTTGATCCAGCACTGCTCGCAAAGCCACCTACAGTTTTTTACCCTGCATGTACGCTTGGGGGTGGTTTTGTGCCAGAAATTCCCTTGCGCCGTCACCCTCCCAGGTGCCGGCCATGTCTTTGAGTCCCGTGTTCGGGCACCCGTCGCAGTCAAAGCTGCTGACGCGTTGCCAGGTGTGGAACCTGTCGTCACTTACCCTGGGTGGGTTGAGTGTTGTACCGGGGGCCGGGGATGCAGGGGAGTCTTCGTCGAGGCGCTTGTTGGACATGGCGATCCCCACGCCGATGTATTCCAGGTCTGCCATTGACTCTGGGCAGCCGAGCCCGTCCTCGGTCCCGCTGAGCTCCTTGTGTCGCGCGCAGATGGAGCACTTTCCCTCGCTCTGTGACTTGGTCTCAGCCGGCTTGACAATCTCTTCCAGGACCATCATGGGGGCCTCCAGCGTGAACTTGTAATTCAGCATCCCTGCCCAAGTGGTCGGGCACCCGTGGTTGGTCGCAACCTGGTGGTGGTGGGCGTAGGTGGCGAGCGTGCTGATCTGCTTGATAGCGCCCTCCATTTCCCCGTGGAGGGATGCGAGGCCACTCAGGTCGAAGCCCCACGCCTCTGCAAACTTGGTTCTGTACTCTTTGTGGGCACTCTGCCAGGGGTAGCAGAGGCCCATGGCTGACTCGAAGATGTCCCCGGTGGCCTCCGGGTGTGGGAACGGCCATAGCGTCGCTCGGGGCTCGCGAAGTTGGAGCATCATTACCACTAGGAGGACCCTGAGCGCGGGGGTGTCCATGGGGAGCCCGTCGCTGCTGAGGAGAGAGCGCCGTAACTCTGAGTCGGCTTGTCCTGGGCGGAGCAGGGACTTCAGGTGCTGCATTCCTGGGTGTGCGCGGTGCCGCTTGCATTTCCCTGTCTCTTAGCTGCATGCCTCTGGAAGTTGCTGTAGCACGTCGGGGGGAGCGCAGCGGCTGGTGCTCTTCGGGCGGTGGCTGACGCCCTTCACGAAGGGTAGGGGGGGGAGCGACGCCTCGGGGACCGCCAGGTGTGAGGTGGCCCAGGGGGTGCCCAACCCGAGGAACCAGACCAGGGCAACCCACGTAAGATTGTAGACCAGGTTGCTTGCGTCAATTCCCAGCACGACATCGCAGCAGAATCCCAGATGGCTCCATGCCTTGCGGTCGAGCCGGCCGGGCTGCCTCGGTGTGTCGCCTATGGAGAATTGATGGGGGTGAAGCCCAGAGACGGTGTATAGTACAACTCCCATGGCGGGGTCCTCGACGAGCCTCTGCAGACTGTTCTTGATGGCGTCACCTAGGCTGCCCCATGAGAACTCTGGGTCGAGCGGCGCTGCTATCCGGTCTGCAAAGTTCTTTTCCATGGCGGCACGAGCTTTCCCGATCGCATTGTCGAGTCCCTGGATGACCTCGCCTCCTGTGTGTGAGGATGATTCAGGGATCCATGTGGTGAGGTCTGGGATGGGGTCGAATCCTTCGTCGACCGCCAGTGACCACCTGTTGCCCATGTCTCCCGAGTGTGAGAAGCGAACCCAGAGTTTGGCGAATCTTCCGTACTCAGAGAGCTCCCGTAGGCGCGAGCATGTCGCGGCGCCGAACATCCTCCCGTCACCGATGATGACCACATTGCGGGTGGCGCGGGTGATTGCCACGTTCACTCTGTTGGAATTGTCAATGAAGCCCCAGTCGTGCCAACAGTTAGACCTGGTTGTCAGGAAGATGACCAGGTCGGCTTCGCCGCCTTGGCTGGAGTCAATGGTTGAGATGGTGAGCTTGCCGCTTGCAAGTTGCTCCTCGGCGAGGCGTCGCAGCCCAGGGGGGCTTAGGGATACGCCCGTGAGCTCTGAGCTGCGCTGCACCCAATCCCTACGGACCGGAGGAGGCGCCGTTCGGGCCCCTTGTACTTTCCTTTGCACGTCTGCACCCTACGGTCCCCGACTAGGGAGTTCAGCGCGTGTAGCTGCCAAGGGGGCAACCTCCACTTTCGGAGGAGGCTCCCCATCCATTGTAGCGAGATCCGTTCACAAGCCTTGTTTTGATCGCAGAGGATCACCGCCGTGCATGGGGCGTTCCCTACTATGGCTGCGGCCCTTTCAATGAAACCGCCCACGGCTTCCACGTGTCTGCCCAGCAGGGCCTGCCAGGCCGGGCCGGGTTCAGCCGGTGGCTTGGGGGGAGACCCCAGGTGCTGGGTTACCTTTGTGATGTTGGGGCCGCACTGTCCTCCTCTTTTAGCCGCCTGGTTCCGGCTTAGGAGGGGCCCCACTGCCGGCCCCATCAGGTCGGCCAGGGAGGCCCCGTACACAGCCGAAGGCAGGTGGGTAGCTGGAGCGGCCTCATGTCGTTGGGGTTTTCGGCCCCGGCCTTCTTGGCAACCCACGCCAGTAGGTCCACTGATGGCCCGAGTACCGCGCCCAGGAATGTTGGATTGAGGTCGGCCGCGTGCCGCGCCTGCGCGATGAGGCAGGCGACGAACCTAGCCCTGGGGTGGCATGCTTCGCATGGCTCCCCGCCAACTCCGGGAGCACTTCCGCCGGGGGAGAGGGCGATGGAGGCCAGCCTGCTCCAACTTGGCTGGGGCCTGCTGGGGGCGTCGATGCCGGGGTGCCGGTGGAAGTAGAGGTCTAGGACTCGCGCGGCGGAGTCAGGCAGCGGGGGGGCGGAGTGCCATATCGCACTGCGGCTGTCCCAGAGGACGCGGTCGACGTGTTCGGGCCTGTCCTGCCAGATGCCTGCGGTGTCGCGAACCCCCAGGATGGCGTTGGTTTTCTTGTGAATTTCCTTTCCGGTCCTGTAGTTGGCGGCCAGGGGGGTGCGCTCCGCGCCGGGGCCTCTCTGTGCCGGGGTCAATCTGGCCGCCCTCCTCTGGGTTGTCTCAGCGCCCCACCTTCTTGGCCAGTCGGTCGCTGACCCTCGGGCGAGGTCTCGCCCGCCCCACCCGTACTCACGCAGCCACGCTGCCAGGGCACCAACCGGGCGCGTCGCCCCGCTCCTCTGGACGGCGGCTGTCAGGAGGAGGCCGGGCGAGGCACGTGACTTGTGTTTCCTCAATTTCCTCCGCCAGTCTTGCAGCGCGGCGGAGAGCGCTTGCCTCCCGAACCGCATGAGAGGAGGTAGGACGGGCGGAATGTGGTCAGCGTCGCGCTCGGGAGCCTGAACGGGGTTGCGTACTGGGGGGGCGTTGTGGATGATGACCTCGCTGTCGTCATTATCGACGTGCCTGTCAGGGAAGCCTCCCGGGCTAGTCGGTCTAACCCAGTCCACCAGCTGGATGAAACCTGCGAGGTCGACGGGGGGGGGGAACCCAAAGGCGAGTTCAAGGTGGGAGAAGAGTTGTCTGAGGTCCGCGTGCGCGGCGGTGGGGAGGCCCCTGAGACCCCCAGCCTTCGCGGCGTTGTCCCGTCTGGCCCTTCTGGCCCTCTGGGGCTCCAGGATGATGAGTGCGTGGCCTGACAGCGTTAGCCCCCAGACCTCGCGGACTTCGTAGGCATATGTTTGGCGCGCTGGGCACGCAAGCATGTCGATCTGGGATTCGTTGTCTTTGACAATTCTGGTGGGCCCAGACGCGTGTACCGTCGTGGAGCCGGTGCTGGTCAATAGGTCGGAGGGCGGAGGCCTCGACTTCGCCGTCTCGCGGGTCGTCGAGCTGTAGGTTGACGTCGCCTCCCCAGTAGGTGTCAAGGTGCTCCCATTGCTCTGTTGCTTGGGCGATCTCGGAGAGGGCGCCCTCCCATCTGGAAGGTGGGAGGCACGCTGAGACCACCCGGAACCATCCGGAACCTGCGTTCGCCCTGACGGACGACGGCGGCGACGGCACATCCTGGAACGATTACCTGTTGCTCGAGGAGAGCGACGCCGTGAGGAAGAAGGATGCCCACTCCTCCAGCAAGTCCTCCGGCCGGCCCCAGGTAACCCGGGGATGCTACCAGGGTTCGGCTGGGAACATGGTTCTCCAGACCTCGATCTCGAGCTCGGACCAATGCGTTTCTTGTATAAAGGCGACGCGGCTGTTCATAGTGATCTGGGCGAGGAGGGCGTGCTTGAACTGGTTTTTGGCTGCAGTGCAGCATCGGGGGTATCTGACGTGCCAGCCGGCGAGCTTGGGGGGGTTGCCAGCGGGGGTGGCATCAAGCGCGCGAAACAGGTCGTTAAGGGTGAGAGTGCCGCAGAGGGAGTCCCAAGTAGGATGGATCCAGGGGCCAGCGTGGAGGAGACACCAGAGGCCCCTCGGTCCGCGGAACTTGCGATGACAGCGAGTTTCTATGGCCGAATTGAGAGCGCGGCAGGCTTCTTGCCATGCCCAGGTGCGTGGCCCGGGCACCAGTAGGCGCCTGGGCGGGGGCCCCAGCGCCTGGTGGAGCGTTCTGGGGCCCTCTGCGGAGTCTAGGGGGGCGTCGACCGGGGAAAGAGTCCTTCCGTCTGCAGAAGCCGCTCTGCGAGGTCGTCCGGGAGGGGGTGCTCCCTGAGCTGCGCCTAGGGGCATTGCGTCCCTGCGCACGTTCTCGCTGCTCCCCATCCCTGTGCTATCTGCCCGCTTGTGGGGGCGGGTGTGCAGGTCATTCCCCCTGGGCGCCCCATGCTCCAGGCCCGTTGCTCGGATACTATCCTGCGTCGCAGGCAACGGAGGTCAAAATGCATGCCGACCGCGTCATAGAGCGCCCTGTCACGTATCCCGAGCACCCGAAAGTAGCCGGCTAGGCCTACGGCCCTCGCCCTTTCTTCGGCTGCGGGGGGTCTGAGTCCATGCGCTCTGCCCTCTTTCACCAGCCATCTTCCCCAGGCCCTGACCTTGTCTTCTGCGGCAGGGCTCTCTCTTTCTCTTCCTGCCATGACAAGGTTCAGGCAGCCCGTGCATCCGGGAAAGCGAAGTTCTGCTCCGCATTCTGCAAGTATTCCTCTTGCTCCGTGCTTAAGCTCCGTCGGGTTTCTAAGGGACCACCTGATGCTGCTGTCTTCGTCGTATAGTAGGCATAGGAGGTGGGTCTGGTAGCTGCTCGGGAGGATCGTGTCTGGGTCCCCTGGGGGGGGCCCTGGACTGCGTCCACGTTGGGATTCTTCCGTCCGGCCTGTATGCCCACCTCGGTCCCCAGGGGCTGGGGAGGCGGGGGTAGGTTATTGTGTCGACTGGGGGTGGGAAGTTCCCGATCCAGAGTCTCTCTCTTGGGCTGGCAACTGCGCCCACTGCGTTCATTTTGACGGCCCACTCTGAATTCAGGTCCGCCCTGGCTGCGCACATGGCCCTGCGGTGCGCAGCGGGCATGGGGGCCACGTGTTCCACCAGCACAAGGATGGTTAGGTCAGGTCTTCGTTTGCTACCCAGGTACCACGCTATCGGGACGGCGAAGAAGCAACAGGACTGGGCCCCGGCCAGCCCGTCATTTCCCGCGTGCTGGCCTGCCGCCGATAGGTTGCTGCAGGGTGGGCCTGCCACGATGAGCAGCGTGCTGCCCTGTTCCAAGGAGTCGAGGTTCTTTTCCCACGGTGTTCTGCTGTCAAGGGGGTCCCTTTGGCGGAAGAGGTCCCATACGTCCTCAGCCAGCTGCTTATGTGGTGGGCCTCCATCTTGTGGGTCGGGGGCGGCACTCCATCTGCGCGCGACTGCTTCAGCTGCCTCTCTGTTGTGCTCCGCGAAAGCCGAAGATCGAAATCTGCGACTGGCTCCTAGCATGTGGACGAGGTCGCCCACAGCTAGTCTGGCTAGCCCCCAGCCGTCGAAGAGGGACATGAGGTGGCGAGGTGTGCGACCCTCGGTCTCGCTGTTGTCCAGCACCGTCCCCCCTTGTGGCACCACTCCTGCCTGCTGCGTGAAGTCTATCTCGGCTGCTTCTTCAATCCGTACTCTCCCTGCGATGTCGTCGGCCGCGTGTTCTGGGCCTAGCCTGACGGTGCCCTGATCATGTAAGGTCCCGAGAATTTCCAAAATCAGGTTGTTGTCCAGGCCGGCCACCTGATAAGCCGCAAGGACCTGGTCAGGGGGGGCGACTGGTGAAAGGCCAGTGCTGTGGTCCCTATGCTGGGCCCATATCTGCTGCAGGACGTCCACGGGCTGAGGTGCTGCCATCGGCTCCGCGGGGGCCGGAGTGTGGATTCTCGGTCTTGCTCTTCTTAGCCCTTCTCCTGTTCCTTGTGCCCCTGTTGCGTTTCGCGTGGTGCCCCTTCCTGCCCCGCTCTGCCACCCTGCTGTCGGCTGGGCCTCCCACATTGACGCGAGGGATCGCGAATTGTCCTTCTCGGGTCTGGTCGCACCTGGCCTCGCCCTGGGTCGAGCCCTCGCTCCCATGGGGCAGGCTTGCCGTGTCCGTCTGTTTCGGCTCCTGGTCTGCTGCCTCCTGGCGACTGGGTGCTCTGCTTCTCTGCTCTGCTGGCTCCGCCGCTCGGGGTGTCGCGGTGGCTTCTCTGCGGGCACTCCTGTGGGCAGGGGTCGCACCCCAGTGTTCTCCCGCTGTGGGGCTCTGTGGGGGGGTGTTGGGGACTGACCTGCGTCCTCTCCGCGCTCGGGCTGCTGGGGGGGGGCTGCCCGGTTGGAATCGCCCACCTCTGAGGTTGAGCCAAGTTGAGTCAACTGCCCTGAGTCGGCCGGTGTTCGCCCCTAGTGAGCTTCCCATGGTCGTGGCGAGGATGGCGTCGAAGGCTTCGTCGCATTGAGGCTGGAAGGGGTATAGTGGGCCTTCGCATCTTGGGACTCCTCTTTTTGTGGACTGCATAATCGCGCATGCCGCGTCTGCGGTGAGAGCAGCATTCTGAGACCAGATCCTTCTACCTGTGGGGTTCCTTGTGCCTGTTGGCGGATTCAGGACCCAGTACGTCTCAAAGGCTATCAGCAGCCTGTCGGTTAGGTGAGCTCTCGCTAGCACCTGCCTGACCTGTCTTTCCAGTTGGAGCATGGAGGTGCCCCACGCCATGGCACTGAGCACGGTCCTCCACATGTCTCTGTCGGGGCACCCTAGTCCCTCCCACTGCGCGGGGGGGCCTAGGGGGTCTAGTATTTCTGCGGCGCGGTTGAGGAGAGAGCTCCACCTGTACTCCATGCAGGGTGGGAGGTATGGCCCTGCTCTGGGGGTGCCCCGTAAAAGGGCGAGAACGCCCTATAGGTCCGTTCCCGTTCCCGTTCCCGTTCCCGTTCCCGTTCCCGTTCCCGTTCCCGTTCCCGTTCCCGTTCCGTTCCCGTTCCCGTTGCGTTCCCGCCCGGTCGCGTGCCCGTCTACCCCCCTAAGCCTTCTAGCCGACCCAAGAAACGCGAACGGGAACAGGAACGGCAAGCCTCCCACGGCCTCCCAGAGGCCTCCCAGACGACCCAAGAGGCCTCCCAGAGGCCTCCCAGACGACCCAAGAGACCCAAGAAACGCGAACGGGGAGAGAAACGGCAAGCCTCCCACGGCCTCCAAGGGCCTCCCAGACGACCCAAGAGGCCTCCCAGAGGCCTCCCAGAGGCCTACTGCTACTACTGCTAATACTACTACTACTACTACTACTACTACTACTACTACTACTACTACTACTACTACTACTACTACTACTACTACTACTACTACTACTACTACTACTACTACTACTAATACTACTACTACTACTACTGCTACTACTACTACTACTACTACTACTACGACTACTACTACTACTACTACTACTACTACTACTACTTCTTCTACAACTACTACTACTACTACTACTACTACTACTACTACTGCTACTACTACAACTAATACTGCTACTACTAGTACTACTACTACTACTACTACTACTACTACTACTACTACTACTACTACTACTACTTCTTTTACTACTACTACTGCTGCTGCTGCTGCTACTACTACTACTGCTACTACTACTACTACTACTACTACTACTACTACTACTACTACTCCTGCTACTAC
>CAUYUJ010011758.1:139661-229661 GCA_963575745.1 Prorocentrum cordatum
CCAGAGGGTCGCTGGATGGGTTTCGTGGGACGCTGTCTGGTGGAGGCCTTCTTCTGGGCTCGACGCCGGGGCAGGCTTGCGCTGCCTGCGGGGTGTCCCCTGGCTCTGGGTTCGGTGCTTGTGCGCGGTCGATTATTTCATTCCTCTGTTTATTGCGATCCGCGTCGGATGTCGGCGGCCGAGGAACCCCGGTACCTTGGGCTCCGGGCTGGGGGGGGGAGATCCTGGACTGGGGCGGCTTGTGGGCCGCTCGGCGCAGATTGTCCGCGCCGGTCGTCTACTCGATCGTCCACTGGCGGCTGCGGCCGGGGGGGCTGCGAGGCGCTCCCATTTCTTTCTTCCGACCCCTCCCCCGCCCTGGTTGGTGTCGCCCTCTGCTCGCGCCGGGGGGGTACTGCCTGTGGCCGCGCCCCCTGGGGAATATCTGGGCGGGGGGTTGTCGCCGCTGCCCTGTTCAGGATTGTCGAGCCGCTGACCTTGTCTCGCGACGATGGTAGCCTGGCCTGGCGAGGGAGGCATCTGCGGCGGTGTCTGCCGGGCGACGGGGGTGGATTGCTGGGGTATGCGGAGCGGAGCGGTCCGGGGTCTGCGGGTCGCCAGTAGCGGCGCTCTGTTCTGCTGCTGGTGGCCTGCCCGGAGTCCGGCTGCGTCTAACCTGCGCCTGCTCACTTTGCGCTAGGTTCGTCCCGCTGTTGTCTGGGGGGGTGGTTCGCTGGCCCCTGGATGCCCTTCGCGGTCTTGGGGCTCTTCCCGGATCATGGCGACGTCTGTCCTCCTGCGCTGCGCTCCGTAGCCTTCCGTCTAAGGCGTTCAGCCTCTCGGCGGTGCCTGGGGCAAGCGCGCGCGCGCGGTGGAGCCGTCGATCTCGGTGCCCCACGGGTGGTGCGCCGTGCACGGGGGGTCTGGCTCGGGGGAGAGCCACTGTGTGAAGGGGAGCTGTCTCGTGGTTTCCTCCCTTATCCCTAGTTCATTGATGAGCTGGAATACGTGGTCTCTGTCCAGATTGCTCGGGTCAGCCAGCTGAAGGATCCATATGGCAGCGAAGAGGTCCCAGTTGTATCTCAGAATAGGCCTGCCTTCCTCCTGTCGTCGCTGCTCCAGCACGAGCCTGGTCTGTATGCTCCTGGCCATGTCATGGATGCACTGATCTCCGACGCAGGCTAGGGGCCTCCCGAGCATGCCCTGCCGAGCATGCCCTGCGCGCAGAGGACCGCGTCACTTTCAGCCCTCACGAGAGCTGCTCCAGGATCAGAGCGTGAGCGGTTCCTGCGTGTGAGCACCTCTGCTAGGTGGGGATATGTCCTAGGGCAGGCTGGGCCTGGGAGGGGGTCCACGGCTGCCCGCCTTCTGGGGGGCAGGGATGGACTGGCGGACTGGCTGGTGTCGATCCCTAGATCCGCCGGCATTGGGGTGCGGGCGGGAGCCGCGTCAAGCTTGACTAGGGGCACGGCTCCGTGTGTCAGCTGTAGAGTTACCCTGGCTCGCGGGCGGTCCGCGCCTCGACTGGCAGCTCTCAGGTCGGCTTCGGCGAGCAGCGCGATCGTGACCCACATGGGGCTTGAGGTGTACAAGTGCCCGCTTTCTCCGTTGGTGGCGATGCGTGCCGCCCCTCCTGCGGCTATCGCTGCCGCGAGGTATTCCCCGGTGTGGGGGATGGTGCTGTAGTCTCGCAGACCCCCCCTGCCCTCCTTGGGTCTGCGGCGCGTCGTCGCGCTCGGGCTGTCCATGGCTACGTCCACATCTCGCAGCCATTCCTCGGGGATCGTATGGGGGGGGCCCTCGCGTTGGCTGGTATCTCCCCACCCTCCGCCCCCATGGGCAGCGGCCAGGCTCTTGCATGTAATCTCGCCCCGGATGAGCCCATCGTGGCCGAGAACATTCGCAGGGTAGCGCGCTGGGGGATCCAGGGGCCCGGGCGCATGCGCCTGATTCGGGGGGGGGCAATTTGCGCACCTCGCCGGTCAAAGGCTGTGACCTCCAGCATTTGCGGTTGGACGGCCCTTCGAGGGGCTTGTCGGCAAGGGCTTCGACGTGCTCTCGCTGCGCGGGTGGGGTCCCTCCGTCTCTTCTCGTCTGCTCTCTCGAGGGGGCGGCTGGGAAAATGATGACCTGCGGGCCAACTGTTATGCAGCGTGTCACGCAGAAGGCTGCTGCCATGGCGACGGCAGCATTCAGCCTGATCCTCACCTGCGTCATGTGCCTGTAGTCACCTGCGTCAGGAAACCAAGCGTACACCGTGGTTATCTGCTCCACCGCCCCCGTGCCTACGGTGGCATCTACAGCATCTACCACGTCCTGGTGTCTGGATTGCCCTAGATCTGCTGGGTTCCAACGGAGATGGAGGCCGTCTTCGGGGTCGGCCAGTCTGGCGAACGAAGGGCCGCCATCCCAGCTGCCCTCCAAGAGGACCCTTCGGGGGCTAAGGGCGGGGGAATTGCGCGCGCTGCCGAAGATCCTGGGGTGCTCCTCCCTGAGGTGCCTCAGTATCGGGGCCGCAATTCTCTCCGGGGTCTTCAGAAGGAGCAAGCCCCCGCCGTTTACGCCGACCCTGCATCCGAATGCGGCTGCTGCGTCCGAGGCGGCGGAGTGGGCGAGTCATGTGGCGGCGCCCAGGATAGGGATGTGCACGGAGTCCGATGTTTCCTTGGCTCTGGCTCTCCATGTGCACCCGCTGACGTTTGTAACCAGAGCGGTCTGTGCGGCTACTTGTAGCTCTTCTAGGGGCTGGTCGTCTGGGGCCTGCATGTCCGTGAGTCTGGCGGGCCGACATCGCACGACGTGGTGGAAGAGCGGCTCCAGTCCCTCCTTGAAGAGGGTTTCGCCCCTCGGGAGGGGGAGTTTTGTGGTAGCCCATTCTGCTTCGAGTGCTGTGTTCCCCACCCCCTCGAGGGCCAGTTGCCACCTGGTTATCTGAGCCACTATGGCGTCATTGCGATGCTCTGGTGCGAGTGTGTGCAGGGCGTCGCTGGTGTCGGCGTTGTTGCTTCCCCAGTGAACCACGATGGATGGCGAAATCTGCGTTCTTTGGGGGCGTTCCGTCACGTGGAACTGCGCCCCTACCCACTGTCTGAAGGGGGGGGGTCATCCATCCCGTTCGCACGGGGTTCCCTATCGGTACCAAGTGCGTGATCAGGCTTGCTGCCTGGAACCCCCACTGCGCGTTGGCTATGGCAGTCAGCTCGATGGGGTCCGGGCCTCCTGGGGTCGGGACCCCTTGCGCAGTTAAGGCGAGTATCCTGCAGAGACCTCCGCCCGAACCAGCCGCCGCCAGCGCTGCTTGTATTTGGGATGCTCTTGCGTCCGCGACCAGCACGGTGGGGGTCGTGCGCTGGCCTCCCTCCGCTTCGGCCTTGGAGCGGACCAGTTCCTTGATCTGCTCATGCGCGCTCGGGCTCGCCATCGCGAGGGTGGTGCCTGTGCCGTCCGCGTCTCCGTTGCCGATTAGGGACCTCCGGGTGATCACCAGTTCAGCCCCGACTTCCCTGACGGCGGCCATGAGCAGTGGGACAGGGAAGGAGGGGGGGGCCCACGCCCCTCCTCCGCCGGTGGGAATCTGGCTAGCAGGGTGGCCCATCTTGCGTAGGTAGTTAGCGGGGTTGAGCGCATCCTTTCCTGTCTGGAGGGGGGCGGGGGGGGCAGCCCCCCATCCTCCTATGCCTTCATTCTCTTGTGTGGGGGGGCTGGTCGCGCCTCCCCGGTCCACTTCCATTTCTGCTGGGTGCGGGGGGGGGCCTGTGCGTTGTGATCTGGCCGCGAATCCTTCGCATGTCACGCACTGTGACGCGTGCATTCGGTCTCCGAATGGAGACCAGGTCGGCTCTAAGGCAGTCCAGCTCCCTAGCAAGGGCGCGTGCCGCGGAGGCGAGTTCCCGGCGCGTGATGGGGGGCCTTCTGGGTGCCAGGAGCCCGCCACTGAGCTGGAGGTTCCCAGGGGGTTCTGGGGGGGCCGGAGATCCAGGGAGAAGAGCTGGGATGCTGCCTCTGTCGTTGGCCCTGCAGTCGGGACAGCGAATTGGCATGGAGTTCCCTCCTTCCCTGAAGATCTCCGGCTGACTCTGTCTGCAACGCTCAAGGCAGTGCCTGTGGAATCTGTGTCCGCAAAGAATGAGAACCTCCACCGGCCCGTCGAGATCCCCCGTGCAGATGGTGCACGCCTGTGGCTCATCACCTGCGTCCCACCCAGGCATGGGCCCCGGCTCGCCTGCTCTGAGCACTCTTTCTGCGCCCCCAGGCGGGTCCGTTGCATTGGAGATGGAGGTGCCCAAGCTTTCTATGAGCAGGCGGGTCGTCGAAACCGCTTCCCGTTCGGTTAGGCGTGCCCTGAGGCCTGTGCTCCGCAGGAGAAGACGTATTTGATTGTTTCCGAACGAGACATGCGCGTTGGGGGCCTGCTCCCCCCTTCGCCCAGTATGCTTCTGATGTCGCTGGGCGCATGGATGCCTGCGAGTTGCAGCCATCTGGTGAGGACCTCGCATGGTCTAGTGTCCATGCCTCGCACCTGGAGCACTGGTCGAAGTAGGGGGGTGCAGTGTGGTGCTAGGCATAGCCACATGGCCCTGGATATCCAGCTTCCAGGCTCGAAGTGCGTTCTTGCCTCCCTCAGGAGGCCTTCCGCTATAAGCTGTGCGTCTGCGCCGCTGAATGCGCTGCGGTCGATGCAGTGCTGCCTAGCTCTTCCAGCGGCTTCGTCGTCTCTCTGCGTTGCGTCCAGGGCTCGGATGAGGGCGTCTAGCGCGTCGCTCCCGCGGCCCGCCCGGGCGGGGGGCCTGCTTCCATTGTCGGTGTCTTCGCCAAGTATTTGTCTGATGTCTGCGTGCCAGGGGGTCGCGGTGCCCTGTGCCCCGCCCTCCGCTGCAGGAGGAGCGCGGCGACCTCCCGCTCCCCCGCCGCTTCCGTTGCCGTTTCGAGCGCTCGCCCTCGCAATTCGGGCCTGGACTCCTCTTTCACCCGCGATCGGGCCCCCTGTCAGCATTCCTTCCTGGACGTGCGCGAAGGGGTCGAGCCAGACGCCTCGCAGGGTGCTTCTTCCTCCCTATGTGACTGATTCCCAAGTGAAAGGGGCCAGGATCCTGCTCCAGGTCATGATGCCAAGTATACTGTCGTTCGCTACCTGCGCGCGGATGACCATGATTTCCTGCAATAGGCGGCGGGCGCTGCTCCACCTTTCCGGGGACAATTGAGCGCCACTGTTCGGCCGCCGTTCCTCGGCGGTGCGATTGTCGATGTCTTCGCTCATCACTGCTTGTTGTTTGGCTCTGCCGGTCACGGGGGCGCCCCTCCCGCGGAGCCTGGTGCGGAGCGTGATTGCGAGGCGCGTCGCGGCTCCACAGGGGCTGTCCGGGGCGAGGTGGTCCGCGATGAGTCCCCCTTTCCCTTCTGGCGGTGGCAACGAGGGCCACGCAGGCTACCTCTGTTGCCTCAACGCCCGCGCCCTGCGCCCCAGGGGGATGCTCGTCGGCTGCTAAGACACCGAGAGCTTGGTCAAGGAAGCTCCCCCCTATCTCGCCTCGGAGCCAGTCGGCGTCTTCCGTGGTGATGTTGTTGAGGCCCAGTTGGAATCTCATCCTTAGGCCTACCGCGTTGGTCCTTGCGTTTGCAGGGTCGAGAAACCGGGTCGGCACCGCCGTGCGGGGGAGTTGGGCGAGGCTTCTGGGCACCCTCTCACGCAATGAACGGCTGGATGGGGGCTTCCCTGATGCGGTCGCGAATCTGCGCCACGGCCTCTAGAGCCCATCCCTGCGGGGCGCTACAAAGTCTGGCGAGGGCGCTCACTGCGGTTCTGAGCGTCGGTTCATCCCCCAGGCTTGGGTCCTCCCTATCTGCAGTCGGGTGCCAAGACTCGCTTGGGTTGTCCGTCATGTGACGCCATGCCGCTAGTAGCTCCGAGATTAGCCAGGTTGGAGAGTAGCTGGCGGTCTCCGGCAGGTGGTCTGGGGAGCAAATGTAGCTGGTTATGGGAGCGTATCGCGCTCCTACCCTAGCCAGCTGGTAGGTGAGCTG
This sequence comes from Prorocentrum cordatum, assembly GCA_963575745.1. NCBI lineage: Eukaryota > Dinophyceae > Prorocentrales > Prorocentraceae > Prorocentrum > Prorocentrum cordatum. The sequence goes on from CAUYUJ010011758.1 coordinate 145,662, forward strand.
CGCGCCCAAAGTGTCGAGGGGGCGTCCTGGTGCTTCCGCGCTGTCGGAGTAGAATCCGTCCACCGCTAGACACCATGGCGTGGCTAGCCTGTGGCAGACGATGCACATGGGGCCTTGGGGGTCCCGTGCCAGCCAGCAGCCACGCACCCGCATCTGGTGGATGGGTGAAAGAAGTCCCCGACATTTACCATGTGGGACGTATTGTTTAGGGGCCAGGGCCCCTCTGGTGCGTCATTGCCCTCGAGTATGACTCCTGGGATGCCTGGGGAAAGCGGCCCTGCGCCTGGCATGGCCGGGGCCGCCCTGCCGTCGGGTCCTGTACCGCGCTGTCCTATGGACATGACGTCATCGCCCGCCTCGTCCCACTGCCCTCTGTCCACCCCCCAATTCCTGACCTCCCTGTGGTCTGGGAAGTGAACTCGGTTCCGGCGATGCTCGTGGATGAGGTAGCGGCAGATTTCGAACCTGCGTTCGAGGTCCGCTCCAGTGTCTCTCGAGTCAGGGGCCGCGTCGTGCCGCCATCTTGAGAGTCCTAGCAAAGAAACTGGGAGGAGGCCGTCAGACGGGTCTCTTACCCCGATGTCCGTGGACAGGGCCGCGTGGCGGAGGGCATCGTATTCCAGGTGGGCCGCGTATAGCTCTGTATCGGTTGGGTTGTCGCAATCCAGTCGCTCCTTCTCGGTATCCGGTTCCTGGGTCAGGCTCGCGTAACGGAAGGCCAGCGCCGGCACTGGGCCTGGGCCAACACCTCCCAACCTCGCCTCGTAGTCGGAGCCTGTAATGGACCATGCGAGCCAGGAGAGGTCGAGCTGGGCCAGTGCCGGGCCGATGGCGTAGTACCGATGGGAAGTTCCCTGCTCGAGCTGGGCCCTCCGGTCAGGCGCGGCCCTGAAAGGACTCGGAGCACCCCCGGCCGGGCGCGGTTCTGCACGGACTCCAGGGTGCCCGGGGGGGGGGGGGGGGGGGCGGTTCCAACAGAAACGTGCCAGGTTCTCGAAGCCCTGGCGCATCGTTTGGTCGCGTACCGCTCTCCTGGGCAGGTCTCTCCACGGGCCCGCCCGAGGTTCGTGGTGGGCCACGAGCGCTGCTAGAGTGCCTCCTCGCTTGGTGCCCCTCGGATCAGCGACCCTCGGGGCCAGGGAGAGCACATCCGCGTCGCGGCCCCCGCATCGCCGCGGGCGGCATCGGAGCCTGCTGGAACCGGGGCCGTAGCGGTAGTTAGGGGATCCCTGCCTAGCTGGCGAGCGTTCCCCGTCTGAACTCCACGGGCGGTGCTGCCAGTGTCCCGGGTCGCCCGACTGACCCTCCCGACTGCGCTGGCTTGAGCCTGGCGGTGGTAGCGAGGGGGGCCCAGGCGCTGAACACGTCGCTATAGGGGGTGCTTCCACTGGGCTCGCGTGCCTCGAGAAGCCACTCCCAGTCGATTTCTTCCTGGGGCTGCCGTGGGCCCTCAGGCCCGATCGGGTGAAAGGGGAGAGCGGGGGGGATGGCGCGGTCCTCGCTGGGCGCGCGCACCGCGCCCGTACCTGCCAGGGGGGGGGGCGGAAGCGAGTCGGGGGGGGGGGGGGGGGGGGGTGGGCACGGCGGGGGAGGGGGGAGAGCGGATAGCGCCCCCCCTGAACTAATGCGGCCCTGATCTACTGTGGCCCTGAGGTGGGCGCTCTCGTAGGCCTCGAGGCCCCTCGGAGTGTCCACCCCAGTTGGTCGCACGCACTGATCCTGAGTTGCGTTGAGAAGGAGGGTGCAGCTGACCGCCGCAGAATACTCTCTATCATGGTCTTGGGGGGAGCAGCTGACCGTCGCTGAGTTCACTCTTTCATTCGCACGGGGGTAGCAGCTGACCGCCGCTGGAATCACTATTTGTTGGTGGGTGCCTCCATCTCCGCTGCCAGATTGTACCTCGGGGGTGTGGCTAGCCACTGTCTGAGGAGATACGGGCGCATGCTCTCTGGGGGGGTGGGCGACGTCTTCCGCAGCTGCGAGCTGTTGTGCCTCCCCTTGGCACGCCCTGGGGTTCACCGCATCTGCTGCTCCTCGGTGCCCCCCTGGGCCGCCATAGTCCGCCTCATGGGGTTGGATGGCCCCTACAGCTGGTGGCGAGGAATCCTGGGCGGCCCCGAGGCGGGGGGAGGAGGGAGGCGTGGGCGGGACACGGATCGAGATGGGGTCTGGAGTGGGGATGGCGGGAGTCGGAGCAAGACCCTCCCGAACCTGAATATCCGTCTCCCTGCCCCTGTCGTTCTCATCAGGTCCGCCGCCCTCACTTCCCTCAGCAGGCCTCGACTGGGGTGAGTTGAAGGCCTCTCTGGGGGTCTGTCGTCTCGTACCATCCCCATCTGCATTGTCGCCGTCCCCCCATGGGCAGCGAGCCGTCATGGTCGCCGCTGGTGCCGGCTCCTGGACTGCCCCGAGGGGGGGGGGTTGCTGTCTGCGGGGGATCTGAACCTGATTGGGGTCTGTGGGGGATTCGACCGAGGCCAGTGACTGGGCTCCCGCGCCCTGCACTGAGTGGTCCCCGCCCCCCGCGACGCCATCCGACTGATCCTCCATGAGACTGAGGCCCGCACCGCCTGCCTGGGCCGCGTTGCCTGCCAGCCCGCCGCTGCCGAATGGCGGGGCGCGCCGAGGGGAGCGGGGGGGCACGGGTCCCAGGCCCGCCGCGCAGCGTACGGGCGCCCCCTTGAGCGGCGGGGGACTGCCCCGGAAAGAGCAGGCCCACCAGACGGTTTGAGCCAGACTACGGACCCTGGTGGAGCTACTTGTTGGTTCGCGGCTCCAAGGCGGATGACAGGGAGCAAACACAACGTCCGGGGCGCGTGACGATGTAAACTGGCCTCCGAGGCGAATGCACGTGCAAGGGACAAAATGACCCTCATTAAGACGCAGGCTGCGTCGGCAGGAGACCGGCCCAGACATCCCGGCAGGTGGGGACGCAGGCGCGGCGACCGTCGGTGGAACGGGGGGGAGAAGTCGCCCTTTCGGCGCCAAACTCCAGCCGAACTACACTCGGTGAGGCCACGAGGCGGGGGGGGGAAGAAGAGAGCGAAAGCGAGCGACCAAGACAGGCTCACTGCGGCACCCCGAGTCAACGATGGTGCGGCGAACGAGGCCTGACTCATCAAGGCTCACTGAATCTGAGGTGTAGCTGATCCACGACTAAACGCAATACAGTAGGAAGACCACTGAGGTGCGTTCACGAGGCTGAGCCACCTCCAACCAAAGCCAGTGCGTGCACATCGTATCCGACTCGCGCAGTTCGGGGGCAAAACGATGCAAAGTACTGACGGGAGCTGATTGCAGACTGCTCTGCTGGAGGAACGACCACGAACTGCAGAAGGCTGAACCACTCAATGCAGGGCCGCTCCCTGACGAAGCCAAACAACGGGTCACCGAATGTATGGCTGACGGCCGCGCCCGTTCGCACCTCCAGCCGGTAGCCAGTGTGCTGGTGGAGCTACGCGAACCGTCAAGAAATCGCTGCTCTGCACCCCCACTCTGACTCCCACGCGCCGCGGGACCGCCGGCGCCGCGACAAAAAGGTGCCGCTCTTGTGGGGTCTCTCAGATGAGTTTTCGTCGCCACGGCTGGATTCCCCTCGAGTCCCTGGTCGCACCCCTGGACGGGTCCAGGGGCAGGACGGCCTGCACAACTGGCCCAACACTACCCTTAGGTCGGGCATGTCTCCCTGCAGGCGGATTTCGTTGGAAAAATGAAGAATACCCCAAACAAGTATTTGAAAAATGCTCAAACATGTTCAAAAAGATCGTCCACTAACTATTTGTTTTACTATTTTGGAATACTCCTCCTGTAGAGGGACGCGCCCGACTTACACTACCCCCGAGGGCCAGGCAAGGCGGGGGGAACATCCACCCTCTTCCCTGCTCCTGGCCCTCTCCCTACTCTCCCCGTCGTCGTACTCCCCCTCCGCCTCCGCTAAGACTCGCACTCGTTGCCGCTCTGTGGCAGCGGTTCTCGAGCCCTGGGCGTAGCCCACTGAGGGCCAGAAGGCCGATCGGGCCGGTGCACCGCCGTTCTGAAGAAATCTCGCCGAGGCCCCATAACTGCTGCCATGGGCCTCGCCCCCTCCCGGTGGGGGGCGAAAAGACTCTTACACAGCGGTCCGTTGGAGTGCCTGCTAGCCGGCTCCTGCTCCCCCTCCCCATTGGGAATAAGCCCGAGCACAACCAGTTCGGAATGCTCAGAAACGAACAGGCACCAGTTACAGCCACCCGAGTCGGTCGGATTACAACCCAAGCAAAAGCAGACAGCAGCCTGACCATCACGCAATGGAAGAGCGAGTCTCTGACAAGCCTCCTTCCTGGCCTCCCCATCCAAATCCCCGACCCCCTGTCCCCATTCCCGCCCACATCCTCCCTCCACAATAACACATTACGAAGACTACTCTCCCCTCTAGTCTGATTCCGCCCAGAATGCATGTACTTTTGTTTACACAAAATTGGACCAAAATTCCCCCATGGTAGTTTACAATCCGATTGTTCTCGGTGTTTCAAAATGGTGCTCTCACTGCAGCGCGGGACTCATTCTCGGATCGGCGTTTTGCTCCCGTCGTGCAGACTGGCGCTCTTGCACCAGCGCGGGGCACTTTCCTTGTCCATCGTTCTCGCCCTCCTCCGCGTTTGCCCTCCACCGTCTTCCCCTGGTCCTCCTGATCCTCCCGCGCATTCGGCCCCAGATCCCGCTGCTGCTGTTCGTCCTCGTCCTCCTCTTTCCGCCTCCTCCTCCCTCCTTCCTCCTTCCTCCTTCCTCCTCCTCCTCCTCCTCCTCCTCCTCCTCCTCCGTCTGCTCCTCCTCCTCCTCCTCCTCCTCCTCCTCCAATGTACGCTGCCCTGTTTCTGATTGCGCGTGACTCGATGGTGTCTCCTTTGGAGTTTCAGGTCCTCTATGACACGCGCCGGCAGATACAGGAAACGACCCTGCGACGTACCCCAACCCATTTCCATCGAATGGAATCGACGTAGGCCAAGATTGACAGGAACGACGACTGTGCAGGCGCGGCGACTTGCTGCGCAAGCTACATGGAACGCGCGCACGTTGCACGACTCAAAGAACACCGATCGACAGGACGAGGATTGGGGTCCCAGGCTTGAAGAAGAACGATGGCGGGAACGACGGGCAGGAGAATGACGGAATTGCGGGGGCGGGGAGCCATGGTGAAGGTGAAAGAGGGTGCGAATGGCAAGCGGTCAAATCTCAATCTGCGGCGATTACCCCAATGCTGGCCCCCCAAGCAGCCCTCGAACGTGGCGACGGCTTCGCAGATCGCAGCTTTCCAAAGATAGCGGAGTCGCATCTGAATCTGCAGCGATTGCACACGATGCTGCGCCCCCAAGCAGCCCTCGAAAGTGGCGACACTTTCGCAGATCGCAGCCCCCCATGGATGGCAAGGTCTAGTCTGAGTCTGCGGCGAGTACCCACTATGCTGGCCCTCTCAGCAGCCCTCGAACCTGGCAACAGTTTCGCAAGATCGCAGCCCCGCAGTGATGGCGAGGTCTAATCTGAATCTGCGGCGAGTACCCACTATGATGGCCCCACCAGCAACCCTCGAAGGTGGCAACAGTTTCGCAAGGTCGCAGCCCCGCAGGGATGGCGAGGTCTAATCTGAGTCTGCGGCGAGTGCACACTACCTGGCCCCCCCAGCAGCCCCCGAAAGTGGCGACAGTTTCGCAGATCGCAGCCCCCGAAGGATGGCGAGGTCTAATCAGAGTCTGCGGCGAATGCTTATTATGCTGGCCCCCCAAGCAGCCCTCGCAAGTGGCGACGGCTTCGCAGATCGCAGTCTCCCAGAGTTGGCGGAGTCTAACCTCAATACGCGGCGAGTGTCCACTACGCTGGCCCCCCAGCAGCCCTCGAAAGTGGCGACAGTTTCACAGATCGCAGCCCCCCAGGGATGGCAAGGTCTACTCTGAGTCTGCGGCGAGTACCCAGTATGCTGCCCCCCCCAGCAGCCCTCGAAAATGACGACATTCTTGAAGATCGCAGCCCCCCAGGGATAGCAAGGTCTAATCTGAGTCTGCGGCGACGACCCACTATGCTGGCCCCCCAGCAACGTTCGAACCTGGAAACAGTGTCGCAAGATCGCAGCCCCGCAGGGATGGCGAGGTCTAATCTGATTCTGCGCCGAGTACCCACTATGCTGCCTCCCTCAGCAACCCTCGAAAGCGGCAAAAGTTTCGCAAGATCGCAGCCCCACAGGGATGGCGAGGTCTAATCTGATCCTGCGGCGAATGCCAACTATGCTGGCCCCCCCAGCAGCCCTCGAAAGCGGCAACACTTTGGCAGATCGCAGCCCCCGAAGGATGGCGAGGTCTAATCTCATTCTGCGGCGAGCGCCCACTATGCTGGCCCCCCAAGCAGCCCTCGAACGAGGCAACAGTTTCGCAAGATCGCAGCCCACATGGATGGCGAGGTCTGAGCCTGCGGCGAGTACCCACTATGCTGCCTCCCTCAGCAGCCCTCGGAAGTGGCGACAGCTTCACAGATCGCAGAGCTCCAGGGATGGCGATGTCTAATCTGAATCTGCGGCGAGTGCCCACTATGCTGCCCCCCCCCCCAGCAGCCCTCGAAAGTGGCGACAGTTTCGCAAGGTCGCAGCCCTCGAAGGATGGCGAGGTCTAATCTGAGCCTGCGGCGAGTGCCTCGTATGCTGGCCCTCCAACAACCCTCGAAAGTGGTGGCAACGGTTTCGCAAGATCGCAGCCCCACAGGGATGGCGAGGTCTAATATGAATCTGCGGCGAATGCCCACTATGTGGCCCCCCCGCAGCCCTCAAATGTGGCGACAGTTTCACAGATCGCAGCCCCCCACAGGGATGGCGAGGTCTAGTCTGAGTCTGCGGCGAGTACCCACTATGCTGGCCCCCCAAGCAGCCCTCGCAAGTGGCGACGGCTTCGCAGATCGCAGCCCCCCCAAAGATAGCGAGGTCTAATCTGAATATGAGTCTGCGGCGGGTACCTGTTATTAATATGCTTATCATTCTTCTTGGTAGTATTATTATGAATTGTCTTTTTCGTACTCGTATTCTTAATGTTGTAATTATTCCTCTTAGTAAAACTATTAGTAATGTTTCTATTATTATTGTTAATATTATTGTCATTGTTATTATTATTGATACTATTATTATTATCATTATTATTAATATTAGTATTATTATTATTATCATTATTATGATGATGATGATGATTATTATTATTATGATTATTATTATTATCATTCGTCTCAGTCCTCCTCCGAAAGCACGTCATGGGAGCATGGTATACCCTCCCACAAGGGCGGGGGGCGCGCCCGGCGCCGCCCGCGCCGGCGCTAGCTGCGGCGCCCACCGCCCGCGGCGGCGGCTCCCGCCGCAGCGGCGGCTCGCCGAAGGGGCCGCCAGCCGAGGACGGCGGGCCCGAGCTGTGGGCGCGGCCGTCGGCGTCGCCGCCGCCCGCCGCCGCTGACGCGCCGCGCGACGAAGCCAGGACGAGGATACAACCGGGCGAGCATGCATCGAGAATCTCTGAGATCCAGCGGATCTGGAGGACGTCTCGGGAGTCGCGGCCTTCTGAAAGCCTTCCGGAGCGCTCTGAGAGCGTTCTGGACCGCTCTGGAACGGATTGATCCTGTTCCTAGCCACGTCCGATGGGATCCAGACACCCAACGCATCGGAAAGCAACACGACGGAGGTGGCTCCTCGATTTGGGCCTCTGGGGGCCCTCGCCCAGCCCCTGGACCGCCCGCTCGGACTGCAATTCCAGCCCTGGGGAAGAGGTCGAGGGACTTCTGGGGACACCGCGTTGCAAAAACGGCTTCGGGGTTCGAAGATGGGGCCCTGAGGGGCCCCAGAGGCCGAAACCGGCCAACAAGAACGCCCGTCGTGATCCCCTTCACGGCGTCAGAACGTCAGGGCGGTTGCAGTCCCCGCGTCGCTTTGCTTCTCTCCGCTCCGCCGTGAAGGCAGAAGTTGCCTCCATCCCGTGAGCTCGTTGCTGCCATCCCGTTGCAAGCGTGCCTGCTTGTTCCGGAGGGAGCGCGAAAGCGCAATTCTCCCTCCAATCATCCACAGATTCTGACAGTCGCAGTCCCCGCCTCGTTGTGCTTCTCTCCGTCCCGCAGTCCCGGGGGCAACTAAGAGGGGGGCGAGGTGGGTGCAAATCATGGCCGGCGGCATGTGCGCAGCCCAAAGAAGGGCCAAGGACGCAATGAAAGAAGAAGAGGCGCCATGAAATCTTGTGAATTATCATGGCCCACGCCATGATATCCACCCCACCTCTAGTCATAGCCCCCCATGTTGCCGCCCCCGAGTCAGCGCACTGCCCTTTCTCCTCGGCCGTGCCGCGGCCTGGCTCTGCTTCGCTGGGGCCCGGGTGAACGCTGCGACGGAACTCCCCTCCGACTGCAGAAGCCCCCCCCCGCCCTCATCCTCCTCCTCCTCCTCCTCCTCCTCCTCCTCCTCCTCCTCCTCCTCCTCCTCCTCCTCCTCCTCCTCCTCCCCGTGCCGAAGGCAACCCGTAGCCTGCGTGGCTATTGTTTGTGAGGGACGCACGGGGCGCTGGTAAGGAAATACGAATTTCACACTTCCGACGAGCACCCTCACAAACGCCCCGCGGGTCAGGGTGCCTGGGCGATACCAGCACAACAAGGCCGTTCCGCAACGAGATGCGACCCGCCGGCCTCCAGGAAAGCGGGCAGGCTTTCAACAGAGAAGGCCTTCATCCGCGCCAGGGATCTCAGAGCGATCCCAGACTTCTTTTTCGAGCAAGGGGGGTCGTTCTGGCTTGGCCTGAAGGACCCCCCCAAACGGGGCATTACCGCCCCGCCGGGCTGTTCGGGCTTTCCCCTTGGCCCGAAAAGGCTCCCCTCACCTCCTTTCTGGTGCTGTGGTGCGCCACCAGGGCACCTAAGCAAGGGGGCGTTGCTCGGGCTTGGCCCGACGGCACCCCCCACAGGGGGAGCTCCACCGGGGCACCCCAAGCAAGGGGGGTTGTTCGGGCTCGGCTCGAAGAACACCCCCAAAATGGTTCATTTCTGGGGCTGTGGTGCGCCACCAGGGCGCCAAAGCAAGGGGGTTGTTCGGGCTTGGCCTGAAGGACCCCCCGAACGGGGCATTACCGCCCCGCGGGGCTGTTCGGGCCTCCCCCTTGGCCCGAATAAGCTCCCCTCACTACTTTTCTGGTGCTGTGGTGCGCCACCAGGGCGCCAAAGCAAGGGGGGTTGTTCGGGCTTGGCCTGAAGGACCCCCCAAAAGGGCATGACCGCCCCGCGGGCTGTTCGGGCTTTCCCCTTGGCCCGAATAAGCTCCCCTCATCTCCTTTCTGGTGCTGTGGTGCGCCACCAGGGCGCCAAAGCCAGGGGGAGTTGATCGGGCTTGGCCCGACGGCTCCCCCCAAAGGGGTCTTACCACCTCGCGGCTGTGGTGCGCCACCAGGGCGCCAGAACAAGGGGGGTTGTTCGGGCTCGGCCCGAAGGACCCCCCCAAAAGAGACCTTACCGCCCCGCGGGGCTGTTCGGGCCTACCCCTTAGCCCGAATAAGCTCCCCTTCCTTTCTATTGCGGTGGTGCGCCACCAGGGCGCCAAAGCAATGGGGGTTGTTCGGGCTTGGCCTGAAGGACCCCCCCAAGAGGGGCCTTACCGGCCCACGGGGCTGTTCAGGCTTTCCCCTTGGCCCGAATAAGCTCCCCTTCCTTTCTATTGCGGTGGTGCGCCACCAGGGCGCAAAAGCAAGGGGGTGTTGTCCGGGCTTGGCCTGAAGGAACCCCCCAAGAGGGGCCTTACCGACCCACGGGGCTGTTCGGGCCTACCCCTTAGCCCGAATAAGCCCCCTTTCCTTTCTGTTGCGGTGGTGCGCCACCAGGGCGCCAAAGCAAGGGGGGGTTGTTCGGGCTTGGCCTGAAAGAACCCCCCAAGAGGGGCCTTACCGGCCCACGGGGCTGCTCGGGCTTTCCCCTTGGCCCGAATAAGCTCGCCCCCCTCCTCCTTGGTGCTGTGGGGCGCCACCAGGGCGCCTGAGCAAGAGGGGTGTTTCGGGCTTGGCCCGAAGGACCCCCCAAACGGGGCCTTACCGGCCCACGGGGCTATTCGGGCTTCCCCCTTGGCCCGAATAAGCTCCCCTAACCTCCTTTCTGTTGCTGCGGTGCGCCACCAGGGCGCTAGAGCAAGGGGGGGTGGTCGGGCTTGGCCCGAAGGCACCCCAAACGAGGCCTGACCGCCTCGCGCGGCTGTTCGGGCTTCCCCCTTGGCCCGAATAAGCTCCCCTAACGTCCTTTCTGGTGCTGTGGTGCGTGGCGCAGTTACTCACTACGTGTGTTAGGCCTGAGCGTTCAGTGCACATGTTTTGCACGCGCATCCGGCAAGGGCGTGCGGTATACGTGCGCTGACCATGTGCTTCCGTTTATTGCCCACTCTGTGCTCGTGAGTCTGGGCCGAGACTGTGTGCCAAACGCGGGTGCCGGTCTCGTGCAATCGGAACCGTGGCCCGAATGCTGGGCAGGCGTGCTCACAGTCTGGCTATACAAGGGACACATCTAAATCTGAGGATGGATGTCTTATTCAGAGGGCAACTATCGCATCTGTACCCGCTTGGACCCCGTTCAGTGATAGCACAGTTGGGGCACTGCACACACAGACCTGCATAGCATGTGTGCTGGTGTGATTTGTCGCTTCCATCCCATGTGGAGCTTTCCTCCCCGCCCCGTATATCGGCCACGTTCGCAGGACAAGCTCGTGGGTCGAGATTGCTGGGAGCAATTCGGGGGATGCCAGCCCGTCGGGTTTGGTTCGGGGGATGCCAGCCCATCCTCGGCGCGAGCGCCAATGCGGCCCCTGGGGGCCGCCAGGCTCGACCATAGAGGGACCTTTCGCTAAAACATGGCCCCTGCAGGGGCGGATGCATCAGTATAGGTAAGTTGCATGTTGAATTGTCCCCCCTAACGTTGCACAAGTTCGGCGCACGCGTTTACATCCTCGGTGCTGCTGCTGCTGCTGCTGCTGCTGCTGCTGCTGCTGCTGCCGGCCTGGGCCTGCTGCGACGCCTCCGGCGGCCCCGCCGGCGCCTCTGCCGGCCTCCTGAGAGGCCCCCCAGCGCCTTCTGGATCCCCGGGCAACGACGTGGTTGGCAGGGCCCTGGGTTCGTGTCTGCCGCGGCGGCGGCGGAGCTCGACCGTGGCGGCGGCGGCGGCGGCGCGTCTGCCAGCGCTATCCTTGTCGACCCCTGGAGTGTTTCTTCCATGGTCTACCCCATCAGTGCCCGAGGGGGGATGTGAGGAGGACCACCTCAGGTGACCGAAAAGCGTATGCATCTCGGTCCTCAGGTTCACTCGGATTCTTTCCCCCCTCCCTCCCTGCCCCTCCCCCCTCCCGTTTTCCTCTCTCCCCCTCCAGACTCTGGTTTCCCTCCGTCTTCCTCCTTCCTGGCCTCCTGCGCGGTCGGTCGAAACCGCTCGGCGTGGCCCGAGGCGGCCAGAGGCCACTAAGATCGCTCCAAGACGATCCCAGAGGGTCCCGAAACGGCCGAGGAGGACGCTGGTCTCCTCCCTCCCTCGAGCCCAAACTTGAGGGGTCAAGTTTGAGCTCAACTTGAAAGGTCAAGTTTGAGCTCAGTCTCCATCCTCTTGTGGGGTCAATGTTGAACCCAAACTTGAGGGCTCAAGTTTGAGCCCTGCCGGCGTCAATGCTGTTAAAGCGTTTCTCGTGCGGTTGCTTGTGATTGCACTGCGGAGGGCCCTTGTCACTTTGGCGCTGTTTGGTTGTATGTGGGTGCGTGCTTATGATTGTGCTGCCGAGGGCTGCTGACGTTGGCGTTGTTAGGTTGCGTCCGAACGGGAAACGTTTCCCGCATTTCGCCCCTAAGCGGGGACCCAAGGAGCCCCCAAGAGGGACTCAAGCAGCCCCCAAGAGGGGCCACCAAGAGGGTCCCAAATGGGGCCAAGAAGTGCCCCAGGGTGGGACCCCTTGGGAGGCCGTGTAAATGCGCTTAGAGACCCCGTCTGGGCCCGCACGCGCAAGCACGAGCCTCGACAGGTCACCGACTTCGGTGAATTCCAGGGCCTCCCAGAAGGCGAGGCCTCAAGGGGGCCTCGAACGGTCACCGACCTCGGGCAATGTTGGGGCCCTAAGCGCACATCTCTAGATCACAAGTGCGTTGGGGGTGATGCTTGAGCCCCTTAGTCTGAATCGGAATCGCTGCGACGATATCTCAAGTACGTGGTCCAAGCGCTTCTGCTATTCCCCAGGCTGGCGCCTACAAAGGCGTTGCGGTCCACGTTTGACCGCAGTTTACGCCAGCCAGGTTTCACCACAGGCGTTGGTGCCGCAAGGCAACTCTTGCCCGCCCCCCCCTGTCCTGCCCAGCCCTCCTGTCCCTCTTCCTCCCCCTCCTCGCCCGCCGCCGGTTCCGGCTGAGGCGGCAGCAGACGCTGCGGCCCCAGGGGGGCACGAGTGAGCATGGAAGCACACCCGTTGGGCATGTCAGCGCTGCCTTCGATGTGTGAAAGGAGCGCGCAAGCCTTCGCCAACTGTATCCCCTTGCCGGGGGTACAACGCAGCCTTCAGCGATTTGGTCTTGAACCCCCGAGGGCACCCGCTGCACATCTCCAACTACTCGTTGGGAGTAGTTTTTCCCAACCATCCTGTGGTGTTGGGTCCTCGTTTTGAAGAGACGGTCCCCGCGTTCCTCCTCCTCCTCCTCCTCCTCCTCCTCCTCCTCCTCCTCCTCCTCCTCGCCCTCCTCCCTCCAGGGTTCGCATGCCTCCCCACCACCCATTTCGGCACACCCCTCACACGTTTCGTGGCCCCATAGGGAGCTCCACCGAAGGCCCCAGTGGCAGGGTCCGCATGCCTCCCCACCACCCATCTCGGCACACCCCTCACACGTTTCGTGGCCCCATAGGGAGCTCCACCGAAGGCCCCAGTGGCAGGGTTCGCATGCCTCCCCACCACCCATTTCGGCACACCCCTCACACGTTTCGTGGCCCCATAGGGAGCTCCACCGAAGGCCCCAGTGGCAGGGTCGCATGCCTCCCCACCACCCATTTCGGCACACCCCTCACACGTTTCGTGGCCCCATAGGGAGCTCCACCGAAGGCCCCAGTGGCAGGGTTCGCATGCCTCCCCACCACCCATTTCGGCACACCCCTCACACGTTTCGTGGCCCCATAGGGAGCTCCACCGAAGGCCCCAGTGGCAGGGTTCGCATGCCTCCCCACCACCCATTTCGGCACACCCCTCACACGTTTCGTGGCCCCATAGGGAGCTCCACCGAAGGCCCCAGTGGCAGGGTTCGCATGCCTCCCCACCACCCATTTCGGCACACCCCTCACACGTTTCGTGGCCCCATAGGGAGCTCCACCGAAGGCCCCAGTGGCTGGTTCGCATGCCTCCCCACCACCCATTTCGGCACACCCCTCACACGTTTCGTGGCCCCATAGGGAGCTCCACCGAAGGCCCCAGTGGCAGGGTTCGCATGCCTCCCCACCACCCATTTCGGCACACCCCTCACACGTTTCGTGGCCCCATAGGGAGCTCCACCGAAGGCCCCAGTGGCAGGGTCCGCATGCCTCCCCACCACCCATTTCGGCACACCCCTCACACGTTTCGTGGCCCCATAGGGAGCTCCACCGAAGGCCCCAGTGGCGCGGTGCCTATGAGAAGAGGGGCCTAGTTTGCGTGCCCCCTCCTTCGTCTCATATCCGTGCGGTACTCGCAGCTGCATATGGTTGGGTCCTTCGCCAGGCTAATTATATGCAGCACTTGTGGAGCTTATTCGGAGTCGGGGTCGCTGAGGAGGCTCGGCAAGGATTGCTACAGAGGGTTCCCGTCCAATGGGGCGCGGCACTACTGGGATAGATTCACCCGCGGGCAACACCCGAATGCAAAGGTTGGCCCTGCGATTTGCTTGGATGAGTATCTCCCCGTCTCCGCCCTCCGCTAAGTGTTCGGTCGCTCTCAGGAAAAATTTGAGTCTCTGCCGCCGCTCGGTCGTTGTCCTCGTCTTCGTATGCCGCCGTTTGGCCGTCGTCGTCGTCATCGTTGCCCGCCTTGGGTCGAAATGAGGCCGGTCCTTCGACCGCGGGTCGAATAAAACGAGTCTGGGGCAGCAGCCCTCCTCGCCGAGAGCGTTCCAAAGGCCGACCTCGATAGTCCCGTTGAGGGGGGGGGCAGGATTTGTCCCCAGAGTTTCGGCCACGTTCGCCGGACAGCCTCTGTGCTAAAACAGGGCATGGTCTGTGTCACGGGCTCGGTGCGTCGAGGGTTGGGGATCCAGTTCCCCACAGTGGCGCAGGCTATGGGGGCCTGTGAGCTGCCGCTGCACGCCCCTGGTCTGGACCCAAGTCGGGCCCGCTAGCGGGCCCAACCTGGTTCAGCCCAACTTTCGAATTCGACAACGGGTCGAATGCAGGAGGGTTCGGCCACGTTCGCCGGACAGCCTCTGTGCTAAAACAAGGCATAGTCTGTGTCACGGACTCGGTGCGTCGAAGGTTGGGGATCCAGTCACACACAGTGGCGCAGGCTATGGGGGTCTGTGAGCTGCCGCTGCACGCTCCCAGGCTGGACCCAAGTCGGGCCCGCTGACGGGCCCAACTTGCGTCTAGCCCAACTTGCGGAATCGACAGCGGGTCGAAAGCAGGAAGGTCGAAATGAGGACGCTCCTTCGACCGCGGGTCGAATAGAACGAGTCCAGGGCAGCAGCCCTCCTCGCCGAGAGCGCTCCAGGGGCCGACCTCGATCGTCCCATTGGGGGGCAGGATTTGTCCCCCGAGTTTCGGCCACGTTCGCCGGACAGCCTCTGTGCTAAAACAGGGCATGGTCTGTGTCACGGACTCGGTGCGTCGAAGGTTGGGGATCCAGTCACACACAGTGGCGCAGGCTATGGGGGTCTGTGAGCTGACGCTACACGCTCCCAGGCTGGACCCAAGTCGGGCCCGCTGGCGGGCCCAACTTAGGTCTAGCCCAACTTGCGGATTCGACAGCGGGCCGAAAGCAGGAGGGTCGAAATGAGGACGCTCCTTCGACCGCGGGTCGAATAAAACGAGTGTAGGGCAGCAGCCCTCCTCGCCGAGAGCGTTCCAGGGGCCGACCTCGATCGTCCCGTTGAGGGGGGGGCAGGAGTTGTCCCCAGAGTTTCGGCCACGAATCGACAGCGGGTCGAAAGCAGGAAGGTCGAAATGAGGCCGGTCCTTCGACCGCGGGTCGAATAAAACGAGTCCAGGGCAGCGGCCCTCTTCGCCGAGAGCGCTCCAGGGATCGCCCTCGATCGTCCCGTTTGGGGGGGGGGGGGGCAGGATTTGTCCCCCGATTTTCGGCCACAATCGCCGGACAGCCTCTGTGCCAAAACAGGGCATGGTCTGTGTCATGGACGACTATTTCGTGCCCTTTGAAACGCTTGTTGGTCCGAGGGATGCCAGCCCATCCTCGGCACGAGCGCCAATGCGGCCCCTGGGGGCCGCCAGGCTCAACCATGGAGGGACCTATCGTACAACATGGTCTCTGTAGGGGCGGATATTCGGGAAGTTGCCCGTGCCAGAATCTACGTTTCCAGATGGCCTCCGGCCACTCTGCTCCAGAGGACCACCGTGCCCGAGAGGGTGGTGACACCAGTAAACTGGGCCCACTAACGGGGTTAAGGCGCCCCGAAGCCATATCACTTCAAGCTCCTCCTCCTCCTCCTCCTCCTCCTCCTCCTCCCTCCTCCTCCTCCTCCTCCTCCTCCTCCTCCTCCTCCACCTCCACCAGTGGGTCTGGTTTCAAGGGCGCTGGATGTGCGAGATGTGTCCCATTCATTCCCTGACAGAGGCCTCGAAGGCCCGCCGAGACTCAGAGAAGTGCCCTGGATACAGCTTGGCTCTGTATCGCCTTTCGGAGAATCGGAACGGGACACTCGATGTACATATGTATGCATACATGCATACATGCATAATTTAGTACGCCGATATCTACATTACAGTTGTGTGATTTACACGTTCAATAAAAAGAGCTGTTTGCTCGCGTGCTGGGACCGCGGCTCGTATTCAGAACTATGGCACGAGGCTTCCAGAAGACCCGCCCTTGAGCCTCTCCTAATAATCACAAAATGACACCTCAAAATTGCCTCAAAACGTCCTGCCATCCAAAGCAAGGGAACGCGTGGTCTTTCGTTGACCCAATCACTCTCGATATGCTCGTTCGAGAGACGCAGATGACGCTTGGGGGCTCAAGCAGTTGAAGCCAGTGGCAGAAACGTCCAAACCTCTCAGTCAGACGCGAGGGGAACTCCCCACAAGTGACGCTACCATACCATGCCATGATCCTCCTCATCCACCTCCTCCTACCTCCTCCTCATCCTCCTCCTCCTCCACCACCCTCCTCCTCCTCCTCCTCCTCCTCCTCCTCCCCTCCTCCTCCTCCTCTTCCTCCTCCTCCTCCTCCTTCTCCTCTGGTGACGACAACGACGACGACGACCCCGACCACGACCCCGACAGCAAGTCCGACCCCGACGACTCCGACGACGGCTACAACGACGACTCCGACTCGCTGCCTCCCTAAGCGAGAGGCGGGCGGCAGGCGGCAGGTGGCAGGGGCGGCGGCCGCACCCCGCCTGGAGCCGCACGGGGGGGCGCCGCCGACCATCGCTGCGAGCCGCCTCTGCAAGGCCTTCTCCCGCGCGCCAGGGCGCGGCGAGGCGCTCCGGCCCGCCGCCGGCGACGGCGGCGCATCTCTCCTCCGTTCCCTGCTGCTCCTCCTCCTCCTCCTCCTCCTCCTCCTCCTCCTCCTCCTGCTCATGATGTTCCTCCTCGTGCTGCTCCTCGTTCCCCCTCGTGCCGTTCATTCTCTTCCTCCTCCTGCTCCTCCTCCTGCTCCTCCTCCTCCTCCTCCTCCTCCTCCTCCTCCTCGTCCTCCTCCTCATGCTGTTCCTCCTCGTGCTGCTCCTCGTTCCCCCTCGTGCCGTTCCTTCTCCTCCTCCTCCTCCTCCTCCTTCTCCTCCTCCTCCTCCTCCCCATCCGCCCCGAGGTGAGGCCTGGCACCTGTTTTCATGGTGTCAGTGCCGAGCACCCTCGGGGCACACTGTACACGGCACTTAATCTGCAGTTTGGGCGGGGTGCAACCGGCCGGTTTTTCTGGAACTGCAGGTTCTGGGGCTTGGGGTGGACGTTGCGAAACCTGTATCGACGGGTCTCCCGTCGTTGGGTGTAGCACGGCCCCAGTCTCAGCCTGGCCCTGCGGGTGAAGGCGGGTAGCGGCGCCTGTGCGGTCATCTCATTGTGATCTGACCCTCAGGGATCGGCATTTCCTCGGGAGGCGGTGGCTTGTGCCACAGAAGTCCCAAGGAGCCTTGTGCCCACCCAGGGCTGGGGAGCTTGTGCTCCTCGGTATACCGTGCCAGCTGTTCCGACTGGGATGCCTTTGGCTCCCAACGCACCATGTCGGAACCGCTGGGCCGCGAGTCTTCACAGGCGACGTGGTCACCCCCTGTGCCCTTCCTGCGCAGCTGTTGCTGCTCTCCGGGCGGTAGTTCGTTGGCTGGGCGTGTGCGCGGCCTTCGGGAGACCGACCCTGTGCGGCGCCGGACTCCTCCTCCCCATCCTTCCCCCTCGTGCTGCTCAATGATCAACCCTCCGCATCTTGGTCCTATTCCTCCTCCTTCTTCTTCTTCCCCCATCAGCACCGGTATCACCATAGTCTGCATCATCATCAGAAGCAGCATCAGCATCAGCGTCAGCATCATCAGCATCGTCAGCAGCATCAGCATCATCAGCATCATCAGCATCAGCATCATCATCATCAGCAGCACCACCATCATCATCACCATCAACAACAGCATCAGCACCATCGTCATCAGCATCATCATCAACAACAGCATCATCATCATCATCATCTACATCAACAGCATCAACAGCATCATCATCAGCAGCATCATCAGCATCATAGGCATCATCAACATCATCAACAACAAATCCTAGTGTTGCTCATCCTGTTCATTCTCGTCTTCCTCCTCATCCTGGCCCTCCTCCTCCTCAACATCCTCATTGTCATCACACTTGTCATCATCAGCAGCAGCATCATCAGCAGGATTACCATCATCAGCATCATGATCAGCATCAGCATGATGTTTATCATCGTCACCATCATCGTCATCATCATCAGCATCCTCATCATAATCAGAATCAGCAGCATCAGCATCATCATCGCCAGCATCATCATCCTCATCAACATCATCATGCCATCAGTATCATAACCTCATCATCACAAGCAACATCAACATCAACATCACCAGCATCAGCATAATAGATCACCATCACCATCACAATCACCGCCACCGTCACAGACACCATCACCATCACCGTCACCATCACAATCATCGGTATCACTATCGTTCGCGCAATCATCGTCATCACTAGTAGTCACATCAAAGGTCACATCAGCACCATCATGGACATCGACATCGGCATCGACATCGTCGTTGTCATCGCCATTACCATATCATCAAACCATCCTTATCATCATCATCATCATCATCATCAGCAGCAGCAGCATCAGCATCAGCATCGGCAGCAACAGAAACTTCATCCTCGGCAGCATCACTACCAGCAGCATTATCGCCAGCAGCATCGTTATCGTCATCATCAGCAGCAGCTTCATCCTCATCCTCATCATCCTCGTAAGCATAATCAACAACATCGTCATCGTCATCGTCATGGTCGTCAGTATCGCAGCATCGTCGTAGCCATATCGTCATCGTCAGCATCGTCATCATCAGTGTCGTCGTCATCACCAGCATCATCATCGTCATCATCAACATCAGCATCTTCATCAAAATCAGCAACAACATCAGCACCAGTATCATCATAGTCCGCATCGTCATCATCAGCATCAGCATCATAATCAGCAGCATCATCATCATCATCATCATCATCATCATCATCATCATCATCATCATCATTATCATTATCATTAGCATCATCATAATCATCATCTGCAGCATCATCACCACCAACAACACCACCTGCACCGCCAGCATCATCACCATCATTAGCAGCAGCATCGCCACCATCGCATGCATCACCACCAATATCTGAATCAGAATGAGCATTGCAACCACAGTCGTCATCCTTAACATCAATTTCAGCACTTTGATCATTCCCCACAACCACCACCAAAACCATGACGGCACGATTCTCAACATCAACAACATCCTCTTCAACATTGTCATGATATGACTCTGGTGGGCACTGGATCCGGAGGCGACGACGACGAAGGCGACGACGCCTGCTCCTCTTCCACATCCTAAAATGTGGGACCCCCGAATGGCCTTCGTGAGGGGTCCTACACGGAAGACTCTGCTATGTTTTTCGCTCTGCCCTAAGTTGCGAAGAGCAGCTCCCGAGGCCGACGCGTCGGACAGCCGTTGTGCCTGCGTGCCCACTCGACGGACGCTGCCATCGTTCGAGTCCCCGCCGAGGTCGCGGTGCGCGGAGACCAGCTTGTCGGCCCCGAGCGTCCATCTCGGATCCTGCAGCAGATCGGGCAGCAGCTCGCGGTCCGAGAGCATAAAGCGGGTCTTGCCCCAATTGATTGGCAACTGCTTCGCCTCCAGCTCCGCAGTGACGATCGCAAAGCTGCCGATCGTCGCCGACATCGTGGTTGCTGGGCCTCCGATGGTGTGCGTGGTGAGGTCATCCACCACATTCAGCGTTCGACATGGTCGTGTCTCGACCGCGATCCTCCGGAGAAGCGTCAACGTGAGTAGCTTGGCGACTCCTGTCGCCGCGCTGCACCTGGCCACGATCGTGCCGCTCGGGTGGCTGAGGTGGCTGGTGCCGCCAGTCCATCTGGCTCTGCGCGGGGCCCTGTAGAGGCAGCAGAGAGCCTTCAGGAGTGCACCGTCGAAGGCGAAGTGTTCTCCTGCCTGACGTAGCTCTTGGTGGCTAACGTTCTCGTAGAACTTCCGAATATCGTAGAAGACAGTCGTGGCCGTGAGGCCACGCCTGCGCGCATGACAAGACAGCATGTTGTGAAGGTATGCGGCTTTATCACAACTGCTCGCAGCATCCTTACCTCAAAAGAAGTCTGCATCAACCGAGGCCTCCCACTTCTTGACAGAAGATCGTCTGACTCTGCTCCAGATTCTGGCCCAGAAGCAAAGAAGGCCGATAGGCCTGGTGCCCCCGTCCGCCTTGGGCAAGAACATACTCATGGTCACCCACATGTTCACGCAGGTTGGTCTCTTCTCCCATTCAGACAAGATCCCGGCCAGCCTCGAGACGAACACACCGTCCAAGAAAGCGATCAGTCGCATGTGGAAATTGTCCCAGCCGAGCCCCGTAGATGGTCCGAAGCTCTTGCAGGCGTCGACCACCTGCTGCTCACTGATGGGCCCCAAGGTCCAGGCGTAGTTCCAAACCTTGGGGTGCACCTCCTCCGTCCTCTTGGTGGAGATCCACAGGCTCTCCCACCCCTCCAGGGGGAGGGGGAGGAGGAGGAGGAAGAGGAGGAGGAGGAGGAGGAGAAGGAGGAGGAGGAGGCGGAGGAGGAGGAAGAGGAGGAGGAGACGGAGGAGGAGGAGGAGGAGGAGGAGGAGGAAAAGAAGAAGGAGGAGGAGGAGGAAGAGGGATACGATTCCTCCTCTTACCAGGTCCTCGCCCTATTATCTTTCTGCTCATGCCTATTCTCTCCTCCTTCCAGATCTCCACCGCCTCCCTATCCTCCGCCCCCTCCTGTTTCCCCATCAACCTCCTCCTCCTCCCCCCGTCCGTTTACTCCCTCCTCCCTCCTCTCCTCGATTCTCCCGTTCCCCTCCCCCTGACGACGACGACCATCACCACCACCGCCACAACCACCACCACGACCACAACCACGACCACGACGACCACGACCACGACCACGACCACGACGACCACGACGACCACGACGACCGCAACGACGACCACGACGACGACGACCACAACGACGACGACCACGACGACGATGTCCACGACGACGACGACCACGACCACGACGACGACGACGACGACGACGACGACGACGACGACGACGACGACGACAACGACGTGCGAGGGCCCCCGGCCGGCCCGCGGAGAGGGGGCGCGCGAGGACCGGGCCCCGCCCACCGAAGCGCGCCTGCGCGGACTCGGGCACGTCCGCCTCTCGCGGCGGCGAGGGGGCTGGGGGCCCAGGGCGAGGGCGAGGAGGACGAGGGCGAAGAGGACGAAGCGGACGAGGACGGGACGAGGAGGACGAGGAGAAGGACGAGGAGGAGAGTGAGAACGAGAGGGGGAGAGCACGGACGAGGACGAGGAGGAGGAGGACGAGGAGGAGGAGGACGAAGAGCAAGCAAGCAAGCAAATCTCACGGAGTCTCCAGGTGACCTCAGTTACACATCTAAGCCTCGAGCGGCCACGTAGGACTCTGAGGGGGTGGCCAGCCACCTACAATTGTCACATGCGCCGATTGGCGAATTGCACGATCCCGCAGGGCGGGCACTGGCCCATGCCTGCACCTTCCAGGGCACGCGATCCCCTTAGGGGCAGGCCGATAGGCGCGATGCCCACGTCTGGATCATCAAAAAGTTCAAAAAGGTAGCAACAGCAGCTGGCAGACAAGAGGCGGGAAAAAGGGGCAAACATTTGTACTGCTAGACCGCTCGAGTAGCAGCATCGAGAGGAGGAGTATCCGACCGAGTAGCCCACGTCTGTATCAACAAAAAAATAAGCTCCGGCAGCCTTTCCCCGTCCCCATTCCTCTGCGAGAGGAGCGAGCAGAGGAGGGCCTGGAGGGCCTCGCGGCGGGGAGAGTGGTGATGGGAATGCGGGGAAGGCCAGGATGCTCATACGACTAGGCTTGGCCAGTCGCCCTGGCAGCAACTTCAGCAGAGACAAGGCCGCGCGCCACTAGAGAGCTCAGCCGTTCACTCGACGCTAACAGCCTCGATCCTACTACTGGCCTTTGCCCGTACCCTTGCCGTTCAGCAGGCGGACGATATCCCGCTCTAGTGGGCCCCTCGGAGCCGCTCCCGTCAGCCTGGTGCCCCCAGCCTGTCGGAAGAGGGTGAGGATCGTCGTCGTCAGCTCCTCGGCGTGGGGGTGGATGTGGTCGAGGGCCCACGTGAAGTGTGCCATCTTCGGCTTCCCCTCCTGCTGTTTGTGGACGTTCTTGAACACGCGCACCAGCTGGACCATCTCCTGGACGTCGAACTTCGAGAGGTTCTCCATGGTCGCGCACACCTGATCCTGCGTTTCCTCGTCCGCGTACGCCGTCTGGCCCGCCGACAGGAGTGCGATGATGAGGAACAGGTGCGGGCTGCCTCGACTCTGCCAGTCCACCTCGTCCCCGTTCTGGGCGGCCTGACGCAGCTCCTTGCAGCGATCGTAGTAGCCTTTGCCTGCCATGGCGGTCGCCTCGACCAGCGGGCAAATCCGCCTGCACCATGTTCCTATCGTGCAGCGAGGACGTGACCTCCGCCAGCTCGCGCGAGCTGGTGAGGGCCAGGCGTGCCACCGTCGTGATCAGCGCAGCGGCGTTCTTGCCCTTGATGTTGCCTCCCGCCGCAGCAGCCCCTGCGGCCGCCGTCGCGCCGCCCTCCCCCGAGCCCACTGCCGAACCCGCGGGCGGCGAGAGATCGGCTCCGTCGTCCTCGCCCCTGCGCTTCTTGCGCGGATCCAAGACCACGTTGAGCCAGGGAGGAAGGGGAGTGCCTGCCAAGGCCGCCGCCTGTTCGGGCGGCCGCCGACCTAGAGACAACAACTGCAAGTGCTGAGCAACCAAGTGGCTACAGGAAGTAGCCAAATCCCCGAGTTCGGCTGCACACAATCGGCATGTGTAAGCACGAGGCTCAAGTGAAGGCACCAACACGCGACTCCCCTGTGGTGGGCAACGACCTCTTTGCATCGATGTGAGTAAGTGTCGACCCGCGCACCATCTGTCTCTGAACGTGTACCTGCAGCACATTCAAATCCACCGATCCGGCGTGTGAGTTTCTGAGACCGTGGGCTTGAGCTCGCTCAAGCTTCGCTCTGGAGGGGGGGGGGTCGCGGGGGGGGACGCAAACGACGAAAACCGACAAAAGAATTGACACGCGAGTGGGGGGGGAAGGAGAGAGGGGGGGGGCTCGCTCAAGCTTCGCTCTGCAAGGGGGGGGGACGCCAACGACGAAAGAATTGACACGCGAGGGGGGGAATGGGGGGGAAAAGGAGAGAGGGGGGGAGGAGGCGCAGGAGAGAGGGGGAGGGGAGGACAGGAGAGAGGGGGGGGGAGAGAGAGGGGGGGCGGGGAGAGGGGGGGGGGGACAGGAGAGAGGAGGGGGGGGGGGACAGGGGAGAGGGGGCGGGGGGGGGAGGGAAAGGAGAGAGGGGGGGGGACAGGAGAGAGGAGGGGGGGGGACAGGAGAGAGGGGGGGAGGGGGGGAAAGGAGATCAGTCGGATGCCGAGCAGGGTAATGATCCCGAAAGGGTACGCGATGCATTGTAGAGCACGGCATGGCATGGCGTAGAAGAGCACCGCAAAGCGTAGCATCAACCTAGCATTGCATTGCACGCCGTGGCATGGCACGGGAAATGACTCCAGCGCTGCAGCGGGAGAACGAGTCGAAACGAGCGGAAGCGCGGAAATGAGGCCAGCGCTGCAGCGGGAGCACGATTCGGAACGAGCGGAAGCACAGAAACGAGGCTAGCGCTGCAGCGGGAGCACGATTCGGAACGAGCGGGGCCCGAAAATGAGGCCGGCGCCTCAGCGAGAGCAGCATTTTGGGAAAAAATGCAAGCGAAAACCCAACTCCGGGGAAACCTGTGTAAAAAACCGTACGCGGGGGGGGGGGGGGGGGCGGCCACTTTCAAACCGTCATCAGGGGAAGAGGGAGAGTAGTATTCATATTGAAAAATTGTAGAGGGGGGGATAGGAGAGAAGGGGGGGGGGAACAGGAGAGAGAGGGGGGGGGAGGAAAAGGAGAGAGAGAAGGGGGGGACAGTAGAGAGGGGGAGGGGTACAGGAGAGAGGAGGGCAGGTGGGGAGGGGGGGCCGGGATCATCACCATCTCCCTTTCCATCACCATCATCATCATCATCATCATCATCATCATCATCATCATCATCATCATCATCATCATCATCATCATCATCATCATCATCATCATCATCATCATCATCATCATCATCCGGAGCGTCCCGGATCGGCGGCACTGGCCGGAGGCCACTATAATATTGGTAGGGGTCAGCACTGCTGCCATGTTGCGCCTGTGGTGTGCAAAGCGAAGGTGAATTAGTAATTGTTTACGCGTGTAGACTTCCCTCTCCACAGCCAGGTTCAGGACAGATGCAGAAGAACGGGCGTGGACCATTGGGGTGCCTGCCAGGACTAGCCACTCGAAGGGGCAACTGGGGTTTAACCCAACCCTCAAGCCGAAACGGTCCAGGCGGCGGGACCACCACCGTGAACGCCCGCCATCTAGTATTGGTGGCCTCGATAGCCCGAAAGTCCACGCCAGCCTCTAGATCGAAAAAAGGCGGGCGTCGGACGCGAAATCCTCTGAGCACATGTCAGCCAATAGACGTCCTGCCAATGGAAGATCGGTCCCGACCTTTCGAGCCCAAAGAGAGGCCCCCCCTGGTGAGCTTCCCGTTCCTGGTGGGGGAGGGCCTGTCCGAGTTGACGTTCAGGGTGCCGACCAGCAGCACGATGAGCACCTGCGAAGAGCCCACGGGGTCCTTGGCCCATCCTCGGTACAGGCAACGGTAGCGGCGGATGTGCACCTCCTCCCGTGCTCCTACCATCTCCCAATGCTTGAAGATGTCCTGTGTGCCCATCACGACGAGCACCTGCGAAGAGCCCACGGGGTCCTTGGCCCACCCCCGGCACAGGCGACGATAGCGGCGGATGTGCACCTCCTCCCGTGCTCCTGCCATCTCCCAAGTGCTTGAAGATGCCCCGTGTGCTCGTGCTCTGCGCGCGCTCACCCTCCCGAGCAGCGGCCTGGCCTCTCCTCGCGACCTTGGCCAGGCTGGTCAGGCAGGAGCCCGGGAGGCCACAGCCCCTGGAGGTCAAGACGAGAGGCTCCAGGCACGAGAGGAGGGCGTTCTGGACAATCGCGACCTTGGCCAGGCTGGTCAGGCAGGAGCCCAGGAGGCCACAGCCCCTGGAGGTCAAGACGAGAGGCTCCAGGCACGAGAGGAGGGCGTTCTGGACAAAGCAAGTCAGCAGCAAACGCTGATACCGTCCGAACAAGAGCGCGCTTCTTCATGTTCGGCGATCATGTGCATTAGAAGGGGGGGAGGGACCAGGGGGGGGTATAATGTAACGCCTCCCCCCCGCCGCGCGCACGGCGGCAGTGCCCGGAGAGCGCACTGCGCACTGGGGAGGGAGGGGCGTTAGGATAGAGGGGGGGGCGGGGGCTATAATGCCCGGTATGCCCCAAACGATATAAAAAACAAAAATAAAAAAACAAAACAACAAAAAAATAATAAAAAAAAATCAAGAACAAAAATGAAAAAAAAAAAAAAACGCTCCAGCGAGCGTTTAGACCGTCCGACCAGGGGCAGCGACCACACCGCCCCCAACGAGAGGAACGCCTGCCGAGCCGCTGCACGCCTGCGCTCCTCCTGGGGGAGGGGCGGCGGGGGAGCGAGCGCCGCCCCCGCGGCCTGGCAGGCTGGCGCAGGCGCTGCGGCAGATGGCCTGACAGCACCTGGCATCGAGCAAACGATGGCAGGAAGGGTGGCCAAGAAGGAGGAGGAGGAGGAGGAGGAGGAGGAGGAGGAGTTCGGGTACCCTAAGGAGGAAGAGGAGGAGGAGGAGGAGGAGGAGGAGGACAGACCACGTGGGTTTCACGAAAGTGATCCTGTGCTGGGGCCGCGGGAGAGAGAGAGCGAGAGAGAGAGAGAGAGACAGAGAGAGAGAGAGAAACAAAGAAACAGAGAAAGAGAGAGAGAGAGAGAAAGGGAGAGAGAGAGAGAGAGAGAGAGAGAGAGAGAGAGAGAAGCGCGGCTGCAAGGGGTACGCACCGCCTCGGAGTGGCGCTCCTCGTCGAACTCCTCCCCCCGCTGCACCCCGGCTGCGCCCTCCCACGGTTTCCTCGTGGGTCGTCCTCCTTCTGTCCTCCTCGTGGCCCTCTGCCCCCTTCGTTCTACCCCTCATGCCCTTCTGCCTTCTTCATCTCGTCGTCCTCGTCCTACTGATCCTCCTCCTTCGTCGCCTCATGTTTCCTGATCTCCGTCGTCATCCTCCTCCTCAAGTTGTTCCTCCTGCTTCTCCTCATCCTCATCGGACTCCGAGTCCTCTCCCTCAACACCCTCATCATTGCCCACCTCATCGTCCACCTCATCGTCCACCTCGTCCTTGTCCGTCTCCTCCGCATCCTCGTCCTTGTCCCCGTCCTGCCCTCCTCCTCCTCCACCTCGCCCATGCCAACCACCACCTCCAGCTCCACTCGCCCTCCCCGGGTCGACTTCCGGCGTGGAGAGGGCCGCCTCCCGCAGGGCCACTGGGAAGAACGCAGGCCGGGCACCTCCAGTCCCCGTCGTGCCCCAAGCAGGCCGCGCCAGGGCAGAACATCCAGACGCTTGACCCGGAGACGGCGACGTGAAGCGTCGGCGTCCCTCCGATAATGTCTGCCGCCCGGGCGTCATCCCACATCATGAGCCGCCTCCACCGCCGGGCCAGCTCGAGCACCTCCCACATCGTGAGCCTCCTGGAGGCGGCCAGCGAGGTCCGCGGTGATGGGCTCTCTCTCTCGCACCCTGCCCTTGCTGTGGGCCCGGGCCCATCCTGGCTTCTCCTCGGGCCCCCGCCTCACCGCCGATTGACACACCTCGGGGTGCTTCAACTGGCCTCCTGTCCTCTCTACCATTTGGTGCAGGAGCGGCGAGCCTGCTCCGGCAGCTCCATGCCACCCAATTCCACCGCCTCTCCCAAGATCTCCTCGAGTGGCACGGCCTGCCAGACATCTTGCCTTCCAGTAGCCGACCGTGGCAACATGACCTCAGCCTGGGGTGGGCCGTCCTGACCATCTTCCCATCTGGGGTGGTCCACCGATTCCCGGGCCGCCATCGCTTGCGCCGTAGGCCGCCGGGATCATGTCCTGAGGCATGCTGGTCGAGCCGGTGGCCGAGCGTGCGCTGCTGCGGCTCGCTTTCCTGCCGCATGGAAGTCCACCTCTGGGGTGTACTCCTCGAGCGCCCGCAGGTCTACGCCGCCGCCCCCTCCTCTGGCGCGCCTGCTCTGCACCCTCCTGGATGTCCCCCTGCTCATAATTCGCCTGCTCCCTCAGCTGGTGCGCCTTCGCAACCCTGGCTTCCCGAGGGGTCCTCGCCCCAGGCATGGGCCCTCCTCGCTTGACCAACTGGGCCTTGGGCCTTCATGGTGCCCTCCGCGCAGGGCATCAGGCAGGTCGTAGCCGTCTTCGGACGCCCATCCCAAGCCCGTTGCGCCCCATCACTTCGAATTCCCTCTGGGGTCGCAAGCGGGGCACGCTCCAACGACTCCGCCACCCATGCCGCCGACGGGACCTTGAGGACCTCTGGGGGAAGGGGGCAGAACCCGCTGGCCACCTCTGGCCGCGCCACTACACAGTCGAAACATAGCCACAACGACGTGGGTCAAGGACATGGTCACGCTCGCCGCAGGCCCGAGCCCCCATGGAGGTACCCCAAAACGAAGGACGCTCCGAGGTGGAGAGCCCCATCACGAAGAGCACCAAAGCGACGGTCGCTCATTTGACCCTCGTGCCATCTCTTGGAGTCTCGATCCGGAGCGGTCACAGACCGTGCGGTGGCCTCGAAATCCCCCAAGACCTCACCGCAAGGGCCGTCAACGCACGGTTTTGGGACCTCGGATGCCCCGGTCGCCCAACACGTCCTCGGAGAACGACCCAAGTCCCAAAACCGTGCGGTGACCCCGAATCCCCACCGACTCACCACACGGTGTGGCCACCGCGGAGGGCACAGGAGCTCTGGAGGTAGGAAAGGGGTATGGTATAAAGGGGTGTGGTGTTAATTCTATGTAAAGGGGACTCTGGCGATGTGATTTATCGCAGATAGCATCGATATTTCCACGATTGGCACCATACCCCGTTATGTCACACTCCTTTCCTACCTCCAGAAGAACGGGTCAGTCGGCCGCCCACGGCCCCCCCAACCCGGGACAGCCAGAGGAGACGGGGGGGGTGACTGGCTGACCCGCCGAGAGCGCGGACTCCCGGGTCCCAGACATCCGATTTGTGATGTTGCTCCCATCGTACTTCAGGACCACATCCCAGAAGCAGTTTCGAGCACCCGGAAGAATGTCGAAAGAGTCTCGAAACAGTGTAGAAGCAGAGTCGGACGAGTGTCTCCCAGGGCCCGACACGCGAAAACCCTCGAGTTTCGGTACCTTTTCCTGGTGCCCGAAATTCTCTCTGGCGATCAAGGCTAAAGTGGGCTGTAACATCATAACCGATGTGTTCATTTGTGCAACGCGGAGTCCGCGGAAGTCCCGAACCTGTCCTCAGGGCCAACATCGAATCCCAAGCCGTTCTTGACGGTCGGTCCCAGGGCCCAACGAGGGCCCCCGCGCACGCCGAAAACGGGCAACAAGACCCTCCACGGTGATTTGTCTGCGACACGAGCATGTCTGGGCGACCTGCGCCCCGGCAGATCCTTCCAGCACCTCCGCCGATACTGGAGGCCTCCCAAATAGGGTCCGAGTAGATCGGGTCGGAGAGTCGCGCCGATCGCCGATACGTCGGCGATGCATCCTCCTCCTCCTCCTCCTCCTCCTCCTCCTGCTCCTGGTGCTCCTCCCATCAGCAAAAGAAAATGAAGGAACGCGGGAGCATGCCACCGCCCCCATGAAAGCGAGACGGACCTGGCAAACACTACAGAAAAACGGTAACTAGACTTGTGGGGCGCAGGGGACAGGAGGCTTAGAGGGTGAAGCGTACTTGACGCCCCGAAGGCAGTGGACGCAGCCCGTGGGAGAGGAAACCAGCGACAACTAAACCAATGGCCGAAAGGAGAGGGGAAGCAAGGCAAGAGAAGAGGGGAAGGAATCGAGACTGGGTCCAGGCTCGCGGTTTCCTCTTCTCCCCCCTCCGAAAAACTTGCAGTGGTGTTCCCGCCTCTTTCACGTACGGAGAGGGACTGGTTCTCAGCGCGTCGCTGAGGCGGCCTCGACGACACGCTATACT
The DNA here is from genome assembly GCA_963575745.1 of Prorocentrum cordatum. Lineage (NCBI taxonomy): Eukaryota > Dinophyceae > Prorocentrales > Prorocentraceae > Prorocentrum > Prorocentrum cordatum. Next base: position 174,782 of record CAUYUJ010011758.1, read on the forward strand.
TTGCAAGCGGATGGCGTGACGCGTGCCGCTCCCCAGGGCGGAAGGCGTATAGCGTTTCGTTCCGCTGCCCGTTGACGCTTGGGGACTGGGACGTGGTTAGTTAGCGTGTCGCGCCGAAGCATGGTGGGCCAGAACCGGCGGCGCGACACTTTTGCACTAGCGCAAGAGAAATCGGCCAGTGGCTGAGGAAAAAAGAAGAGAACAGAAAAGGGGGAAGGGGGGAGGGAGGAGAAGCAGCCAAAGCAGGCAATGCAAGCGGCGCAACCGGCGGCCGCCGCCTGGCGCCCCGGCTTTACGGCGCGACACGCCAGGCAAAAGATCCTGGCCGTGATGCTTTGCGAAAGGTTTCTTCTTCGGCGTTTCGACATTGGGCGGAAGAGGGGGGAGGGTTCTGGCTCCGGACCTCTGCTTCACGAGGTTGTTTGAAACAGTGCGTCGTATGGGGGAGACACCCCCTGCTTGAGACAGGCGCCAAGAACAGCCAAGATCTACTCCTTGGGGGGGGGGGAGGGGTGCGTGGGCCCGCGCCGATCGGAAAAAACAATGCATTACAAACGATCACTTTTTCACACGCAGATTTGAATTACTCTGCTTCTCGTTCTCGTGGGGCCTTTTTGACTTTGCGCATTGGCGTTCCCGCTGTAGCGCTGGCCATCTTCCAGGATCGGTACCTAAAAGCGCCCATCGCTCAGAGTGGCGTCCCCGCCCCGGCGCGTCTGGATCCGACGGTTTCCTCATCGTTGCCGCCCCGCCTCTTCTACCCTCCGCCTTCCGCTCGCCTCTCCCTCCGTCTCGGGAGCGGCCAAAAGGGCGGCGCTCAAGAGGGGGGGGGGCGCAAATCCTGGCCAGGGGCACGTGCTCGGCCCAAGGGGGGGGGGGCCGGGGACGCAATGGAATAACAAGAGGCGCCATGAGATCTCGGGAGATGATCGTGGCCCCGCCGTGATATCCACCCCCCCTTCGTCATCACCCCCCTCTTTGCCGCCCCCGATCCTCCTTGGACGCCGCCACGACCGCTCCCCTGCCGAGCGACGGGTGGCGTCGGCGCGCAGGCGGCGCCCGCGTCGGCCGCGGCGCCCGCGTCGGCCGCGGCGGCCGGCCCGTCCGTGGGGGCCGCGTGCCGACCCGCCTGGGCGCCTCCGCACGGCGCGGGCTCCGCCCCCTCGCGCCGTGCGGCACGGCGAGCGGGAGCTCTGACGCTGCTTGAGGCGGTCAACGCTGTTGCAGTGGAGATGCAACGCACTTGCGGCTATGGTAGATCACATCGCCGCCTTCAGCATGGGCACCGCACCCCTTCACGCCGCACCCTTTCGCGACCTCCAGAGTGCCGCGCGGGCCGCTGCTCGCCGGGAGGCGGCCGGCCCCCCAGCGCGGCGCACGGCTTCCGCACTGCATGCCGCTGGACGGCACGCGCCCCTTCGAAGGCGTGGCCCCAACATGCAGCGGCGTCCGCGCCTCGTTCGAGGACACGCGTGGGTAACGGCGAGAGCCCGCCTTCATGCAAAGACGGCTTCCACGACGAAGGCATGGCGGTGCAGCTCACAAGGCTCTCGCCTCCCGAGGCGTGCCGGGAACGGCGACAGCCGCCGCGACGGGCCCACGCGCGTGCGCTGGCTGGTCGGTTGGCGCCTGGCCGGGCGCGGCGCTCAGGCACCGCCAGGGAGGGGTCGCCCCCTCCCCAAAATGTGCTGTTCCGTGGACCTGTCTGGAGTCGACGCGTATCAGAAGGATGCGCGATAAAAGGGTGCGTGGGCCGCGGAAGGCCATGTCCCCACTTCGCGAGCTGGGCGCGCGGCCAGCGAAAGTTGCCACGGAAAGGCCGAAGGAGAAGGATGCAGGGGTCATCTTGGAAAGCCGCTCATCCTTACTGTGTGGGCCGACTGTAGGATGAGCGGGCCTGGACCTTCGGAGGCGGCCGCGCAAACGCCCGCCTTCATGTCGCGCGCGCGTTCTCCTCTTCATCCTCCTCCTTTCCCTCCTTCTCCTCCTCCTCCGACTGGAGGCTGTATCAAGGCCTGGGCGGATTCTACGCTTTTTCGATATCCACCGTTTGAGCCTACACACGAGCGCACGACACATGAGAAGCTTGATACTAATGTCTTTACGGGCGGTCAGGGTGTCGGGCTTAGGGGTCGCGCTTTGTGGTACGGGTGTTAGTGTCTGGGCTAGGGTGTCATGGTGACTGCGTCAAGGTGCTAGGATGATGGGTTACATGATTCGGGTTAGCGTGCTGGAGTCGGACGTCCGACTAGGGAGGGGGCTAGGATGCTAGAATTACGGTGATGTGGTTAGGGTTACCATGCGATGGTCTTAGGTTCAGCGCTAGGGCGTCGGTGTTAGGGCGAATGCGTAGGGAAAAGGTGTTAGGATTACGATATAAAGTTGAGGGTTCTCGGGTGAACGGGTGTTAGGGTTAGGGTGTTAAGGTTAGTCCGCTTCGTGGTCTAATGTTTGCGTCAAGGGGATCTGGCCAATGTTACGCTGTCTAGGGCAGGGTTAGTTTTCGGGGCTCGGATGCTAGGGCTAGGGCTGGGGTGTTAGGGTTGTGGTGTCAAGGTTGGGGTGCTGAGATTAGGGCAGTAGGGCGTGAGGGTGGGGATGTCAGGCTCAGCGGTACTTCTTAGTTGAAGTAAGAGAGCACTGTTGAGAATGCGGGCGCCAAGGTTAGGGTGTCAGGGTCCTGGTGGCAATGTTGTAGCGTTACGGCTCGCACTAATGACGAACGCGGTATGAGTGCCGCTCGTGGCGATCTGCGTCGCGGGAGGAGGGCAGGAGGCAGAGGAGAAGCAGGTAGAGTGGCATGTGGGAGTCTGATGGGGAGTGACCGTCTTAGTTTGGGGAGTCTGGCGTGCATCCTCGGGCGCATGTCCAAGCGGAACTCACCCAAATGAGTCGTGCGGCGAACGCGGAACACACGGAGCACGATATACATTAGGAGGAGGAGGAACAGGACGCGGAGGAGGAGGAGGAGGACGACGACGAGCAGAGCGGGAGGAGGAGGAAGAAAGGCAGAGGAAGAGGAGGAGAAGCATCCGCATCAGAATGCGGAGGTAAACTTTCAGGAAGAGGAGGGGGTTGGATGAGGAAGCACGGGGAGGCCATCTTCACAGGTCCCTGCAAGGGGAAGTGCCCCGTTGGGAGACAAACATTTGAAAACCTGGAAGTGTGGCAAAAAAAACGCCATTCCTGGAACATCAACGCCGCAAATCACCGTTACTGTTGCGCCCTGACGATCCTGAATCGTGCCAGAACGCCGTTCCTGGACTTCGTCACCGCGAATCAAAGTGACTGTTGCGCCCTGGCAACCCGACACCGCGCCAAAACATCATTCTGAGGCGCTAACCATGAACATCCTCGAAACAAAAATACAAAGCTTAAAACGAACGGCACTAAGGCGAGAACAGCATATTGAAAACCATCCGCCCTCCACCCGCAAAGCTCGTGCATGTTTTACTCCGAGAATGCGCGGCGCGATGGCGAGAGCCACATTTGAAAAAACGGCCCTCCATAAGTGATGATGATGATGAGCAGGGGATGATGAGGTGATGGTGAGAAGGAGGAGGAGGAAGAGGAGGAGGAGGAGGAGGAGGAACGATGAGGAGGACAGATGATGATGATGATGATGATGATGATGATGATGATGATGATGATGATGAGGATGCTGATGATGATGATGATGCTGATGAGGATGAGGATGAGGATGAGGATGAGGATGAGGATGATGATGGTGATGGTGATGGTAATGGTGATGATGATGATGATGATGATGATGATGATGATGATGATGATGATGATGATGATAATACTGATGATGAGGAGGTGGCGCGGAGATGAGCAGGAGGAAGGGCGGTGAGAGCGATTGTCAGAATGAGCGATTAGAAGAAAGTGGGTAGAGAGCTGCGGGAGGATGGGAGAAGGGGATGACAAGTACCAGGGTGGGCGGGCGGGAAGATAGAGCACGAGGAGAAATAGGAAATAGACGGAGGGTGGCAAGACGAAGAGAGGAGCTGATATGAAACGCTGAAACCGCCCAGGCCTTCATGCAAACCGGCGCCCTTTCGACCGGGCCGCCCCTTTATACAAGCTGGCGCCCCTCGATCATCCTCGTCCTCATCCGCCTCCTGCTCATCCGCCGCCCGCTCTGTTTCTTCCGATGTGGAAAAGCCCCCCTTCCTGATTACGCAGCAACTAATGGGCCGAATCCTGCCATCGGCATTTGGGCACTAAGGTCCTCTAGGACACCCCTGGTAGGCGAGGCAGGACGTCGGGTGCCGGATTTGGCGCGATGGCACCAGGCTTGCATCCCTCTCCTCCTATCGCTGGCCGGATCGGAGGACAGACAACGGCGGGCGGCCCTCGCGTTCGACCCAACTCCACCCAAAATTGGTCCGTGGACCCCTGTGCTCCATCTTGGCCCGTTTTTCGGAGCGGATCCAACCGTAGCGACGATCAGCCTCCAGGGGCCACCAACAAACAAGATCAACAGACGCCAGGGAGGGCCGCCGTTGTCTCGACTGGCCCTGCTCCTAACATCTCTCCCTCCTCTCCTTCCCAGACATCCGACAATGTGATGCTTTCAATCCGCGGTCCCAGAGGCAAAGAAGCCCCCGCGCGCGTATGAGGAAAGGAGACAAAATATGCTCGGGATCACGCCGTCATGGCTTACGGAGTGGTGCATCTGGCGCTCAGGCGCCAGACCTACGAATCGGGAAACAAATCCCGAAACGTGGAGCCAATGCAGACTGATTTGGCACACGGAAATGGGCCCCGTCGCCAATGCAGGCGCCTGACCATACGGAAACGGGACCCGTCGCCAATGCACGCGCCTGACCCAGACATCCGGTGCACGGACCTGTGCAGCGTGGGGACCCGGAGGCCCCGACCTCATCCCCAGGGCGGGCGTTGCCTCCCGAGTCGCTCCTGACGGTCCCATTGGGGCCCAGCGAGGGCCCCCGGGAGCCGAAGGTGGGCACAAGCCTTCCGCCGTGATGTTTGCCCACGGCGCGAGGAGGAGGAGGAGGAGGAGGAGGAGGAGGAGGAGGAGGAGGAGCTTGCGCTTCCTCGAGACGCCCAGGCTAAGAAAGCCACTCCGTCGAAGCTCCGGGCCCTCCCGCTGGCCGGAGCTCCCCGCCGCCCCCCCGGGCGGGCGGTCCTCCGCCGCCGCCCGGGCCCCCATCGGCGGGGCATGGGAGGCGGGCGCCTCCTCGGCCGGGGCCCACGACCTGCGCGCTTCTCTCGGGCTGGGCTGCCAGGGGAGGCCAGGGGGGGGGGGGAACGCCGGGGGGGGGAAGCATCGACCTGGAATCAGCGATGCAGGGCCGATACATCGGTGATAGGCTCTCGACAGCGGATACGCACCTTCTTGAGCAAGCTGAGCTGTCGGCTATCATAGAACAAGGAACAACAGCATAAACAGAAACGTTGGGCGCTTCGCGCGGATTTCTTGGATCTGCACTGGATCCTCCTCCCTGGCGCGCGGAGCGCGCCAGGGGCGGCGGCGGAGGCGCCGCCGGGGGGGCCCAGCGCGGATCCAAGAAACCCGCGCGGAGCGCCAAAAGTGTATGTGTATGCCGCTTTGTTCTTCGACATCAGGCACCGAATGATCGGCGATGGAGGAGCGACGACAGGTCGATGCATTCCCCCCTGAGCCTGTCCCAGCTGACGAGGCCCCTGCCAGGGGGGGATCGGGCAGTGCCGAAGGGGGGTGGGTCACCGCTACAGCAGGCACGTACCATGAGAGATCTCGCCATGAGAGATCCAGGCGGCACATCCTTCGTCGACTCTTGAGACTGAGAAGGAGGAGAAGGAGGATGAGGAGGCGGAGGAGGAGGGGGGGGAAGGAGGGGGGGAGGAGGGGGAACAGGAGGGGGAGGAGAAGGAAGAGGAGGAGGAGGAGAGGACGAGGAGAGGGGACGACGAGGAGGAGGGGGGAGGACAAGGAGGAGGAGGAGGAGGAGGAGGAGGAGGAGGAGGAGGGGGAGGTGCAGGAGGAGGAGAAGGAGGAGGAGGAGCAGGAGGAGGAGGAGGAGGAGACGGAGGAGGAGGTTCCCCGAGGGTTCTGACGGCCCTTTGGGGACAAGAGAGCTCTCGTGGGGCACCCCTGGGCAAGCCAACTTCGTAAGTCTGGCGCGCCCGCCGTGGAGGGGCCACCAGCTCCGCCTGGACATCGACGACCGAGAAGGAGGGAGGGTCGAGGATCGACGATGTCTTGGGGGTTTGGGGCTAGTGGCGAGCCCGGGGGGGAAGCGAGAAGGGGCGGGCCTGCTCAGAAGGCTCGGAAGTCCCCTGGCCTTCTGAGAAGCTTCCCAGACCGCCCCCGAAGACACAGAAAAAAACTTCTCAGAAGCCACGAGGGCTTCTGAGAAGTCCCGCCGCCTTCTGAAGACGACTACTCCTTCACGAGGGAAACAAACCATGACGTAAATATAGAAACTCAGAGGTCCGCGCGGATTTCTCGGATCGGCGTTGGACCCCCCCTGGCGGCGACTCCGGCGCCGCCCCTGGCGCGCTCCGGAGGAGGAGGAGGAGGAGGAGAAGGAGGAGGAGGAGGCAGGAGGAGGAGGACGAGAAGGCCCCCGTCGGGCCTGCCGCCGCCACCAGAAGAGGGAGGGAGAGGAGGGGGCCCCGAGATCTGGTCGTCGCGTTTTTGTTCACGCCCTGGCGTTTCCGCCGCTCCTCGGGCCGCCGTGACCCTCACGGATCGATGCGGCTCGAGAAGCGCCGCCAACATATGGAGTCGTGGGCTCCAGAAATCACGCTTCCTGGCGTTCCAACTTCTGGGCTGTTCTTTCGGCTCCCGGGACAAGCAAAATCGATTACGCGTGGTGACTGGTGACTCTACCCTTACCACAAAGGCATGGCTGGCCGCGCCCTTGGGACTGCCAGGCGAGGTCCCCTCAGGAGAAAAAATCCTCCTTCTGCAGGGGTCGCCCTGGCTCCACAACTCGTGAAGAATCCCCGCACGAGGTGCTCCATCGGCGAAAAGCGTCACGTCATCCCCTCTCACCCAGAAGGCGAACCACACACGGCCAAAGGGCAGCCCAGCTGTGCGATGCGGGTCGCAGTCCCGCCTGCGCGCAGCTCGCACGGTCTGAGAGCCGGCACCTCCTGCGTGGACGCTGACACCAGCTGTGGCACAGCAGGTGCCTCGGTCTCGATGGTGGCGCCGTTGTTCCTTTTCCTGGACGGGTAACTCCCACTGTGCCTGCGGCCCCTTCGCATCAACCAGCTCCTCGATTCTTTTCTACTAGCTAGCGCATGCATGAGGCTATCTCCATAAGGCTGCCCCTGGGGGCCCCACCCAAGAAACTAGTGGCAGTAGCTTCGTCGGATCGGATCCCAATGGCGCTCCAGCTATCACTTGAGAAAATTGCCTCCACTGCGGCCCCCATACTGCCCCAAAGAAGCCCCAAAACGGCTCCAAGATGGCACAAGACTTCCGCCCACCTCCGCGTGTCTCATCGGACCCAGGGATGGAAATCAGCTCGAAGGCATCAAAGGTATCCAAGATTCCCCCCAAAAACCTCAGGACTGCCCCAAATATCGTCCGAGCATCCCCTGTGAATGCACCCCCAAGACGGGCCCCCGAGGCCCATAGGAGGCTGCCCCCCGAGCACGACTTGAACACTCGCTTGGTTCAAAGACCCCCTGATTGGAAGACTTTGCGCGCGAGGTGCTCCCCCCCATGGGTGCCTGCCGAAACTACCGCCCTGCGGGCTCAGCAATAGTGGGCATCCAGGAGCGAAGTAGATATCCAAAGCTTTTACAGCCACGACCTCGGCGCAGAGACGACGTGACTCCACCAAAACGCTCGGGAACGGAGGGGGCTGCAAAGAATCCGCCACTGTGCCGCTGGGCACGGAGTGGGCGTGTCCTCGGGTCCTCAGCCCACACTCCTGAACAGTCTTGACGGGCCCGGAGCCCGGATTCTCCTCAAATTTGGCGAGGCTTCCCGCGTGCCTCCTGGGCCCCCTCCCCCGCGGCTTGTCGATTAGTTGTTCGGGCCCACGAAGGCCCCAAGACGGGCCAAGAGGGCCCCACGAGGCCCCCAAGACGGTCCAAGAGGGCCCCGAGTCGCCGAAAGATTGTTCCAAGACGCCCAAGATGGCCTCAAGATGGCCCAAGAGACCTCCAAGACGCCCCACGAAGCCTCCAAGAGGCCTCCCAAGAGGGCCCCAAGAGGCGAACATCGTTGACTTGATTTAAATGTTTGAAAGATGTTGGCATTCTAGCCTTTCCTACTTTCCGACGCTCCAAAACGTCCAAGAGGCCCGCAAGACCACCCCAAGACGGTCCAAGAGGCCTCCAAAACCACCCCAAGACGGCCAAGAGCGCCCCAAGATGGCCCAGGAGGCGACCAAGACGGCCCAAGAGGGCCCCAAGACGGCCCCAAAAGGAACCCAAGAGAAGCAACACGAACCGAAAGTCCGAGTCTTCCGCCCCAAGAAGCCCCCAGGAGGTCCCAAGAGGCGCCCAAGAGGCCCCAGGAGACCACCAAGAGGCCCCCAAGAGGCCGTAAGAGGCCCCCAAGATGAGGCCCAAAAGAAATCCCAAAGGGCCCCTAAAAAGCGCACAAGAGGCCTCAAAACTGCCTCTCCAAGAGGCCCCCGAGAGCCCTCACACGATATCCCAACGAACATCCAATAGACTTCATACCCACAACCCAGGCACGGTGCCCTGTGGTCTTGCCACAAGGGTGCCTGGAGTGCTGAACCCCACTGGTTTGGTTTTGGTTCTGTTCCAAAACCTTTCCCCCTGGCGCTTCAGCGCGTCCCGCAGGCCACCCAGAAGACCTGGTTGCCACATTGCTCCCGGTCCAGATGGCTTTAAGATGGCCCCAGGTGGCCTCCAAGACGGCCAAGATGGCCTCCAAGTTCGCACAAGATCGTCCAAGATGGCCTCGAAGATGGCCTAAGAGAGTCCAAGATGCCTCCAAATTCGCCCAAGAAGCCTCCAAGACGGCCCAAGCCGGCCTCAAGATGACCTAAGACGGCAAAAGAGGCCCCCAAGAGGCTTCCAAGACGGCCCAAGAGGCCTCCAAGAGGGCCTCCAAGACCGGAAGAGGCCCAAATCATTGATTTTCCGCAGGTTTTGACGGATGATGGCATTTGCTTCTTTCGGCCTTCCGACGGCCCGAGACGGTTCAAAAGCCTCCAAAGATTGCCCCAAGATCGCCCGAGAGTCCTCCAAGATGGCCCCAGAACGGCCCAAGAGGCCCCTAAGACGGCCCAAAGAGGGCTCTCAAGCGGCCCAAGAGGCCTCCAATAATCCCAAGATGGCCTTCAAGACAGCCCTGGAACACCCCAAGAGGGCCCCAAGTCGGCCCAAAGAGGCCCCCAAGACGGCTTCCGACGGCGTCAGACGGGCCAGGAATGCCCTGAGACGGCCAAAGAGGCACCCGAGAAGCCCCCCAAGGCCCCCAAGAGGCCCAAGGAGGCCCTCAAGATGCCTCCAAGACGTTCCCAGGAAGCTCCCACGAGGCCTCAACAGTGCCCACAGAGGCTCCCAAGATGCTTCCTCCTCCTCCTCCTCCTCCTCCTCCTCCTGATCTTCCCCGCCATCCTCCCACAAGTGTTCCCCGAGGGATTTCCACAACGGCTGGGGGAACAGATGGTCCGATAGCTTGGTAGAGCTCTTACCACAACGCTCGGCCACATGGGCGATTCCAAAAGGCAGAGGGCGGCGGTGAATCGCCGTAGGCGCCTTCGATACTTTGATGCAAGCGGGAAGAAGGACATACAGACTCGATCCGAATGTCTGCCGCAGTGGGCGATGAGAACACTGCAAACCTGCAAACAAAAAGCTTGTCGATGAGAAAGCACAATAACATGTGCTGGTGATGCCCTCCGAGGCCATGCTTTGAAAAGCCTCATACTAGAGCAACATCGGGTGGGTACCGGCTGGTGTCTCACCCGAATGGCGTATTCAAAAGCACCATTCGATGACATGCCTGGCAAACCCCCCACTACACGAGAGCGACATGCCCAGCCGACCCAAGCCGTGCTGACATGCTGAACGAACCAATGTTTCCGTCGCGGCCCAACTACAGCTTGGCCTGCATCGCCGGCCCCACCATCTGCTGGCGGATCGCCAGGTCCGCCATGACCTCCTCGCTGCCCCCGAGGATGGCCGCGTACTTGTACGTCTTCTGGAAGCGCTCCTGGGAGTTGCCGACTTGTTCGAGGAGGTGCCGACGGTCGGGCCTTCGACCCTCGAAGGCCGCAAAAACCGTTCAAAGCCGTCGTCCCGAGAGGCTCCCCAGAGGTTAAGACCCCTACTTGTACTTGTACGTCTTCTGGAAAAGGGGCCAAGAAGTGGAACCTGGCTCGGGGCTGCGGGCGGGACATCGGCCCGGCATCGGCGGCGCCTCGCCGATGGGTCGGCGAGGAGCACCCGACAGGGACAATCGCACGGGGTGCGGCACGCATGCCCTGGTCAGCGATGGATCCACCCCTTTCCCCCGAACACCCCTCGAGGAGGATCCCTCGAACACCACGAACGCGGCGTCGATTGACTCGAACGCCCGACTGCGCGGCTTGTCGAACACCCCTCCAAGAGGGGGAGGGAGGAGGAGGAGGAGGAGGAGGAGGAGGGGGGGACGAGGAGGGGGAGGAGGAGGAGGAGGAGGAGGAGGAGGAGGAGGAGGAGGAGGAGGAGTGCACGCATCCGAGGGGGGGCACGTGTCCCAGCTATGCGGCGAACGGGACAGGCCGCGCCGTAAGCAAGCCGATCACGGCTACCGGAAACGGACAGGAGGAGAAAGAGGAGGAAGACGATCTGGATCTACCCAAGTGGCCTGTCCGAAAGTCCGGAACAAAATGCACAAATCGCAACTCGACAAAACAATTGACTGGGCCCGAGGCAAAGTCGCGAAACCATGACCTTATCATCACGGCCTGCCCTGAGCATGGCAGGCAAGAACACTGCTTGCCGCCCCAGCTCATGGGGACAGGATATTCCTGGGTGGCGGGCCCCCACTCACCCCAACGGTGGCGCACGGAAGCGGGTCGCATTCTACTTGGGGGTTGGGCCGCTCGCATCGGGCCTGACTTGACCAAACCCTGAACGCGCCTGTACGTTTGTGGATCTACATCGCGGGGGTGGGGAGGAGGAGGAAGGAGAGGAGGAGGAAGGGGAGGAGGAGGAGGAGGAGGAGGAGGAGGAGGAGGACGTTCGGAGAACTCCATTGCCGTCATTGCCTCATCGCCCCAGGAGGAGGAGGGGAAAAAGGAGGAGGGTAACGTTCGGAGAACTCCATTGCCGTTCAGAGGAAAGAGAGGAAGGGGAGGAGGAAAAGGAGGAGGAGGAGGAGGAAGAAGGGGACAAGCAATGGGGACCTCCAGCCGTCTCTCCTCTCCTAGTGTCTTCACCTCGGCTTATACCCCCGCCCGCGCTGCTCGTCCTGCGCGGCCCTGCGCGGCCCTGGCCACGTCGGACCGCGGCGTGGGCCCCACCTGCATATTGCCCACCTCGTGTTCCGGCGCAGCATTGACCGCCAAGCGGATGTCGATGTGGTCCCGCTCTCCGTTGTCGCCCTGTCCAAACTCGACCTGGCAACCACGCCCCGAAGTTGATCACTACTTTGCCGTCTGCCTCGTTCCCCCCTCTGTGGCTGATCTTGCCGCGGCACATGTTGAGGATGTTGGCTGTCTGGCGGCGCCCCTTCTCGCACTCTGAGTAGCAATCTTGGAGAATGCTGACGCGTTTTGAATTCAGATCGACGAGAACCATGGCCGCCTCCAACAGCGCCAGCAAAATGTGGATGAACGGGGTCCGAGCCAGTGGTTCTTTTTCTCGCGTTGCACAACCGCGGCGTCCGTTTGGCCTGCTGGCAGCATCCATTATGGGATAATCTTGGTCTTCCCGAAAAGACAGGCGCCGACTGCCGCCGAGCCGATTTCGTGAATTTGGTAACCGAGGGAAAGAATCAGGCGCCGCACGGATCTCGCCTCTTAGCATTCCGTCGTGCTCACTCGGCTGACCCAGACAACCCCTTCCGTGCAATCTCGGGTTGAGGCTGCCCCGCCCCCTCTAGCTTCGGCAGGCGCTGCGCGCGCGGGAAAGGCCCCGAGGTCGATGCACTGCGGGCGCGGCAGGGCCGCGGCGACGCACTCGCGAAAGGCGCGACGGTCTGGAACCAGAAAGCTACAGCATGGACACGCGCGTTGATCTGGATTGGGCTCGGCTACGGGGTGGCTTCATCTCGCTCGATCAGCCTCGCACTCCCGCGCCCTTTCCACGCTCTGCCACGCGCGGAATGATGCAGGGCATTTGGTTTTGAAAGAAAAACGGCACCAGGGGCGAGGGGCGCTCGTTCGTGATCGCAGCCGAGAACACGGAGGAACGGATGTTGCGCGCTACACGTGCACGAAATGCACCCCGAGAAACTGGCACCCGCGCGCGTGCAGGAGCCCACGGCTTCGCCTCCAGGCTATGAAGCTCGTCCGAGGAGTTCATGGCGCGCGGGGAAGGGTCGCCAACGACTGGTGGTCCGCCTAGGCCAGGCGGGGATGGGGCACTTACTCCATGTCCCAGGCCCCTCGATAAATCGACGTCGATCGAGCTGGACTCGAGGGGGGTTGGGCCTCTGAAGCCGCCCCAGATAGTGTCTAGCTGGTTCCACCAGGTCTCGGCGCACTCTTCCTCCGCCGGAAACTCTTGGCCCCGTTGCACACGTCTCCCCCGCGGCGTCGACAGCGACCCCGCGCGGGCCCCCCGCCCCCCCAGCCCCTGCATGACCAACTCCTGGTTCTAAAAAATGGCACCTAACGCAGCCGCAAGAAACTGGCCTCCATCTCGGGTTTCTCGGACGAGGGCCTGGTGCCATTTTAGTCGACGAACTCGGAGCTCCTCGAAGCCGCGGAAGGTTTTCTATTCGGCGAGGACCTGGCTCGCGCGTTACGTCTGAACCCGGCCCACCCCCCCGCGCGCCCCCCCCGCCCCCCCAGGCCCGGCGCGCGCCCAAGCGCGCCCGCGCTCGCGCGTTCAGACTGCCAGATAGTTCTGCCAAGACCCTACCGAGCCAAACGCAGCGACGGCATTCCATGACCAGAGCCCCCCAAGCGGACGCGACACGATTCTGGGCGCTTGCTGCGAAGAGGCATTCGTCGACGCAGAAAAAGACCTGTTTGCGCCGTGCTTGACCCGAGCGGCGCCAACCTGCCCGCGCAGCCCGCGCCCCAAAGTCGACCCCATGCACCGACCGGGCCGACGGCGCTAGAGCAACGCCCCAGCACTCGCATCAACCGGGTAGGGCGCGGAAGTAAGCTCGAGGCGGAGGACGACGAGCGCCGCGCAGCCTGCGCCCCGTCAGCCCGCCGCCGCACGTGGGTGTTCTGCTTAGCCGAATTCAACGCGCGCCAACTGCCACTGATGCGACGAGCAAGCCAGGCACCGCGAAGGGCAACTCGCTCTTCGACTCGAGCTGCCGAGGGGCCACGGAAGAACGTGCGCTTCGGCAACTTTGGCAATGTCGCCTGCGAAGTCGCCGCAGAGATGTCGCGCACACGCCCTGTAACAAGGCATTAATGCGAGGCTCCATTTCTCTCCTTGCGACTCGCCCCTGACCAGCTCTAGCCTGCTTTGCGCGCCAGCGTTGCAGCATTCCGCGAAATCGCGAGGCCCCAGCGCGCAGCTCGCGCAGCTGCCGAGGGATGACGGAGCGACAAGCCATCTTGCACATTCGCAGACATCGTCGCCTCGTCGATAATTCTACGACGCCCTCGCAGGTCATCACCGCGATCATATCTGCAGCCGCGGGCGCGAGGGCATTGTCGGGCAGCGCATGCAAAGGTGTTCGCCCGATCGTCGCTAGATGTCGCCGTTGATGCCCCCGACGCTTTCACGCCCCATCTCGCGCGCCCGATGGTGGCCGTCGCCGCTTCGCGTTGCCATCGGGGCGGACCGCCTTGCACCCGCTCGGGGATATCAGAGCAACGCTCGCGCCTGCGACGTAGCTCCCCAGCGCCGATGGCCATCGATGCGCTATCGGACGCACGCAGCGCTCCGCGGCAAGCAACGCCGTCTACGCCATTTCGTTCGTCAGAAGCACGCGCGCAGGATCGTCGGGAACCCCTGGGGGGGCGGGGGGGGCGCCTCGCAGGCGCACGCGCGCCAAACAATCGAAAAGGGCTTCTGCACAAAATTCAAACGTTTCCAAAACGAAAACCGCCCCCAGCCCACCTCCCAGCCGGCGCGCCGCGCTGGCGCGATCTGAGGCTGATGTCCCAGAACTCGATGGGGGGCCCGCGCGGCGGGCATGCGCGTCGCTTTGCTGCCGCCAGAGAGTAGGCCGCCAGTCGTTCGCGATCTCGTCGAGCGCGCTGCGGGGCAACCTTGCGAGGATGGGCTGGCCCCCGGCCGGTGCGTCGGCGTCTCTTTCACATGGGGGCCCCCACCAATGAGATCACGACATGGCCCGCCTGTTTTCTATTCATCTGCGTGAAGTCGCGCGCGGGCATTGAAATAGTTCCGCTTCTGAATGCCCGGGTAGGGCCATGGTCATAACCAGACAGCGGGACACGCAGACGGTGGACCTCGCGTAGATCTCGCCTGCGCCACGCCTCGCACAGCTCCACGGCTACCTCGGGTTCGCGCCCCCCGCACCAGTGACGTCGCAGCCTTGGCTCGACGCCAATATGCCCGAGCTCGCCGTTTGCCGCGCCGAGGCGCTCGAGCTTTCATCGGGGTCGAGGCGCGCTTTGAGTCGGGCGCGTCCTTTCAAAAGCTGCGCGCGTTGATTCCCGCCCAGAGCTGGAGGCACCCGAAACTTCGCTCGGGCTCGACGGGAAAGACTTGCTCCAATACTCCACGGATAACCTTCCTGAAAAGATCCCCTTCGCCAACCGCGTCGTCGACCTGGCACCGCTAATCTAATTCGTCTCGCACCTCCCAAGCCCCCTGGTCCCGTTTCCGCAGAAACTGGTTCCGCCGGTCACCTTTTCTGGAGAAATGCCATCAGTGCATTTATGTCGATGCGCCTGTCGGACGGCTGGCGAGCATCTGATAGATGGCGGCTTCGAACCCAAAGGCTAACGCGTATATGATCCCAGAAGCGTTCACTGCTCATCCGCCGCGCTTGGCGTGCCAGGGGACACTCGATGAAACATCTGTCGACCAGGCCCATGGGCCCTACAGCCAGAACCCAATGGTCAATCTTCGCGCGGCCGCAATGTCCGATGTTATGCGTTCTGCATATGGGCGAAACTCGTCGCCACAGCAGGGTGGCGTCGTTCACAGAATGCACGCACACGCGAAAGTGCGTCGTGCTCAATACCAGGAACAAGCAATGCCAACCTCTGGCGCATCCTCGACGAAAACCAAGCCGTCCGCATGTCTCCGAATACCAAATTGATCGTTCGCATCGACGAAGAGCAGGGGCCCGGCGCGCGCAACAAGTCCTTGAGAATGGTGTCGAAGAAACTCATAATCAGATCCGCCTTTGTCGATCGAGCCGCAGGGCTGCCACCTGAACGCGGGGGGGGGGTAGAACGCGCGCATGGATATGCACTGGTTTCCGCGTCTCACCCTGAGGGCCCCCACAAATCCGAACAGCCCGCTGTTTTTGAGCGGCCCGAATATCTTAGCAATGCGCAGTGCTAGCAGTCGTCGGTCTAAAAAACGAAGCTCCACAATTAGCGTTAACGTCGGGTCTCTTGCGCTTTATTAACCTGATCTCCCTGCGTTGCTTATGGCGTTACGATGGCGGGCAATCGCCGTATCGACGGCACTGACTTCCACGGCATACTGCAACATCGTCCGATCTGAACAACTGTGGAATGCATGACGCATGGTCGCCTGCAAAGCTCTGCGCATCGTACCCAACAGCTTTCAAGAGAGAAGCGCGGTCCATGAGAAAAGAAAACAACACGTGGGCCCCTGGCCAGGAAATAATGAGGGATTCCTTACGCGGATGCCGCCGCATCAGCGGCATGGCGCCCTCAGCGCCGCACGCCCGGGCCGGCGTCAACGAGGAGAGGAGGAGGAGGAGGAGGAGGAGGAGGAGGAGGAGGAGGAGGAGGATGGGGGGGAGGAGAAGGAGGAGGATGGGGGGAGGAGGAGGAGGAGGAGGAGGAGGAGGAGGAGGAGGAGGTGAAGGAGGAGGAGGAGGAGGAGGGCGAGGAAGAGGAGGAAAAGGACGAGGCCAGGTCGGGCCAGGTCAGGCAGTCCTCGACAGCTTCTCGGCGACAAGGCTGCCGCGGAAGCGACGCATGACAGCCCCAGCCCTGGCCCCCCAAGCACGGTGGCAGCAGAACACAGAACACAAAAAGCTCTGATTGGCTCAATTTGGCACCAAGCCCAAGGTTTTAAACGTAAACCTGCAAAAGGAAAACAAACATAATAATTAGGCCTGGCTGGCGAAGAACCCAACCCTCTTCGTAAAATGATGCGACTGCAAGCAGGACCGCTCGATGCACAAGAATACATGGGGGGGCTACAGCAAACCTGAACAATTCGCCAGGGACCTGACCCTGGTGGCCCGAGCACGTGAGAATTCTCTGGGAAAAAATCGGAGGCGGCATGCGAACGATGCCGCGGCAGCCTTCGGCGGGGTTCCCTGGGGGCCACGAAGCGCGTGAGGGGCGTGGCGCGCTCGAAGGGCGCGGAGGGAAGGGGGGGGGCTCTGAGGAGGAGGCTGCTTCATAGAAGGCGCCGGCGTCACATCTATAGAGAAGGCCCGCGCCTTCCAAGGAGGATCGAGGAGGAGGATCGAAGGGGGGGGAAGGCGATCGAAGGCCGACGCTGCCCCTCGGGCCAAAGTAATTACCCAACGGCCAGCCGCCCCGAGCTCCACGTGCGCACCCATGCCCGTCTTCGTGATGGCCCTCCCGCCGAACATCTGCACCGCCTCGTCGGCCACCAGGGCGCCGGCCCGGGTGCTCTGGTACCTGGGGGTTTCAAGGGGCCCCCGACGCCAAGAGCCTCCTGGAGCCTGAAAGCTCCGTGCATCTTTGGCGATATACTTTGCTCGGGAAAGGCGAGGGTTGATCCCGAAAAGGACAAGGGCCCAGGGTTCTCTTCTAGTTTAGGGTGGTAATCTGTCCCCTGTGCCACATTCGAAGAGGGCTGGCGGGTTAATGTAGGATAAAAAACGAAGTCGAAGAAGGCCGGTAGTTTAAAGTCTTCTTGGCATCCGGATCGATATCAAACACATGGTTCAGTTCACATGTTCGCGTGTTGCGGATGTCTTGAGCGAAAAGCTTGTGTTGCAGAAATTGTTAAGGATGTTCCGAAAGAAACGGCTGTTTTGTCCTACAGGTTGCTCCTCTCCCGGGGGCCAGCACTCGGAGCATGTCTGAAGCGCAATGCTTGCTTTCACGTGCCGAGGTCGCCCAGGAGGGTATCTAACATGGTTGCCCCCAAATGGAACCAGATGTTTTCACGTGTCCACGCCACCCAGGGGTGCATCTAAAACGGTGGTTCCGAACTTGAACCGCGTGTCTTTACTTGTCTAGGCCGCCCAGAGAGGTATCTTACATGGTGGCCCCGAGCTGGAACCATATGTTTTTACGTGTCCAGGCCACCCAGAGGCGTATCTCACATGGTTGCCCCAAGCTGGAACCGCGCGTTTCTACGTGTGCGGGCCACCCACGACGGGGATATCTAACATGTGGTCGTGTGGGGGCCCCAGCGAGGGGGGGGCCCAAGAGCCAAACAAAATCAATAAATCGGTACTGGATCTGTCATAACTTGACACAGCTTCTTCGGCTGGTGACTTTCGTCCGGATTTCCCCTGGGGTATCGAAAATGGTGGCCCCGAGCTGGAACCACGTGCTTCCACATGTCCATGCCACCCCGGTGGATAACTATCATGGTGATCCCGAGCTGGAACCACATGTTTTCAAGAGTTCAAGCAACCCAGAGATGTATCGAACACGGTGGAACCGAAATAGAACCACGTGTTTTCACGTGTCCAGGCCACCCAGAATGGGATCTAACATGGTGGTCCCGAGCTGGAACCACGTGTTATCTAACATGGTTCCCCCGAGCTGGAACCACGTGTTTCATGGTTCAAGGCCATCCAGGGGGGGTATCTAACATGGTGGCCCTAAGCTGAAACCACGTATTTGCACGAGTCCTGGCCACCCAGAGGTGGGTACTTAAGATGGTTGCCTCTTGCCCCTCGCTGGAACCACGTGTGTTCATGTGCCCTGGCCACCCAGCAATGTATCTAACATGGTGGCGCCAGGCTGAAACCACGTGTTTTCACATGCCCGGACAACCCAGACATGCTTCTAACACGGTGGCACCGAGCTAGACCCACGTCCTTTCACGTGTCCAGGCCACCCAGAGGGATATCTAACATGGTGGTCCCGCACTGGAGCCCCGTCGCTGGAACCACGTGTTTCCGACCCAGTGGGGTAACTAATGTGGCGCAAGGTTGGAACCACGTGTTTTCACGCGCCCAGGCCACCCAGAGGGGTGTCTAGCATGGCGGAACCGAGCTGGAACGTGTCCAGGCCACCCAGGGGGGTATCTGACATGGTTGCCCCAGGCTGGAACCGCATGTTTTCTTACCTGTCTGGGCCAGCCAGTGGGGGTACCTAACGTGTGGTCGCCTGGGCGCCCCCAGCGTGGGGGCCCACAAGAACCGGACAAGCTCAATGCATCGACGCCAGATGTGTAATGACCTTCGGCTGGTGGTTCTCCCGACTCCCGACTTCGTTATCTCACATGATGACCCTGAGATGGAGCCACTTGTCTTCACGCTTCCAAGCCACACAAGGGGGGTATCTGACAGTGGCCCCGAGCTGGAACCGTGGTCACGTTCGCCGTCGTCCGCAGTCGTTGTCGTCGTCGGCGTTTCGGCACGCCCCTTCTCGATGCATTTCGCCTCGGTTTGGACTTTGGACTCGCCCTATCAGTTCGCCCTGTTGTGGGGCAGAATCTTTTCCTAAGGTCCCGACTGCAGTCAGCTCTGGGCGAGCAATGCGCCCAGGCAGCTCGAGCTTGAGGCCCAGCTCAGGTCTGTCAGAATTCGGATGCCGCGGAAGATTTGGTCCACGACGCAACAGGGCACAGAACTGTTTAGATTCGCCCCCCTTCGGTTCGGCCCGCTCCCGAACTGCATTGGATCTTGAGCTCGAGCTTGCCAGAACTGAGTTATGCGTTCAGGCAGCTCGAGCTTCAGATCCAGATCAGTTCGATCGGGAGTCTGACGCCACGGACGATCTGATCCACAATGCGATAGAGCACAGCACTTCGACGCGGCATTGCGCGTCTCAGCTCAGCACAGGACAGCACAACACACCACAGCCCCTTGCACTGTGCATCACCATCGCTACCTTGAGCACTGCAATTGCCCGTCGCCCAAATCTGGTGTCTTGAGCAGTTTCCATGCTTCACATTTCTATTGCCCTTTCCGGGTTCGTGGTTCGATAATGTATTTTAGTTATCTAGAGGGGGCCGGCAGAATTATCATTTTTTCAAGAACCATACAACAACACAAAACATGTTCAGTCGCACAAATTCTGTTCGCGCGCGCCCGCTCGAGGAAAATGCCCCCCCCCAATTCAAATCCTCGATAAATCTCGAGGTCCGCAGACTTTCCTTTATCTCTTAGATACGGGTGTGAAGCGTTTTGCGCAGAATCCTCGCGAGGGGCGCGTTGAAATTGGCATGAAGTTTACAATGTGAAACACATGTGTTGCGCTTGCCCGCTCGAAGATGGCGTGCCCCGCGCTCGGAGTTCGATTCAAATAACACCCCTCGGAAGCCCCAGAAGGCGCAGGAAGCCCTCGGGCACCACTGGATCACCTGGGAGCGGGAGACCTCTACATGTTGCTAGGGATTGTGGCCATGGGGGCGCGGACGCCGTAATTTACAAAGTATCGTGGCCCTGGGAGCGCGGACGCCGTAATTTACAAGGGGATTGTAGCCTTGGGGGCGCTGGCGCAGCGTAATTCACGAGAGATCCTGGTCCTGGAGGCCCGGACGCAGCAGAATTTACGATAGATCCGCGGCGTAGGTGCGCGGACGCAGTGTACTTTACTACACAACAGAAGTGCCCCATGGGAGCGCGGGCACATCGTTACAGATGTGCGAGAAATCCTGGCCCCGGGAGCGCGGACGGAGTGGGGCTAGGAGCGCGGATCGGGATCGTGGCGCTGGGATCTCAATCCCAGGGAGATTCATTCATGAGGGATCGTGGCTCTTGGAGAGCGGGGCCAGTTACATGTTGTTGAGGATGTCTCGAGCGCGGCGCT
Source organism: Prorocentrum cordatum (assembly GCA_963575745.1). Classification (NCBI taxonomy): domain Eukaryota; class Dinophyceae; order Prorocentrales; family Prorocentraceae; genus Prorocentrum; species Prorocentrum cordatum. The sequence continues at coordinate 194,986 of CAUYUJ010011758.1, forward strand.
AATGTTGCAGAATGAGTGGAGGGTGCTTGGCGAAACGCTCGCGATCGTTTGTTGATGTCTAGAGCGAGGCGCCTGCTCGGCACAATTTGTTGAGAATGTGTTGAACGAAACATGCGTGTTGCAGCGTTTGCAAAGGCCTGGACGCCCCAGAATGCTCCAGGATGCTCTGGGAGCGCACCCATCTGATCCCTGTAACTGTCGCACTCTTGAAAAGGGCCCCGCGCGCGGGAGGAAGAGGACGAGGCCCGACCCCCTTCGATCCTCGCGATGGTCGCTTTCTGGAGGGGCACCGCACGGAGAAGGAGAGGGCCCGGCCCTTCGGACCCTAGCACCGCCTCGAGACCCTCAAACCACTGGGGCTTTTAACATCTGCGAGCGGGGGAAGAACCAAAGCACATGCGTTCCTTGGGCCCGTGAGCTGCAACCATTCGGTGCGACATGGGCTCCTAACGGCCGTGAGCGAGACAACCGTCAAAACAAATGGTTCCTTTCGCCCCGGAGCTGCACACTTGTGCTTTTTGAACAGGGAATCCTGACGCCCGTGAGCGTGACAACCGTCGAACCACATGGGACACCTGAACCCGCCCGTTTTGATTGCAACCAGCGCTGGACGAGCTATGCGTCCAGGCAGCTCCAACGTAAGATCCAGATCAGCTCGGCCCAATATCGGGATGGCAAGGACGATTTGGTCCACAACGCACCTGTAAGTTCCTGTGGGTATTGGCCCTCGGAGTGCGGCTCCCTTGAGCCGAAATGTATTCGACTCATCCAGGTCTCGTCTCATATTTCCTCGACTCGGGTAAGGTCAGTTCCGCCCTCGTCTCGATTCGTATTGCGTTGGTTCGTCCCGACTCAGCGTTTGGGTCGTCCGTTGTCGGTGCGTTTCGCCTCGGTGCGGAGTCGCCCCCTCATGGTCCGTCCAGTGTCGGGCGTGAATCGGATCTGGAGCTTGAAATGGTTGGGCACCCCGCACGTTTCGATTATAAGCAGCTCTGGGCGAACTGTGCGTTCAGGCAGCTCGAGATGAAGATCCAAATCAGTTCAGTGCGGTTATACTTCCGATGCCAAGCACGACTTTGCCCACAACGAAGTGGAACAAAAGAACTTGTCAACGCGGCATAACGCAGCAGGTAAGCAGAGCGCGGATCGGTCGCAATGTTCGCCAAGATCGCGGCCCTGGGGGGTGCACCCCTGGCAATTTACGAAGGGCTCTTGGCTCCCGGAGTTCGGCTCCCTCGGCAAGACATGCCATGCGGCTACAGGAGACTGGTCCGAAACGTACTCGGTTCGTCCCAATTTCGGTGCGTGCCCTGGCACGTGCAACTGCGCGCCCCGTGACACGTCCCTTGGCTCGTCTCGGACGCGTTCCCTGGCCCTTTCCTCTGGCGCTGCCCCTACCCATTCCGTGGCGCGTCCTCTGGCGCATCCCATTCATCCCCTGGCGCGTCCCCTGGCACGTCCCTTGATACGTCCCCGAGCATGACTTTCCCTGGCACGCCGCCTGGCATGCGCCTCGGCAGGCCCCATGGCACGTCCCCTGACACGTCCCCTGGCACGTCCCCCCGGTGGATTCCCCAGTGCGCCCCTAGCACATCCCGTGGCGCGCCAGATGCGCCATGCGCCCCCTGTCGAATCGCCCAGCGTCGGAGCTGAATCGGACCGTGAGCTCGAGCTGGCTAAGCGACCCGAACGTTGTGATTACAACCAGCTCTGGACAAGCCATAGATTTAGGTCGGGCGTGTCCCCCTACAGGCGAATTTTGATGTTGGAGGTAACATTTAAAATGCTCAACAAATACCCCCAACATAGTCATACCATCGCTTTTTATGAAAACCACAATTTTGAACAAACAACAAACAAACAAACTTCCACAGACTATTTTTGTCTATTTTTGAATATTCCTCCTGTAGAGGGACAGGCCCGACTTAACCACAGATCCAGATCAGTGCGGTCAAGATACGAACGCCAAGGACGACTGGATCCACAGCGCAGCAGAGTACAGCACGGGCTGGAACAGCACAGCTCAGCACAGCATGGCAAAGCACAGCGCAACGCAGCACAGCCCCTGACACGGCATCAGCACAATGGAAATCGTCAGCATTGCTACTGCCCATTGCCCAAGTTGGGGCAGCTCTGTATCCCTTTCCAGGTTCGCGGGTCGCTCACGATTTCAATGTGAGCGTCTTTCGTAAGTTTCGGCCTCCCTGGCCCGTTATCGGACCGCGCGACCATCAAACACTGATCAGGGGCGAAAAACCATCCCCGAGGAAGTGGTCGCGACCTCTAGGGCCACACATTGAAAAAAAACATATCGCAGGATGTCCGAGGAACTCCCTGGAGCCTCGTTCTTCCTCCCTCCAGAACTTCCTGGAACTGGAGCCCCGCCCTCCCTAGAAAGGCCCCAGAACGTGCAACCCAGCAGAAGGACCCCAGAGCCTCCCGGGACCTCGCTCCTCCTCCCATCCTCCCCCCTCTCCGAAACGAAATCTTCAGAGGCCCCCGGAGGCCCAGAAAGGGCACAAGGGCGTACCAGGAGCTTCGAACCTCGAGCGTCGGGTCCTCCCCCCCTCCCCCCGCTCCGCTCCCCTCGGGCAGGAACTTCAGGAGCGCGATCGGGCCGCCGAGCTTGAGGGACTGCTCCTTGTAGGGCATCTTGTCCATCTGGTATGTGACCGACTCGAGGAGCGCGTGGGCACTCTCGACAGCGCCTGCCGTTGATTTCAGGGTCTTAGTCGTCAGAATCGTCACCCTACGAACACGCTGCACTATCGCATGTCCAAAGAGCACCACATGAAAGGAACTTGCTGCTACAGGAAACAAGCCAAATTCGCAGCCACCGATTTTCCCCGAAGGGGTTCAGGTTGAGGGTTCTCTCCTGGTATGTGAACATGTCCACCTGCCCCGCGGCTGCATGGGGCCGACAGAACTAATAATTTGCACGGAAAATGAGAAACCTCATTCTCAGTTTAAAACATGCGTTTCGCTCGACCCGTTCGAGGAAAATACGGCCCCCACATCGGATCCGCCGTAAACGACGGAGTCCACAGACCCCCACTTCCACTTGGTAATAAAGGGTGCGAGGCGTTAGTGCGTTGAAATGAATGAGAACTTTCCACCTGGATTTGCGTGCGCCCGCTCAAATTATGGCGCGCCCCGCGCTTAGACTCCTTGCCAAAGAACGGAAAGCCCCCAGGAAGCCCAGGAAGTCGATGGGCGCCCCTGGATGCCCCCCTTGGATGCCGTGGGAGCGGGAGTCCTATATATATATATATATATATATATATATATATATATACATACATACATACATGTACATATGCACATATGTGTGTGTATGTACCGACGGGTCGTGGCCCTTCAAGCTCGGGCGCAATCGAATCTTCAAGGATCAAGGCCCTGGTAGTGCGGACGCAGCGTAAATCAAAAAGGACCGTGGCGCTGAGAGCGCGGACGCAGCTACCCGGGATCGTACGCATTGGGGCGTGGACACAGCGTACACCCGGGATCGCGAACGCAGTGTAATTCGTGACGGATCGTTGCCATGGGATCGTTGATGAAGGGTCCTGGCGCTGAGAGCGCGGACGCAGCATAGTTGTCGAGGGATCGTGGCACTGGGAGCGAGGACGCAGCACAACTTACCTGGGGTCGTGTTCCTGGGCGCACGGACTCACTGTAAGTTACGAGGGGTCCTGGCCCTGGGGGCGCGAACGCAGGGTAACTTACTATGGATTGTGGCGATAGGACCCATGGCCTCTGGCACAAGGGGTATCCCTCCCCCCGCGGTCAGGGCTCGAGGTTGGCCGGCGCGGCCTAGGGGGCGCGGCCTGGCCGCGCGCTCCGGCCGCAGCTGCCGCTTAGCCATGGCGCCCCTGAAGACCCTAGCCGCCCAGCAGCGGCGGCAGCGGCGGGCGCGCGCCGAGGCGGCCACTGCTGCCGCCGCCGGCGCCGTTGGTCCACTGGCCGCCGCTGGGCCGGGCACGCGGGCACCGCAGGCGCCGCTGGCACCTCCGGCGCCGTGGGCGCTGTAGGCGCTTCGGGCGCCGCGGGCGCGGCCGGCGCGGAACGCGCCCTGGGCGCCGCGGATGCCGCGGGCGCCGCGGGCGCTGCGGGCGCTGCGGGCACCGCGGGCGCGGCTGGTGCGGGCTGGGCCGCCCCCTGGACCAGACGCTGGGCCGTGGCCGCTGGCTGCGCCGCGGATGCGGCTACTGCCGCGGGGGCCGCCGCTGCCGCCGCCGGCCTACGGGCTGCGGCGGCGGCGCTGGCTCGGGCGGCCGCGCGCGTGGCGGCTGCAGCGCACTGCCCTGGCCCCATGTGCGGGCGGTTGGGGGCCGAGCCCAACGAGATTAACTACCCACCCCCCGGCTTGCCCGGCGCCTCACCCGACGCCCAAACCCACGAAATCAGCTGCAATGCCCAACACAACGGACCCGATGTCAGTGAGCAGCGGCAGCGGGCAACGGCGCTGCTCGGCAAGACACCCATCTTCGAATTTGATGTCGACGGATTCCGGCAGCGAGACCGTGAGCAGCGTGATGGACTCCAGCGGCAGCTTCGCGAGCACCTCGACGGACTCCAGCAGCGCAACCGCGAGCAGCAGGAATGACTCTTCAAGCACCGTTGTGAGCAGCATGGCGGGCGCCAGCAGCACCTTCGGGAGCAGTGCGGCGAGCTCCAGCAGCACGACCGTGAGCAGCATGACAGACTCCAGCGGCAGGTTCACGAGCAGCGCGACGGACTCCAGCAACACCATCGTGAGCAGCACGACGGACTCCAGCAGCACGACTGGCAGCAGCACGGCCGACTTCTGCAGCACGATCGCGAGCAACATAACGGGCGCCAGCAGCGCCATCGTGAGCAGCACGACGGACTCAGCAACGCGTCCGCTAGCAGCAAGACTAACTGCAGCAGCACAACCGCGAGGAGCATTACGGACTCCAGCAGCAGCACGGGGATCATCACGGCCGTGAGCAGCACGACGGACTCCAGCAGCACCATTGTGAGCAGCATGATGGACTCCAGCAGCACGACCGTGAGCAACACGACCGACTCCAACAGAATGACACTGAGCAGCATGACGGACTCCAGCGGCAGAGTCGCGAGCAGCACGGACGGACTTCAGCAGCAGGACCGTGAGCAGCAGGACAATCTCCAGCAGCTCCATCACGAGCAGCACGGCGGACTTCGGCAGCACGGCGTTGAGCAGCATGACGGGATCAGGCAGCACCATCGGGAGCAGCACGACCGACTCCGACAGCACGACTCAACAGCAGGACGGGCTATGGCAACACCATCGTGAGCATCATGGCAAACTCCAGCAGGACGACCTTGACCAGCATGACGGACGCCAGCAGCACCGTCGGGAGCAGCACGGACGGACTTCAGCAGCAGGACCGTGAGCAGCAGGACAATCTCCAGCAGCTCCATCACGAGCAGCACGGCGGACTTCGGCAGCACGGCGTTGAGCAGCATGACGGGATCAGGCAGCACCATCGGGAGCAGCACGACCGACTCCGACAGCACGACTCAACAGCAGGACGGGCTATGGCAACACCATCGTGAGCATCATGGCAAACTCCAGCAGGACGACCTTGAGCAGCATGACGGACGCCAGCAGCACCGTCGGGAGCAGCACGACGGACTCCAGCAGAACGACTGGAGCGGCACTGCGGACCCTAGCAGAGGCCCTAGCAGCAGCATCGTGAGAAGCACCGCCGACTCCAGCAGCACCATCGTGAGCAGCACGACGGACTCCAGCAACATGATCGGGAACAGCACGACGGAATCCAGCAGCACGACAGTCAGTAGCTTTGCGGACTTCAGCAGCATCATCGTGAACACCATTACGGACTCCAGCAGGACAGCCGCAAGCAGCAGGACGGACTCCATCAGCACCATCGGGAGCAGCACGACGGGCTCCAGCAGCAAGATCGGCAGCAGCATGGCGGACTCCACCAACGCGAAAGGCAGCAGCACGCCAGACTCCAGCAACATGACCGTGACCAGCGGCACCGTCCGCGGCAGCTCCATCGTGAGCAACATGACGGGCGCCAGCAGCACCATCGTGCACAGCCGTGAGCAGCATGCTGGACTCCAGCAGCACTGAACAGCACTGCGGACTCCAGCGGCATGAACGCGAGCAGCATGACGGACCCCAGCAGCACCATCGTGTGAGCAGCGCGACAGACTCCAGAAGCACGACCGTGGGCAGCAAGGGCGACTCAAACAGCACCATCGCGAGCAACACGACGGGCTCTTGCAGCACGACCGTCAACTGCATGACGGACTTCAGCAGCATCATCGCGTGCAGCAAGACGGACCCCAGCAGCGCGTCTTTGAACAGCACGACGCGTTCGGGCAGCACGGCCGCGGGCAGCATGTCGGACTCCAGCAGCAGCGTCGGAACCCTAGCAGCACGACCGCGGGCAGCATGACAGATTGAAGCGGCAGAATCGTGTGCAGCACGACGGACTCCAGCAAAACGTCCGTGAACGGCATGACGGACTCCAGCGGCAGCATCGCGATCACCAGGATGGACTCCAGCAGCACCATCGTGAGCACGACGGACTCCAGCAGCACGACCATGAGCAGCACGACGGACTCCAGCAGCCGCATCGTGAGCTGCAGGACGGACTCCAGCAGCACGACCGACAGCAGCATGGCGGACTCCAGTAGCACCATCGCGAGCAGCATTACGGACTCCAGCAGCACGACCGCGAGCAGCAGGACGGACGGACTCCAGCAGCACCATCGCGAGCAGCAGGATGGAAGCCAGCAGCACCATCGTGAGCAACACAACGGACTCCAGCAGCACGACCGCGAGCAGCATGACGGACTCCAGCGACAGCATCGTGAGCAACCTTACGGACTGCAGCTGCACGACCGCGAGCAGCACGGCGGGCTCCAGCAGCACCGTCGCCGTCAGCACGACGGACTCCAGCAGCACGACCGAGAGCAGCACGACGGATTCCTGCCTTCTCCTGGAGCGCCAGGGGCCTTAGGAGGCAGGCCCTCGCACCAGTGCGCCACGCCGAGCGCCGCCTAGGGGCGCCCGAGTCGCCCCGCGCGTCGCTGATGCGATTTGCGGCGACGGCGGCGTCAGAAACCAGAGCGGGGCGAACGGCGACAACTCTACCACTCAGCCTCCTCCCCCCTTCTTCCCACCGCCCCCATCCAAGGGAGACCGCGCCACAAGCGATTGCCACGATCAGCGGCGCGCCTGGCGGCGACGGCGTCGGCAGAAACCGGCGGGTCTCCCCCCTGGCGCGGGCCCGGGCGCGCGGGGGGGCGCGACCAGCGGCGCTCCTGGGAGCGCCTCCGAGCCTCGTCGCCGCGCAGCGGACCGGCAAAATAAAACGCCAGCCCCCCGGTAGGTCTGGCACGCCCAATCCGCGGCGGAGGGCTCTGCCTGGCAGGCCAGAGCACTCCGTACAAGGCTGCGACAGCCCGCCGGCCCGCCAGACGGCTGGCGCCGCGTCGGAGGCGCGGGGGGTCGAGGAGGCCGCAGGCTCCGACGCCGCGGACCCCTTCGCAACGGCCGCTGGCTAGCTGCGCAATGCGCTCCTGGCGTGGTGGGCCGCCTGGATGTCGCGAGCTCCCTCCCAGGAAGTGAGCACCCCTGAGGGGGCGGGCAGACTTCGGCAGAAGTCGACGTTGAGACCGCCGCGGCCGCCGTCGCCCCCGACGAAGCAAACGCCGCGACGATCTGCCGCCCGGCGGATGGAGACCAGCAGGCGCCCCTGCCGGGCGGAGACGACGCCCCTGCAGCGGGGGGTCGGCTGGGGAGGCGGCAAATATGGCGCGCGCGGGCCCCCGGCCCAGCCCCGCCCTCACCGCCGGGCGCGCCGCCCACCCAGATCGGGCCCCCCATGCGGCGGCGGCCGACGCTCCGCTATCGCCTGGCCGCAACAGCGGTCGAAGACCCGGCCTGCGCCAACTCTGCTCAACGCGTGGCTCGGGCGACGACGACGTACCTCCGCGACGCCGGCGACGTCGCGGGGGAGCCGGGCGCGGAGGCCCAGGGCCCCCCTCGCGCACGCGCCGACGCTTCGCTCGACGTCGCAGACCGACGCCTCGGACGAGGGCGCGGCCCTCGACGGCCCTGGGGGCCGCCACCGCGGGCGAGGCGGCCCCTGGCCGCGACGACCCGGGGGCGCACAACGACGGGCTGGGGCGTCTCGAGACAGCCGCGGCAGGGGGCGCAGACAAGCTGCGCAAACGCTCCCGCGGGCTGATTCAGTGGAAACCCTTCGTTGGCGAGACACCAGGCTACTGCGTCAATAGGCTCCAACGCGAGGCCGGGCCCGCGTTTGCCCGCGGTTGGCACGCTTTCTGCGCGGCGCAAAACGAAGGCAAGCAGCTCGTCACCTTCGACCCTGGGGGGCGGCCAGCTGTCCGACGCGAGGCCCCCCGCCGAATGCCTGCGGCCTCTGGGCGCGACGCTTCAGGGGCCGAGCTCGGGGGCGCGGCGCTGCCGCGGCAGTGGCATGCCACTGCACGGGCCCGCGGCGCTGCCGCGGCAGTGGCATGGTCCCTGGCTGGGCCCGCGGACCGCGCCCCGTGCAACGGGACCATGGGCGAACGCTGTCACCAGGCCCTGGTTGGTTCCACGGTTGCGCGACATGGCCTGGACTCGCGCGGCGCTGGCGGCGGCCCCGACCGCGGCCTACGCCGCGCGGGCCCCCCTCGCCGGCCGCCCCCGCACCCGCCCCCCCCCCCCCCCCCCGCAGGAACGCACCTTTGCTCCGCAACGCGCTCTTGCACCGATCAGGCGCCCCCAGCGCGCGGGCTGACCTCCGGCCGCGCGCCCTCCGACGCCGCCCCCTCCTCTGATTGCCTTGGCCGGGGAATGCATCCAGGGCGACGACGACGACGACGACGACGACGACGACGACGGAGACGCCCTTGGCCGCGCGGGCGGACTCGAGGGCGGGCGCACGGTGGAGGACGGCGACTCGCCCGTCGCCGCAGCTGGACTCGCCTCGGGATCTGGGCGCGCCCTCGGCGTCGGGAAGGCTGCGCCGCCCTTCCCCGCCGCGGCGCCCCTAGCACCCGCGCGTTTCGGCCTTGCGCGCTGACGTGCTTCGGCTATCGCCGCCCTTCGGGTGGAAGGTGCGCCGTCCTGCGCGGCCCCGGGGGGGGGGCCGTCGCCGCGGCTGGATGCGCCTCGGAGCGCTGGTCGGAACGCGCGCGCGGGGCGGCATGGGGCGCCGCGGCCACCGCGGCGCCCGAGTAGGGGCGTGGCCGCCAGCCAGGCTCAGCACGCAGCGTCGCCTCGGGCGCAGTCTGGGCCCGGGGCCAGGTCGCCTCGCAGAATGGGCGGCGCCGGCGACGCTCGCTTCGCAGTGTGCGCGACGATCAATCGCCCACCTGCGGGCGCGGCCTCCCCTGGGCCCCTCGGTGCCCCATCGGGCCCCCCTTGGCCCTAGGGGCGCCTGTGGGCGCGCCCCAACGCCCTCGCCCCAGGGGGGGCTGGCGCGACGCGCTTTCATGCTCTGGAGGCGACCACGCCCAGGGCGTCGCCAGATCTGGCAACCGCGCCCCCGGCGCACTCGCGGCGATCACGGTCGGCTTTCCTCGCGCGCTGGACGGGCCACGCGACCCGAGGCCCTCCCCTCCCGGCCGCGGGCCCGGCGGATCGAACGACGCGGCTGCCCGCGCGAGGGCGAACGCCCCGCCCTGACGCTGTCCCGCGATCAGCGGCGCACCTGGGGACTGGGGCGCCTCTCTGCGCGCGGGGTCGGGCGCCTCTCCGCGCGCGGGGGGCTGCCCTCCGCCCCCCCCCCCACCCCTCAGGAGCGACCCCGGCGCCAGGGGGCGCGGTCGGTCGGGCAGCGCGCCAGGCTCTCCAGTAGCTGACGGCGGGCGGGGAAGACTGCGAGCCCCATCTTCGCGGGTTCGACGAACGGCAGGCCACCTGCGCAGCGGCATCCCCCGACCCCGACCCTTGCTGCGACCGGCTCAGACCCCAAACGACGATGACGCCGCAGAGACCGCGCGCAGCACCTGGAGGGAATGGCGGCGGCCAGACCGCCGTCGCGACTGATCTGTCCGCCTGCAGTCCGGTGGCCGGGGCGATCGCCTGGACCTGGGCGTCGGGGCCGCGCTGGAGCCCCCGGTTGCGTCTGCCTTTCCTATTTCCCTCCTCGACATCGATCTCCCTCCCCCAGCTTTTCTGGCCTAGCCGGGGCACGTGTATTCCCCCTTTGCCCGCTGCTCCGACAGCTGGGCGCCCCCGCCGCCAGCTCCGCGGCGGGGCGCCCTCGCGCCACTCGGCTGGCTGCGCGCGCTGGCCGGGCCGACGGCGGCCCGCCGGCCGCGCTGCCTGCGCCGGCCAGGCTGGCCGCCGCCCCCCGCCCCTGCCCCGCTGCTCCTGCGGCCAGGCGCCCCCGCCACGCCAGACCCGTGGCTGCTGGGCGTTCCCGCCGCGCCCGGCGGCGACGCGCGCGCCGGCTGGGTTCGGGCCGCCGCTGCCCGAGCGTGTCTGGCGGCGGACTGCGCCCCCGTCGCCGCCCGCGACACTTCTGCTGTCGCCCTGCGCGGCTGCCCGCGGCAATTGCCCTCAGTGGCTCTGCGGCCAGCAGCGCTGCAGCGCGGCCCGCCGCCGCCCAGCGTTGCTGCTGCGAGCGAGTCGCTGGCCAGCCCCCGCGGCCGCTGGCCTTCGCGCGCCGCGCTGCCGCCGCGCCGCAGCAAACCTTGCGACGCGCGGCCCTATAAGGCGGATACTTGGACGCCGCCCGCCCCGGCGGGCTCGCTCGCCGCTCTGCCTCCGCACTGGTTCGACATGCACTGCGCTTTCGGCGCCTGCAGCTCTTGCCTCAGCCCCTGAGCGCGGCCGCGGCGCCGCTCCGCGCCCACTGCCAGGGGGTCTCAGCAATGGCCGGCCGCGCGGGCCACTCCTGCCGACGCTCGTCGCGCGGCGAGCGCCCCCCTCCCTCGCCCGCCCTCTGTGGCCGCCCGTTGCCCCCCGCCCCCCTCCCTTTCTGCCAGACCACTGGCGCGCTTCGCCTGGGCCGCTAGAGCGAGCGCGGATTGCCCCTGCCGCGCCGCGATGAGAGAAAATATTACGGCGCTGGGAGCGCGAAACCGATGCAATATGCAAGCGATGCCGGCGCCAGGGTCGCGCGCCAGAGATGCGACTAGCGAAGCGCGGACCCCGTGAATTCGGGATAATCTTGGCCCTGGGAGCGCGGATCCAACAGAGAAGACTTACAAAGCGAGGTGGCTCGTCACCTAGCGCGTTCCTCGACGCGTTCCCCGACGCGTTCTTGGGCGCGCCCCTTGGCCCGCGCGTCGCGCAACACATCTGCGGCTCGCCACCGGAGACGTTCCACGGCGCGCCCCGTTGGGTCGCGGCCCTGGGGGCGCGGAGCCAACGAAGAAAACTTACCGAACAAAGTGGCTGGTCCACTGGTACGTTCCGCGACGCGCCCCTTGGCTCGCGCGTCCCCAAGCACGTCTGCGGCTCGTCGCGTGACGCGGTCCGCGGCGCGTCCCATGGCGCGTTTCCTAAGAGTTTCCCTGGCCGCGTCGCCTGGCGCTACCCTTCCGGCGCGTCCACTGCCGCGACCCCTGGCGCGATTGCTTGCGCGCCCCTTGGCGCGTTCCCTGGCGCTGGCGCGCCCCCTGGCTCATCGTCTGGCGCCTTTCAGCGGCGCGCCCCCTGTCGCGCCCCTTGCCGCGTCCCCCGGCGCGCCCGTCGGCGCGCTCCGTGGCATGACGTCGCCTGGGGCACACCCCTGGCGCGCTCCTTCGCGCGCCCCGCTGCGCGCCCCCTGGCACGTTATTCCGCTTGCAGAGGCGATAGTGACCATGAGAGCCTGGGCGCAAAGGCAAAATACTCATTAACTTGGCCCTGGGAGCCCGGACGCAGTGCAATGCTCAAGGGATCGCGGTCGCGGGGCCGCGGGCCACGGTCGCGATGCAATGCGCGATGGATCGTGGCCCTGGGAGCGCAGGCGCAGCAAATGCACCAGGGATCGTGGCCCCGGGAGCGCGGACGCAGTGTAATTCATGAGGGGCTGTGGCCCTGGGAGCACGGAAGCACCGCTCACGGAGAATCAATGTCCAGGGTTCCGCTTGCCACCACCACCCCATCTTGTGCATCCGCCACCGTGCCTCTGCGCGCGGAGTGGGCGCGTCCTCGGGCCCTTTGCCAGGGCTGAACCTAAACGGTGTTGTTCGTTTTCGTTTTGTCTTCGTTGTCCCTCGCGTTTGTCTCGGATCCGCCTTTACCGCAAAACGAAGTCGAGACGAGAACGGCCCACGAAATCGCCAAAAACACCATTTAGGTCCAGCCCTGGTCCTTTGCCTAATCCCTGGAGCCTCAGTCCACGGCCCTGAGGAAAAGTCCTTGAGGGGGCAGGGCCTCCAAATCCCAAATCCCGTGGGGCCTCTCGCGCGCCCCCTGGGGCGCCGGCATCTCGTCGCATGACTTCTTCGGGCCCAAAAGGGCCCCGCGACGGGCCGAGAGGGCCCCGCGCGGCCCCCGAGGCGGCCCAAGAGGGCCCCGAGACGCCCAAAGATTGGCACGGCACGCCCACGATGGCCTCACAACGGCATCAAGAGCCATCCCAAAAAGACCCCGAGAAGAGAAAGTCACTGATTGTCCTTAGGCATTGCAAGATTCGAGCGCTCTCCCACCTTTGGCTCCCCGACGCTCCAACACGGCCCGAGAGGCCCCGACAACCACCCCAACACCGCCCAAGAGGCCTCCAAGACGGCCCAAGAGGCGCCCAACACGACCCAAGAGGGCCCAAAGACAGCCCCAAAAGGAGCCCGAGAGAGGAGGCGAACCGAAAATCCCAGCCTTCCGCCCAAAGAAGCCCCCAGGAGGCCCCAAGAAGTGCCCGAGCGGCCCCAAGAGGCCGTCAAGAGGCCCCCAAGAGGCCCCAAGAAGCCCCTGACATGCCCAAAAGAATCCCCAAGATGCCCCGAAACGGCCCCGCAAAGGCCCCAAAACTCCCCCCAAAGAGGCCCCCGAGAGACCCCAACGAGCATCCAATAGCCTTTGCGCCCACAGCCCAGGCACGGCGGCGGGATAAGCCGAAGGCCATTATAATACTGGCTACGCGCGCACATCTGCTTTGTACCGTTTTCGCGCAGACTCGCACAACGCTCGGTCCACGCGCAGCCCGCTATACGAGAGCGCGAGCCCACGGAAATGATGTCCAAGGGGTCGTTGGGCGACGCGCCCCCCGAGATCGCGGCCCTGGGGGTGTGGATCCAACGCAGAAAACTTACAGAACAAAGTGGCTCGTCCACTGGTGCGTTCCGCGACGCGTCCCCTGACGCGCCCCTCGGCGCGCCCCCTGGCTCGGCGCGCCCTCTGGCTCGTGCGCCCCCCGGCGCGTCTGCGGCTCGTCCCCTGACGCGGTCTGTGGGCGCGTCCCATGGCACGTTCCTGGGGAAGTTCCCTGGCGCATCGCCTGACGGTTTCCTTGGCACGTCCCGTGGCGCGTCCACTGCCGCGTCCCCTTGCACGTCAGCTGGCGCGTCAATTGGCACGTTCCCCCGCGCTGGCGCGTTCCCTAGCTCGTCCTCTGCCGCTTCCTCTGCCCGTTCAATGGCGCGTCCTCTGTCGCGTCCCTTGCCGCGTCCCCTGGCGCACTCATGGGCGCGCCCCGTGACATGACGTCGCTTAGCATGCCCCCCTGGCACGTTCCTTTGCGCGTCCCGTTGCGCGCCCCCTGGCAGCATATTTGCGGAAAGTAAAGAAGCCATGAGAGCGCGGGCGCAAAGGTCACTTACTTATCAACTTCGCCCTGGGAGCGCGGACGCAGCGTCGTGCACGAGAGATTGTGGTCTTGGGGCCACGGTCGCAATGCAGTGTGCGATGGATCGTGGCCCTGGGAGCGCAGACGCGGTAAATGCACTAGGGATCGTGGCCCTGGGAGCGCGGACGCAGTGTAATTGGTGAGGGGCTGTGGCCCTGGGAAAGCGGGCGCGCCGTTATGCTCAAGCGATGTCTATGCTGCCGTCTACGCCTCCCGCTTATATTGCACATATTGGTTACGTGCGCCCATCTGCTTGATACTGTTTACGCGCAAACTTGCACAGTGTACAGTCCACGCGCAGCCTGCCATATGAGAGAGAGCGCAAGCCCATTCAAATTATCTACTAGGGGTCGTGGTTCTGTGAGCGCGGAGCCAGCATGAAGACTTGCGGAGCAAAGTGAGCCACCCCATGGTTCGTCACGTGGCACGTTCCATGGCGCGCCCCCTGGTGCGCGCCCTGGCACGCATGGACAATGTTGCATTAAACCCTCCGCAAAATGCCCTCTTCGCAGGCCCCTGTAAGAGCGTATGGTCTTCGCGGGAAGGCCCCGTTGAACGACAACCGCCTGAGAATCCTCGATCGTCGTGCCAAAACACCTTTCCTGGGACATCAACGCCGCGGGTCAAAGTGACCGTTGCGTCCTGACAATCCTCAGCTGTGATAAAATACCATTCCCGGGACTTCAACACCGCGAATCAAAATGACTGCTGCGTCCTGGCAACCCTCAACCGTGCCAAGACACCATTACTGGGACTTCCAGCCCACGAATCAACGTGACTGCTGAAACCTGCCAACCCTGCCAGCCTTACGAGCCCTCGAACCGGCTGCAAGCTTTGAACATGAAGGCGCGCGGCGCTAGGGCGAGAGCCAGAGTTTGAAAAGAAACCGCCCTCCGTCCTTGAAGCCGAAGCTGAATTGTAAGACGAGTGTGCGCGGCGCTCGGGCGAGAGCCACATGTTGCCCAGGGCCCCCCCTCTGGCATTGAGACCGCTGCAGATCAGGAGCAGCGTGGGGATCACCAATGGCGACGAACTCTTAGGCGAAAGGCCTGGTCAGCCCTACCAGCACGTCTGGGGGTGCGACACGGGGGAATTCTTTACCAGGGAGAGGGTTGGAGGGAAGATAAGAGGGAGAGGAGGGGCGCCAGTGACGATCGAAAGGTTTCGGAGGAAGAGGAAGAGGAGGAGGAAAGGTAGGAGGAGGAGAAGGAGAAGGAGGAGGAGGGAGGAGGGAGGAGGAGGGAAGAGGAGGGAGGGGAAAGAAGGAAGAAAGGGAGGGAAAAGCGAGCTCCCGACGGCGCCTGCCATCCTCGCGAGCTTCTGCCGGAGGACGGGTTGCTCGATCAGCGGCTTGCCAAAGGCCATGCGCTGTGTGGCCCACTTGAAGCAGTCCGCGATGCACAGCCTGCAGCTCGCGAGGAACTGAGCCACGATGAACCTAGGAAGGGGAGGAGGAGGAGGAGGAGGAGGAGGAGGAGGAGGAGGAGGAGGAAGAGGAGAAGGAGGACGACGACGACGACGATGAGGAGCGAGAGGATCA
Organism: Prorocentrum cordatum; assembly: GCA_963575745.1. NCBI lineage: Eukaryota > Dinophyceae > Prorocentrales > Prorocentraceae > Prorocentrum > Prorocentrum cordatum. The sequence goes on from CAUYUJ010011758.1 coordinate 210,298, forward strand.
GGAGGAGCAGAAGGAGCAGGAGGCCAGAAGCGAAGACATCGGAAAAGGCAAACATGCAGCACAGGGCAATACAGCAAAACCCGCTTGAGCCACAATGGCTAAAGAGGAGGAGGAGGAGGAGGAGGAGGAGGAGGAGCTTGCGCTGCACTGTTTGTGGCATCGTGGAGGTGAGGGGTCTGCTGACACAGCCTTGGTGCACCGAGAGGCGCAGCTCCGTCTCGCACCCAACAGGGGTGGGCTCACATAGCTCCCACTGCCGCTCTCACCACTCTCACGCGTGCTGCCGCTCTCACTGCCGCTCTCACCGCTCACGTCACTCCCACTGCGACGCTCACTGCTCTCACCTCGCTTTCGCTGCCGTTTTTGCCGTCCACGCTTCTGCTCGCCACGTGAACCTCACCCAAGCTGACCCTTACCACCCGAGGCAGACGCGGCGATAGAGCCGCCAGCACCGATTCTCCTTCCTCAAGGTGTTTGGGTCCTCCCTCCTCTCCCTCCTCTTCCTCCTGCCTGTCTGTCACCGTCTACTTCTTTTGCTTCTGCCCCCCACGTCCGGCGATTCCTGGAGCGACCGCTCCAGGAATCGCCTGGCATGAGTTCGATCATCCCCCCAGGGACGACGGGCCCTGCGGGGGGAGAGGGCGGCGGTCTGGATGACTCTAGCGCCTTCGGTGCTTCAGTGCCTCAGGAGGAGTACAAGGAGGAGGAGGAGGAGGAGGAGGAGGAGGAACGAGAGGAGGAGGAGGAGGAGGAGGAGGAGGAGGAGGAGTACAAGGAGTACAAGGAGTACCAGGAGTACTGAACCTTTTGGGATGGTCTTGGCCCTTCTCGGACCTCCAGAGGCCTCCGAAAGCCTCTGGGGACCTCCAGCGATCTCTGGGCACATCCGTAGACATCCCGAAAACTTTCTGGAGGAGGAGGAGGAGGAGGAGGAGGAGGAACGAGAGGAGGAGGAGGACGAGCAGGAGGAGGGGCGGAACAGGATTGAACGGTATTGACAATTCTGCAACGTCTGGAAACCCCAGCATTGAGGAAGACGAGGAGGACGAGGAGGAGGAGGAGGAGGAGGAGGAGTGACCAGGAGTGACCAATCGGGACTCTGTCCCGTCCACGCGAACCCCTGGCGGTGCTGGAAGAACACGAGCCTCCGCAACACCAGGGCGGCGCTGCTCGAGTCGCAGGAAGAGCACAAGCCTCCGCGCCACCGAGCAACAGGCAGGACGCATGAGGAACACGAGCCTCCGCATCCCGAGCGAAGTCGCCTGGCGCCACGGCCGCAGGAGGAACACAACCCTCCGCGACGCCGAGCAGACAGCAGGCGGGAGACGGGGTGCAGAAGGAGCACGAACCTCCGCACCCCGAGCTCGAATATACGAAGCCTCAGTGCCCCTCGCGCTAGCTACACGCACTCGCGCACCGACAAGATGCCGAAGCAAGCGATGTTGGGGAAATAGCGGGCCCCCACCGCCTGGTCAGGCCGGAATCTGAACCGCAGACTACTTCTGCAGCCGCTCCAGGAAGCTCCTGAGGTCGCACTCCGTCCTGGCCGCCTCGAGGAGCACGTGCTCGAGCTGCCGAGTGCCCTGCGGCACCAACTCGTTGAGCTGGGCGCGAGCCGCCATCAGCTGATGCGATACCGAGGCAATCTCATCGGCCCCGTCGTCGACCATGCCGAGGAGATCGCCCTGTTCCCGTGCGTGGTATTGCCAGGCTGGGCCTGTGCGTCGGCCTCCCCAGGCACCTCTCGCACCAAGGTTTTCGCGAAGACGCCGGGGACCTCGAGCTCCAGGCAGGCATCCTCGACCGCCTAGCCCTCGCCCTGCTTCTGCTCTGCGCCCTCGAAACATGACTGAGGTCTGGATCTCCGAAACGGCCTGCCTTGACCAGCTCAGTAAGGGCTGGCTCTACAATGGCCAGCCTGGTCTTGACCTCCTCGTGGACGGCGTCGGGAGAGCCGTCGAAGGAGGTATGGATCTGCGGCCGCCGCCATCGCCGCAGCGACCTGGCGGGGGGAGTCGCCCACGGCCGCGCCAAGCGCCGCCGCCAAGACGTGTGCTGCACTCGGACGGGCGCACACCAAACTTGCCACGGAGCGCCAAAGATCGACCGTCGCCGTGCCACGCATCTGCAATGAATGAAGAAGGGTACGATACCGGGCAGAACGCAAAGAGCCAGCTAGAGCCAAAATGGCGACGGAGGAGGAGGAGGAGGAGGAGGAGGAGGAGTAACAAGATCATGGAGAGGAGGAGGAGGAGGAGGAGGAGGAGGAGGAGATGAGTCTAGGAAGATGCCACATGCACGAAGACATGGCAGCATCGAATGAAATGTGCTTCTGCGGGGGCACCTGTCCCATGGCAGATTGGTAGTTCCTAACAGCCGCCCCCAACAGCAGAACACTTCATGCCATACTAGTCTCCGTCCACCGTGACGGACACGGACCCCGCTCCTGGCGTTAGGTCGGGCATGTCGCCCTACAGGTGGATGTTGGACGAAACATGAAACATAGTTCAAACAGATTCCAAAATGGTCAACAATACTTAGACAAATCGTCCCCGTATTATTCTTTTACCACTTTCGGAATGCTCCGCCTCTAGAGGGACACGCCCGACTGAATCCTGGTGGCGCCCATCCTGCGCCCAGGATTGGCCTGGCACGGATCGGGATCGGTCCACGGCCAGTGCCGTCCGAGAACCAGCGCTCGTGGTTGAAGTTGTACATGATGCAGGCGAAGCCCTGGCCCTCCTTGCCACGGTTCCCTAAGCCCATCAGATTCTCCACCGGCACTTTGACATCGTCCAGGATGACCAGTGCCGTGCCGGCGCTGCCAGAGTAGGTAGTCTTGATAGCCTTGGTCTCTACGCCCATGTCTCGCGAGATGAAGAGCATGCTGATGCCGTTCCTCCCCGACCCAGTTCGCACAGCGGTGACGAAATAGTCCGCGAACATGCCGTTCGTGATCCACTTCTTCACCCCATTCACGATGTAGTGCTTACCGTCTGCCGTCTTGGTAGCAGTCGTCAGCATGCCGGCGACGTCGCTGCCAGCAGCGGGCTCGCTGATCGCCAGGCAGATCCTCTTGTCACCACGGAGCACCTCTGGCACTACCTTGTCGCGAATGTGCGCCGGCGCGAAGTGCAGCACGGGGGGTAGCCCGATGCAGAAGCCCGCGCCGAGCCCGTCGTTGAATCCCGGCGCTTGCCCCAGCCCGCGGCCCATCTCCTCGTGGGCGATCTGCTCGTGGAAGTGATCGAACTCTGACGGCTTCACCCCCAGGGTGGCCTCCAGCTCGATGCCCGGGATCATGCCGAGGAAGGGCATCACGGCCTTCCCGATGCGCGCTGCCAGGAGCCCGCTCGTGCCCATGGCCCGGTAGAGCTCTGCCGTCGGGTAGTCCCCGGTGTCCTCGCCCTCGACGGCGTCCGGCCTCAGGACGTCTCGGACGAAAGCACGGAGCTTCAGGCGAAAGGTAGTGTGACTCTCGTTGTAGTAAGGCGACTGCCAGCCCATCCAGAACGACGGCTCGCTGTATGGGGTCACATCGATGTGGTGAGCGTTGGCTGTCGACTGCATGGCTCCTGCCTGCGCGCCAGCGACGGTGCCCTTGATCAATTTCCGACCCCACTTCTCCAGGACCTCGGCCTTGTGCATCGCGAAAAACTCTTGCGAGCAGTCCTTGCCCGCATAGATCTTCAGCACTCCAGCGCCGCCCGGGTGAGCCCGCTTGAATTTGGTGACGTCGTACACATTCCCGTCCACCACGATCCACATGTCGTCGTCACTCTGGTGGGCGGCAACCTGTTCCATCGTGAACTCGGGAAGTGCAGCCATCTCTGTGCTGCTCGAAGGACCACCTTGTGGCGCGTAAAATGACGAGCCGCGAGATGCCGCGAAACTTAAAGCACAACTGCTTGAGGCAAAATCGCTGCAGACGTCAAGGTCGGAGCAATATTGCGCCAGGTGGTTGTCTACTCTCAGATCGTCGGTATCGATGGACTCTGGGATGCGTACGCCACAGAAGATGGAGCAGCAGGAAGGAGGAGAAGAAAGGAGGGGCGAGGAGAGGCAGGGGGGAGCGAGGAAGGATATGTTACTCTCAGCGCGAACATGTCCTACCCGATCACCCATGGTCATGCGGCCCTAATCATCCTTTAGCCTTGTCAGTTGTCTCGCGGCAGTCTGCCATCTTCTTGTCCCAAGAATGAGGACAGAGCTCGCCCAATGCTCGCCGCAACACCTCACGAGTGTGAGAACGGTCGGAAGCATTGCAACTGGCCCACTGCACTTTACGAGGAGGAGGAGGAGGAGGAGGAGGTCACTGACCAGGCTGGGGGATCAAAGGCCAAGCTGCCAGGTCTGCGAGCGGGCCGCCAGTTGAGAGGCTCTCGGGGTTATCAGAGGCGCTGTCACAGGGGGGACCCCCTTCGCCTATAAGGAGGAAGAGGAGGAGGAGGAGGAGGGGGAGGAGGAGGAGGAGGAGGAGAAGGAGAAAGAGGAGGGGGGCCCGCAGTGCAAACCTGCTGGGAGCTAGCTGCGCCGTTCGTGGGCGAACTCCGGGTGTACCCCGCTCCTGAGGCCGTGCCGCTCGCCCACCCGACTCCGCAGAGCCCTGCCATGCCCGACCCGTGGCCACATCATGCGCCGGAAAAGGGCACAGTGGCGGAGGAGGGCTACCGATAGCTCAACTGACCCTCCTCTGAGTGCTGGAGGCACCCAGTGCTTCCGTGCCTGGTAACTCGCGTGCCGTCTCTCTTTCTCATAGTTCAGTTTGTGTTATCTCTTTCTCTTTATGTTGTTATCTCTCTCTCTCCCTCTTTCTGTATGTACATGTAGATATGTAATGCTTGTAAATATAAATATATATACACATGTGCATATATATACACATATATATATATAAATATACATATATATATATAAGTTCATATATATATACATATATACATCCGAACCGAAGCTTCGGCGCGCACGGCCGAGGTGGGGCCCGGCGAGTGCCTGTTCGTGCCTGTTGTTGTCATGTCTGTGCTCTGGGAGGGAAGGATGTCGGGCCACATCGATTCAAATTTTTATGGGGGCTAGCTCTAACGCCGTGGGGCGTGGGCGGGAGTGGGCAGTGCTCGCAAGCTCGCTCGAGCCTCGCAGCATCACTTCTGCTCTGGCTCCCGCCCCTACCGCTGCTTCTCTTCTTTCTGCTTCACCTGCTCCTATTCCTGGTCTTCTTCTCCTCCGCCTCCTCCCCCTCGGCATGTTCCTCCTCCTCGTCCTCCTCCTCATCACAACCAAACCATCACCAACATCCACCTCTTAGACGCCAACCTCTGGATGTGGTATCCAGCACTCCAGCTGGTGTTCTCGACCAATCCTCCTATGTCTTCCAGCTCTCCTTATCACTGTTCCAGCCTCCATCTTATTCCCCTTCTGCAGCCCGCCTCCCCCCACCTCTACTTGTCCGCTCCCGAGTACCCATTCTCCTACTCCCACTCGTCCTCCATCCCTCCCTCATTACCCTGCATCTCCCTCATTCCTCTCCTCGTCGTTTCCATCTCCCTCCCCCCCCTTCCCAATCGTCCCCCCCTTCCCCAATGATGATAGGAAGGAAGAGGATCAAGGAGACAGGAAGAAGGACAAACCGTGTGTACTTACGCCCCATCTCACATCTTGCCGCTACCAACCATCCCTTCCCATTGCACTGAATGATGCTATATACGCCAGCTGTGGTCATAAAGGATATTGATCCCCAAACGGCAGCAGCAAGATTTGAGTCGTCGTTTGTTCAACAACAGGAGAGGAAGGCTTACGTATACTGGAGGAAGAGCAGGAGGAGGACGAAGAGCATGAGGAAGACGGTAATGTTTGTTTCGTGCAGGACGAAAATTGGGGGCCACGAGGAACCCGAGGAGCAGAAGAAGGCGGGGGAGGGGAAAGGAGGGAGACGGCGACGACGGGGGAATACTCGAATCTAGAAACGTGGTGTGGTCAGTGCTGGAGCGCGAGCGCCATTCTGAACGACGACAGGAGCAACACATCCGATCCTGAAATACCGCAAACGCTGCGGCGGGAACGCATTATGAAGGAAGACATGCGCTCCGAGTGAACTGCCCAGGAACGTCACTCGACCCACCCGAGATGTCTGGCGACACCATCTAGGCGAGCCAGCCTGGGACGCCACCCCGCTGGACCCCACAGGAACGACCGCTGCACGGGTGTCAGCGCCCGCTGGACCCCTGCTGGCTCACGATAGTGACGACAGCCGCGTACAGTCGGACTTGATTGGACAGGACACGCGAGGGCACAAGACCCTCACGAGGGTCACATTACCACAGGTGCTTAGGAGGCATGGGCCGCGAGACACAGGACACAAGGGTACCCTCGATCTAGCAGGGTCGACCCATTCATCGGGGCCGACTGTAGCCGGCTCCTCCCAGGGAGAGCGAGGTCCCGTTTCCCTCCCCCATTTACAGGTCGTTCCGCCGGCTCCCAAAGGAGCTCGCGGAAGCGGCAACAGCCTGGCCACTCGCAGCGCCCAGGCAGAGAGCGTGCATGCCGTGTGGGTGCGCATCAGACGGCGCTCCGCGGGGCCTCCCCGGGGAGCTCACGACAGCGAGGGAAGACACTTATTTCGCAGCGCCGAGGCATGGTGAGGTCTTACGTGGGACCGCATGGGATGGCACGACGCTGGAACCAACCAGGAGTCCACGAAAACGACGACAATGGCGCACGTGGCAGCCCCGAGGGAAGGCGAGGGCGAGGTCTCACTTGGGCCCGCATAGCACCGCACCTCGCTGGGCCTCCCATGCGCTCACGAAAGCGACGACACGTGCGCAACTGGCGGCCCCGAGGAAGGGCGAGGCCTCGTTCAGAGCCACATAGGACCGCACTCCGAAGAACCTCCCAAGACAAAACAAAAATGGCGACAGATGATTTGCAGCCCTGAGGGACGGCGAGGTCTTATGCGCAGACGGCCCTCATGGAGGGCGAGGTCTGATTTGAACCCGCGTTGGACCGCACTGGGCTGGACCCCCCAGGAGCACGAAAGTAACAAGAGCTGCGGAATTGGCAGCCCCACAAGAGGGCGAGGTTTCCTCTAGACGTGCGTTGGACCGCACTCCTCAGGACCCCCCACGAACGCACGAAAGTGACTACAGTTTCGCGATGAATAGCCCCCAGGGAGGGTGAGATTAGACCCGCATGGTACCGCACTCCGCCAGAGCCCCTAGGAGCGAGCAAAAGTGGCAACGGCTATGCAGTTGGCAGCCCTCGGGGAAGGCGAGATCTCATGTGCGCCCGCATGGCACCGCACCCCGCTGGACCTCCCAGGAACTCACGAAAGTTGACCAGTTGGCAGCCGACAGGGCGGGCGAGGTCTCCTTCAGACCCACACACGACCGCACCCTACTGGACCTCCCAGGAGCCTACGAAAGTGGCGACAGATGTGCAGTTTGCGGGGGCCGGACGTGGCACAGTCTCACTTGGGTCCGCAAAAGACCTCGCAACGCTGGACCCTTACAAAAGTGACGACGGTTGACCGGTTGGCAGCCGCAAGGGAGAGCGAGGTCCTTTTCAGACCCACATATGGCCGCACCCCATTGGACCTCCACGAAAATGGCGGCTGATGCGCAGTTTGCGGCGCCCAGGAATGGCAAGGTCCCACGTGGGTTCGCGAGGGACCGCACAACGCTGGAACCCACCAGGAGCTCACAAAATGGCTACATTTGCCTGGCAGACCCCAAGGAAGGCGAGGTCTCACTTGGGTCCGCGTAGCACCGCACCCCGCTGGACCCGCGGGACCTCAGGAAACTGACGACGGTTATTCAATTGGCAGCCCCCGGAAAGGAGGGCGTCGGACCGCACTCCACTTACCCTGCCAGGAGCCCACGAGAGCGGCGACGATGCGCGTCTGGCAGCCCCGAGGGAAGGCGAGGCTCCTTTTATGTACCCGGACAGAACCCCTGGGCGACACAACCCGAAGGGAGGTGCCCAAGGTGCCTGCGTGAATTCACATGCAGTCGAACCTCGCAGCATGACCGGCGGCACAGACCCGCCCCAGGCGTCACATGTGTGCCGCCGTTGCAAAGCGTCTCGAGATGCCACCCCGAGACACGGCCACCGGCACAACTCCCACTTGGCCGCCGGCCTCAAGCAGCGGAGACCCCGCTGCCCAAGGACTTCAGTTCCCGCGCCCCCCACGTCGGGGGACCCCTTCGAGTAACCCCATCGGGCCTCTCAAGGGTGGTACGGCGGGCCCGCACCTACTGTGGCTGGCCAACCGCAGGGCAAGAGTCTCACCCACAGCCCCGTCGAGCTGTGGTGACGATCGGGCTGCCAACCCGCCTGTTTTCCTGGGACGCCCCGAGGGCACCCAGCGGCAAAGGTGCCGAAGGCGAGGCTCCGCCTTGACCCGCTGGGGACCGCACCCCGCTGGACCTCCCAAGAACTCGTGGACGTTGCAACAGGTGCGCAGTTGGCAACCACGAGGAATCCGAGGTAAGAAGCAGACAGGCAGGATAAGGCAGGAGGGAGGAAGCGAGAGGGCGGAGGACACGGACACACAGGGCTCAGGAGGGAGGACGACGACGGCGACAACGACGACAACGACGAGGGAGGAGGGAGGACGGCGACGACGCGAACGACGAAGAAGGAGGGAGGACGGCGACGTCGACGACGACAACGACGAGGGAGGAGGGAAGACGACGACGACGACGACTACGGCGACGAAATAGGAGGGTCGACGACGAGACGCCGACGACGGACGACGACGTCGAGGGAAGAGGAAACAACGACCACGGCGACAACAACGACGGAAACGACGACGACGACGACAAGACGACGACGACGACGAGGTAAGACAGAGAACGACGACGCCGACGAAGACGACGACGGAGGAGGGAGGACGGCGACGACGACGATGACAACGACGATGACGACGCAAAAGCGCGCGCGAACGCTTTTGTTGAGCATCCGTGTTGCGAAACCTTGTGTTGTTGTAGGTTTTTTGGATACACGATTTTGATTATCCCGGCAAAGCAGTTTAACAGCGATGTGTAGGAGCATATCTGGAAGCATTCCCCTTAAGATTCAGATGAGAATCCAGTTGTAGAATTCTGCTGTTCTCGCAGTCGTAGTCGCATTCGCGATGACAGTCGCAGTGGCAACGGCAGTCGCAGTCACAGCCTCAGCCTCAGCCTGCCTCAGCCTCAGCCTCAGCCTCAGCCTGCTCAGCCTCAGCCTCAGCCTTCAGCCTCGGCCTCAGCCTCAGCCCTCAGCCTCAGCCTGCATCAGCCTCAGCCTCAGCCTCAGCCTGCCTCAGCCTCAGCCTGCCTCAGCCTCAGCCTCAGCCTGCCTCAGCCTCAGCCTCAGCCTGCTTCAGCCTCAGCCTCAGTCTGCCTTCAGCCTCGGCCTCAGCCTCAGCCTGCCTCAGCCTCAGCCTGCCTCAGCCTCAGCATCAGCCTGCCTCAGCATTCAAAATGTGGCCCGGGAATGGAGTTCTGGGAACTCGAAGAACACGAAGTGGCCTACAGTTGGCTCCGGGCATTCAAAATCATGCCCAGGAATGGAGTTCTGGGAACTCGAAGACCACGAAGTGGCCTACAGTTGGCTCCGGGTATCCAAAATGTGGCCCGGGAGGTTCTGGGAGCTCGAAGAGCACGAAGTGGCCTACAGTTGGCTCCGGGCATCCAAAATGTGGCCCGGGAATGGAGTTCTGGGAAGTCGAAGAGCACGAAGTGGCTTACAGTTGGCTCCGGGCATTCAAAATGTAGCCCGGGAATGGCGTTCTGGGAGCGGCAAGAGCGATTTTGCGAGGATGTCCCAAGCGATTTGGGCTTCGGCGGCAGCCGCCCCGGGTCCCGCCCCGACCCCCCTGAGGAGTAATGATGCTCTCTTTTGACACCACTAGAAACCTATCAGTCTTCGCTGTTAGGTAAAATCCTTCCGAAACCGATGGGTTTTGAAGGATTTCGGCATACGCGCGCGACGACGCGCGCGTCTGCACTTCGTCCCATGTTTTGCATAGGATTCTCGCGACGACACACGCGCAAGGGCGTTCGACAGATTTCGACATGCGCGCGCGAAGCCCGTTCGGTAGCATGTTGTGAAAATCTTGAAAAAACATATGGTTTTCTCAAGATTTCGCAAGAGCTCGCGCGTAAGCTTTTTTAGCAAATCAATGTTGCGAAACCCTATGTGTTTCTATGTTTTTTTGAAAACTCGATTGCGAAATCCTTCCGACATCTAAGGTTTTTGATGGATTTCGGCATGCGCGCGCGACGGCGCACGCGTAAGCACTTCGTCCCATGTTTTGCAAGGGATCCGTGAAAAAGTGCTATGTTAGAACAAACAATGTCACCGCATAGTGTTGTTTAACAAGGGTATCTCAAGGGGGGGGATACCGGTTGGCCTGGGACATTGTGATTTTATATTTCGGATGGACATGTGGTCATAATCATCTGTGATTTACATACCCGAAAGGGGTAGCGATAACTCCGGGGGGTCGAATCTATTCTCTTTCTAGAAAGGAGAATGAAAACTCCACAGGTTTTACTGTTAGCGTTGCACTCGGATTGTGAATCTGTCGCATGTGGTTAGTCGTGCATTGGTGACGACATGATACTGCATTCGTGTAGTGTTTGGTAGCGCATTAGCTTTGCATTCGCATCTCAATATTACTGCATAAACGTTGTATAAGCCCCACCAGTCCTCTGGCATGGGGAAGTATAGAGAATTTAATATTTCGTCCTCCCACTTCTTCCCCTGCGGGGATGGTTTAATCACCGTTCCTTCTTAACGTATACCTCCTCCACCACCTGACCAGAGGCAAACCCGGAACCATGACCATACACACACACACACGAAGCATCACTCCGAAAACCATTCAAAGTGCACCTTGCGAAAAAAAATATCCTGGCAAAGCAACCTAACAGCGATGTGTAGAAGCACATCTGAAAGCATTCCCCTTAAGATTCAGATGAAAATCCAGTTGTCGAATTCTGCTGTTCTCGCAGTCGTAGTCGCATTCGCGATGACAGTCGCAGCGGCAACGGCAGTCGCAGTCACAGCCTCAGCCTCAGCCTGCAGCCTGCCTCAGCCTCAGCCTGCAGCCTCAGCCAGCCTCAGCCTGCCTCAGCCTCAGCCTCAGCCTCAGCCTGCCTCAGCCTCAGCCTCAGCCTCAGCCTCAGCCTCTGCCTCAGCCTCAGCTCAGCAGCCTCAGCCTGCCTCAGCCTCAGCCTGCCTCGGCCACAGCATCAGCCTGCCTCAGCATTCAAAATGTGGCCCAGGAATGGAGTTCTGGGAACTAGAAGAACACGAAGTGGCCTACAGTTGGCTCCGGGCATTCATCCAAATGTGGCCCGGGAATGGAGTTCTGGGAAGTCGAAGAGCACGAAGTGGCCTACAGTTGGCTCCGGGCATCCAAAATGTGGCCCGGGAATGGAGTTCTGGGAAGTCGAAGAGCACGAAGTGGCCTACAGTTGGCTCCGGGCATCCAAAATGTGGCCCGGGAATGGAGTTCTGGGAGCACCAAGAGCGATTTTGCGAGGATGTCCCAAGCGATTTCGGCTTCGGCGGCAGCCGCGGCGGCAGCCTGTCCGGGTCCCGCCCAGACCCCCCTGAGGAGTCATGATGCTCTCTTTCGAAACCACTAGAAACCTATCAGCAAGAGCTGTTAGGTAATCACGCGCGGGCACCAAGCGACCACTTTACATTGTTTGTTGCTGGCACATCATCCCCTCCAAAAAAGCATACGACATACCGTTTGCGACAACTTCTGATCATGCGCGAACGCCCAGCGATCGCCTTGTATTGTTATCTGTCACATGCGGCGCACCTCGCGGGCGTGGCGCACCTGGCTGGCGCCTGCATTGGTTCCCGAGAAATGTCGATGCCGGCCCCTGCCCATGCTGAGACTCGCATGCTACTTCCTCCTCCTCCTCGTGGCGGAAGGGCGGGTGGGAGTGAGCGAGACGGCCGTCCTTCGGGGTAGAACATCCATTGCAGGAACATCGCGCGAAGTGCACTTTGCACCAAGTCCTGGATCATGCGCGAACGCGCCGCGATCACTTCGCATTGGTTTTTTGACAGGGACGGCGGGGGGGCCGGCGTACTGCCTGCTGTGTACAATACCAACGCCCCCCAACTATCCCTTCCCCAAAACATGCAGCATGCACTGAGCACCTAATTCTGGATTATGAGCGGACGCCCCGCGCTCATTTGGCATTGACTTTCGCGACGGACGGCAGGGGGGGGACAGCCATCCCGCCGTCCGTCTCCTCGATTCCTCCTCCTCCTCTTCCTCCTCCTCCTCCTCTCCTCCTCCTCCTCCTCCTTCTCCTCTCCTCCTCCTCCTCTCCTCCTCTCCTCCTCCTCACACACCCACACACCATAGACAATGCTCGCAAACCGGCCGTCACTCTGCTTTGGTTGTTTGGCCAGGGGTGGTGAGATGGTCGCAATATTGCCCAACGTGGCGCACCTGGTGCGCGTGGCGCACCTGGCATGTGCGGCACACCTCGCGGGCTTCGCGCACCTGGCTGGCGTCTGCATTGGTTTCCGACGCTTGTCGATGGCGGCCCCTGTCAATGTTGAGACTCGGGTGCTACTCATGTGCTGGGAGGGCGGGTGAGAGTGAGCGAGACTGCTTGTGGTTTGTGGGTAGCTTGAGCCCTCTCCCTACCCCGTACCCCTGGGTCTGGAGGGTGGGGGGTCGCGAGCAGTCAGAGCGTCCAAGATGGCCTCAGTGAGAAAGCAACAATCAAACATTGTCAGTTGGTGTTGGGTCAGTTCGGGCCTGCTGAGGTGGGGCGGAGCTACTTTACCGCCACCCCTGTTCTTTACTCGCTGGACTCCAAGATGGCCTGAAGACGGCCCGAAAAGCCCCCGAGACAGCCCCAAGGAGGCCCCAAGAAGGCCCAACAGGTCCCCCAGAGGCCCCCACGAGGCCCTCAAAAAGTCTAGAACAGACCCTAAATCGAACAGGCCCCAAAACGCACCCAAGAGGCCCCAAGAACCACCCAAAATTCTCCGTGAAGCCCCCCCAGGAGCCGGCAAGAGGCCCCTGAAGCTCCATGAGGTCTCCCAAAGATGCCATGCTCCCCCGATAAGAGCAGCTCCGCTGGGCATCGTTCTTGGATGGGCTGGTGTGGATACGCGGGGCGTTGTTAAGTACTGTGACGGTACCGTTCTAGTGTAGCATTCGCATTGTATCCGTGATGTGGTGATGTGTGGGCAGCGTGATAATATTGTATTTACCGACATTGACATATTTTCGTTACTCGTGTAGCAGATTTGCATTAGTCTTACCTCGGTTAAGGAAACCAGACTGAGGGGCCGAACGGTTATGCACTGTCCCTGTGTGAGTGGCTGGAGTGGGCTTCCGCGGTGCGGATTGGTGTCGATGTTGCTTTTTTGTTGAACTCTCACTTCTGAAGAATAATGGCTGTTGATCCTCATCTCTGGTGCATCTTGCGCTTTTCAATTAAATTGGTCCCCCGGGGTCTCGCACCCTGTTTTGCATCAGGATATGAGTTCTCCTCAACATGTGCTGTTGGTACCCGATTTCCAACAGCGGCTCCCGTTTGTACTTTATCACAAGTTATTCCAGCGTCGCGTTCTCGCGCGGGATTTCCTCGCACGTGATTCAGACGCGGCGCCCTCGACGTTCAAGAATCGCGCTCTCGCTCTGGTGTTTCTCACGAGTTACTTGGGAATAGCGCTATCGCTCGAGAGCGATTCGTACAGGATTCACGCTTCAGCCACCCGCCTGCTCGACCTGGCCGCCTGGGCCCACCAACCAGGTCCACCCGTCCAGGTCCACCCGCCCGATCAGCCCGTCCAGTTATGCCACGTGCTTTCTGCTCCCAGCACCCGTCCTGCTACACTCTCTGTCGTGCTCCATCATGAAGGACAACGATAAGGGGGGACTGGCAGAGGGGGGGATGCACCGACCCGGAATCGGCGATGCATCGCCGATAGATCGGCGACAGGCCCTGGTAGCGAATCCGCAAACGCTCCTGGGCAGGTTGGGGCTATCAGACCCCTATCGGCGAGCAATGGGCGATTCGGGGTCGATGCAGCCCCCCCTATGCCCATCCCCCCCTGTCGTTGCCACCGACATCCTTCCTCCCTCCTCCGTCCGTCCTCTCTTCCGCCGCCCCAGAGCGGGGGTGCGACCGCAGGTGCCCAGGCGCGGGCGGCGTCACCGGCGCCCGCGGCTCCGCCACCGCGACCGGCGCCTCCTCGGCGTCGTGGCTGGCCGCCCCGCGCTGCACCTGCGCGCGCAAGACCCGAAGCAACCTCTTCTGCCGCTACCCAGCGGCTCGGCCGCGGCAGCGGTACCGCCGTCGCCGTGGCCGTCACCGTCCCAGTCGCCGACGCCGCCGCCGCTGCCGCCGTCGTCGTCCGTCCTCGTCGTCGTCGTCGTCGTCGTCGCCGCCGCCGCCGCCACCGTCGTCGTCGTCGTCGTCGTCGTCGTCGTCGTCGTCGTCGTCGTCGTCGTCGTCGTCGTCGTCGTCGTCGTCGTCGTCGTCGACGTATTCATCGTCGTCGTCGTGAAGGTCGCCCTTGTGGTCGCAGTCGTGGTCGCGGTCGTCGAGGCTGTCGCCGTCGTCGTCGCTCTGAAGGCTCTGGCAGCTCCTGCGAAGGCAGCGTCGGACATGCAGCCTTCTACCTCCTTGTCTCTGCTTCCCCTCCCCCATCCTCTTCCACATCATTACAGTGGCGGCCCAACCACAAGAAACCTTCCACAAGAAACCCAACCCTGAGACCAAAGGACGCCCATCGATGTTTGGTGTGGGAACGTCGCGCTTTCTAAAGCAAAACCATCGAAACCCAAGAAATCCAGGGCACCCTGGAGGCAAGCAGAGCGTTTCTTGGCATGGGCCTCCACTGTATCCTCATCCCCCTCCTGCTACTCTCCGCGGGGCGGGAGGCTGGGAAAAGCTCGGAGCGTTGACGCGCGGGGGCTGGGACGTGGTTCAGCGTGTCGCGCCGAGACGTGGTGGGCCAAAGCTGGTGGCGCGACGCGCTGACCAGGAGCTCCTGACAGGACAGGGGCCAAGCAACACCGATCCCCAAATGCCCACAATAAAACTGCCTTTATCATCCTCCTCCTCCTCCTCCTTCTCCTCCTCCTCCTCCTCCTCCTGTTCCTCCTCCTCCTCCTCCTCCTATTCCTCCTCCTCCTCCTCTTCCTCCTCCTCCTCCTCCTCAGCAAGCAAGTTGTGTTGCGCACAGGGTGTCGGCGGATGTGCTGTCCAGGCGTGGCCAGGAGATGCAAGATCTGCCAAGGGCCAGGCCAGGATCGAGCCCGTGGTGGAGGCTCGATGGCGGTGCGTGCGCGAAGTGTCCCTATTCCTCGTCTGAGACGCCCTGAAAGCCCAGCAGTGGCCGCCGTGGAAGATGCCCTCAAGCCTGCTGGGGCTGCGGGAGGCTTCCAGGAAGAACAGGCGTTCTCCATATCGGCGGGACGGAAGGCGAATGGCGGCATCGGGGGCGCGAGCTGGGTTGACTCGTCTCCACCACCCCCACCTCCCAACCCTCCTCCCCCTCCCACCCATCATCCTCCAACTCCTCCCTCTCTCATTTGCAATCCCTTTTTTCCTATAGCTAACTCCTCCCAAACACACCCCCTGACGTGTCGGTAGGGTGAGCCAGGTGTTTCGCCTCAGGTGTCCTCATCACTTCTTGTCATGGAGCTTGAAAGCTGCATGAGCTTCAGTGATGGAAAGCGGATCGTGTTCAAATTGTGGTAATGGCCTTAGAGACGCGCACATCCGTCTTAAAAGTTTGACACCGGTTTGCACATGGCGGGTGGGTATGTTTCAAGATGTGGTTCTCGCATGTGCGCTTCGCACATGCGTCCTCAAAGCTTGCAGCAGCTTCAAGGATGGATGGCGGATCTTTTTGTTCCCAAATGTGGTTCTGACATTAGCGTCGCGCGCATCCGTCTTGGAAGTGCACAACAGCTTCAAGAATGAACGGCGGGTTTTGTTCAGAATGTGGTTCTCTCCTTGGCGTTTCGCAGATTCGCTCATATCAGCGACCAGCAGCTTCAAAAACTCGTATGGGCAAGGTCCCATAGGTGCTGCCTGGCACGATGTACCACTGTAAGAATGCAGAGCACGGTTGGTTCGCAGCGTCGAAGTCCCAGGAATGGTGTTCTAGCGGGGCTTAAGATTATCAGATCAGGTTGATGTGTGGCGTTGAGACCCCAGGAATGGCGTCCTGGTGCGAGCGGGGATTTTCGGGCGGTTACCTTCTTCCACTGCCCCCCCCCATTGGAGACAAAGTGTTTTAGGGACCTATGAACTGGCAATCTGGAGGGAAGGTGCATTGGAACATCGTTGATCCGTCTTGAGTTAACATCGTATTCCTGCCCGCTCGTCGCTCCATCCTGGTCCTGGTCCTTCCTCCTCCTCATCCTCCTGCCCCCTCCTTATCATCATCACCATCATCATCGTCATCCTCATCATCATCATCCTCATCATCCCCCTCTCCTAATATCCCTCTCTTCTGCCGTCGAGACTGCCGCGCACTACCCCTGCAGACCTGGGGCCAGGCACACCAAGGAAGCGAAACATGTTTGAGTGATATCCTGAAAAGCGGGATGCTTACATTCAGGTCGACCAGGGCGTCTTTATATGGGCGGGGGCTGTATCAATATCCTGGCATGGTCCATGCCACGTCCAAGCCCTACCGCTTGCCTGCAGCCGCGTAAGAACATCGGATGGCATGCGATGAACAAGTGTTTAAAGGATGAAAGACAGCGGACGGCGACGATGATGCATTGTGACGGTTTTCACTGCCGCTGTTGCGCCCGTTTCCACGCGCGGTCGCAACGCTGGGCGCGTTTTATCCACGCGAACAGCTTAGTTCGGGCGAGTCGCACACCCGCGAACTGCAGCTCGAAGCGTCGAAGGCTGGGCGGCAGGTTGATGTCGCCACGGGGCAAAGCGAGCCTGCATAACTCCAGCGCGCCTAAAACTGAGTCCAGGCGATCATGGCGGAGCAGAGCCGCCAACGCCAAAGCCTGGACGTGGTTCCTGCAGGTGGCTGGCGAAGTGTTTCGGTCGACGTTGCCCGGCCTTCGCAGCGTGTACTTCAGATGGCTCGTGAGACCCTCTGCCGCGTTGCCACCAGCTGATGAGGAAGAGTAAGGGCGCGGTCGCCTTGACGGAGGGGTTCTTGCCCTTCGCGCGCGCCCTCAGCATGCGGGCGGTCTCAGCATCCAACTTGGATTTGGGCAACCTGCAGGCGGACGCACAGATCTTCTCCACGTGGCCCACGCCCTTCAGGACCTGGCGCTCAGCTACTTCGGCCGCGCCGCGAACAGCCCGACTGCCGTCTGGCGCGACCACGGCGTCTTTTTCCCAAGCCCTCCAGTTCGGCCCTGGTCTCTGGGGTACCGCCAACCCTCCATTATTCGCATCTCTGCCCTGGAGCGCGCGCGCGCGGCCCATTGCCTCTCGCACCGCCCCTTCGCAACGAGAGTGCGCCCCTGGTGCGCCCTCGTAGAAGCCGAAGACCCTCTCTTGCGTGAACCAGCGCTGCACGTGTCTGGCTCGACCACGTCATCCTCGAACACTGTGGACAAAGCCCGCTGCGCTTCCGAGCATGCCATCGCAATCTTGTGCTTCTTGAAAAAAATGAACCACCGTGTTCTCCGTGGCCCTAGCGGTCTCGCCCTCGCGACGGACGAAATGAACGCAGGAATCGTTCGGGGTCTCTCGCATTTGAGCGCGTAAGCCGCGCGCAAACACATGACGCAATCATCGTCCCAGCCAGACCTCAAACGGCCAGCGAAAGGGTAAACGCAACCTCTGGGCAGTTCGGGCGAAGCTTCCGCTTGCGCGCCTTCCGCCGGCAGCGGAGACCGCCCCTCGAGGCCGCAATCTGGTTCTTGCAGGATCAGAGGACAAACTCGCCCGCGTCCTTGAGATACTTCTTGACCCGTTCCTAATTCAACGACGCGATGAACTCGTAAACGGGCTGCTCCAACCGGGCGAAGCCCACGATGAAATGGGCAGTTGATGGTACCTTTTCCGCTGTAAAAAAACCCGTACTCTTCTTAGCACGCCCGATTCTCTCGCGATTTGATGCCATGAGCGGCGACTGGCTTTGCTGCCGCCGCAGGTGGCAGCCTGCGCTACAATTTGGTTATTTGAAGCAAGCCCACGCAGTGACCCACGGCGGAAGCGGCGCGACGGCCGGGGCGGTCAACCAGAATGCGGCGCGACGGCCGGAGGCTCAGCCTCACAGCAGTCGCGGCGCCGACAACGGGCCGAGCCGTGGCGGCGACGGCGGCGATTCGAACACACCCATGCGTCAGAGCGCGTCCGCAAGACAACCTGCGTTTCAATGCGGGGAGCCAAATACTTTTCTCAAGTCGGCTCGCGCCCCCACGGCACGGGGCGCATCTGATGTTTTCATCGCTTGTCCAATCTAGGGAGAACTGCAAGCATTTAACTGCCACGGAGTTCGTCTGCGCGTGATCTTACACGCGTGCATCACATTCTGTGCCCCCCTATCACGCACTCGGTCCCGGTGGTCAATGGCGTCTTGCTCGCTGTTGTCATCCTCCAACTCCGAAATAAGATCCGACAGCTCGTCGCCGTTGTCGTGGTCGGCGAAGTCGAGCTTCAGCAGTGTGAGCCGAGAAGCGTGCACGACGACACCTTCCGAGGTCACCCTGGCGCGCACTGCGTCCGCAATGGGAGGCTGGCGGAGCTGCTCCCGTGGACCGCGCATTGCATCAGTGATGTGTAGCTCCAGCCTCGCGCACCCGCCGACCACCTGAGCACATTCTTGGCGAATTGAATACATCGGTTGGGAACTAGAGACCGGCGTATAAGTTTTGTTCTTGAGCCAACATGCTTACGGAAAGCACTTACCTGTTGAAGATATCCCTTTTCCTGCTTCTCGTCCTCGTCCTTCTTATCCTCCTTGCTGCTGCTGCGGTTCCACCTCCTCCTCATCTACTGTGCACCTCCTCCAGCCTGCTCCGGGGGGGGAACCAGGAGGATACGAGAGAATGGAAAAGGGTGAAGTAGGAAAACTATGTTTCAAAAAGTTTTGAACCACTGCTTTCAACACTGCTTTCAACACTTGATGCCCAGCATTCTTCACACAGGCGCTTGACGACCTGCTTGGGGAAGACATCTCTGTTTGAAGATCGAAGATGGAAGATCTCAGCCGAACTATGAAATAGATTACTCAACCAGGCCCTCTTCGGTATGCTTCTCCTTATTATCGTCCCTGCTGCTGCTGTTGTTTCGCCTTATTCTCCTCATCCGCCTTGCACCTCCTCCTCCTCCTCCTCGTGATCTGTCTGCTCCTTCTCCTCATCCTCCTCCAGCAGGGACGGCAGTCGGGAGAAT